>CM029358.1:30418109-30540373 GCA_017140985.1 Hormaphis cornu
GTATTGACGTTAATAAGGATGAAATTAAAACAGCATCCAGTGAAGACATTAAGAGCAATGAACATTTAAAATCTACTGTGGATGAAAAACTTATTGGAGAGCAAAAATCTTCTAATCAATTAAGTTCTATTTGTCAAGAATCAGAAATTTTGCAAGAAACCATTTTTTATAACAACGATTTAGTAATACCTAGTAAAAATAATTCGGAAAGTAATGAGTTCATACCGCCCCCAATTAATGAAAAAAGTGTTACAAACAATATTTCAACAAGTTCATCTAGTTTGGTTTGTCAAACGTCAAAAATAGTTCAAGGCATTGAAACTGACAAACATGAACCCAAAGTATCTAGTAGATTGGACTTCATGTATGATGATACTACACAACTTCCAGCTTGTGAAAAAAATATTGAAAATAATGTTTTCCTTAATCGAACAAAATCTAATGATCATGAGCCAGAAATTGAACATAAAGCTTACATTGATTCACTTGCATCTAAAGCAACCAGTGAAGAAGAAAAATGTCTACCATTAAATAGAAAAAGTTCTTTATTGAATGAGACCCAAGAATTAGAAAATCAGAATGATGAATTAATTATTTCTTCTTATTCTGATGACAACAAAAATACACTGAATAAAGGAATGAGTGAAGAATCAAAATCATTCGGAAGAATAGGCTCATTATGTGAAGAAATCAATAAATTTTTAACAGAAGATGATAAAAAAGCGTCTGAGTCAATAAATGAAAAATTTTTTGAGTCTAAAAATTGTATAGAAGAAACAAAAAATGATGTAAAAATTATTTCAATACCTGATGATGATAGAACTTCTAATTTGATTGAAAATAATTGTTTTGAAGAGAACACTAAGACTGTTACTGTGAATGTTGCTCAAATAGAAGAAGATAATAATGACACAAAACATTTCTCTGAACCGTTTGAAACTTCAAAAAGTGTAATTTTGGAATCAAATTTAACATCAAACAAATGCATCAGTAAGTCGCCAGACGTATTAATTGAAGACATGGTGAAAACACGTAATCAAAAAGATGAAAAATGCTCAGATAATTTAAATTCGTCATTAATAGAAATGAGTGTTCAACAATCTTTGGGCTTGACTTTGAATAATAAAGACTTAGGTATAACAAAAGATGTTGTAATGCAATTAAAAAAAGATATCCATGATACCCTATATCAATGTAGTAGTGACGAAGAAAGGCCATTTACTCCACACAGCGAATCTAGTATGTCTAGATCAACAATGAATATAGACGATGACGAAGAAAAAGATGAAACTGATGATGACGTACCAGGATCTTCTATAAATATTGAACCACCAACAGTACCAATGCAACTTGACAATCAACATGTGGAGATAAATATGGACTTTAGTAAAGCTATGCAAGAACATAGGATTACTAGAGGAGAAGATTTAACAATAGAAACAAATGGAAATCTTGTCACTGAAACAAAAACCACAACACATGATAATATCAACCAAAACCAAGAAATGTCTACCAATACTGTGCAGAGCTGGGGTAAGCCATTGGGTTTACCATCAGTGCACAATTTAAATAATAATGGATTTGATCCCATCCGAGAATGGGGTAAACCATTAGGACTTCCATCTCCTACACAACCCGTTCATGAGCTCACTGAGTTACAACATATGATTGACAAAACTACGCCAAAAAAAAATAGGAAGAATACAACTGACAACAAACCATTAATGAATGTTATAGGTAAAAATAATTTATAAATTGTTTTTGTAAAACAAATTAATAATATGTGTATAATTTTGTAGACAAAGAAGCTCAAAATCGAATCAGACGTTCCGAATCTCCAAATAAACTCAGGAGCCGATCCTCAAGTCGTATGTCTAAGATTAATCATGTTTATCTAGATCTAATTTATGTACCCCATCATGGCGACTCTAAGTATGTATCTGCTGACTTTTTCAAACGTGTCAGAGCTAGAAACTATGTATTCAGTGGTACAAACCCTAATAAAGAAGTCTTAAATGCTTTAATCGAGGGAAAACAAATGTGGGAGGATCAAGATTTGGGTAAGTTTAAATAGTTTATTTTAAATATTATTTTGTTTAAACAATACGATCTGCTAACATGATGAAAATAACTAAATGTAGAGGTTACCATCATACCAACATATGACACAGATATGTTGAGTCAATGGGTGGCAGAAAATGAGGAATTGCTAGCTAAGTTGAAAATTGATTTAAGCCCCAGCGCCAGTCGATGCACGATCAAATTGCAAGATCACAACACCAGCTGTTCAGCGTATAGACTAGAATTTTAATTATAATATATTATAGATAATAATATGGTCATATTTTATAATTAAGAGCATTAATAGTTTTTGTCCAACTTCTTATTAGAAATTTATTTTTTAAGTGTGAATTAATACAATTTTCTGTCCATTTTATTTCTTAATGAAATGTATGGTTGCTTTCCATTTTTTTAGGAAAACAAGTACAATAAAAGAATACTCACATCCGTTCTATAACTAGTTTTAAGTAGAGTGTGCAAATAAACAGTGCACGCTAAACTAAAAGACTGGATAATCCATCCTAGGTTGTTTTAATTTATTTAAATTTCTTGTTTATCGCGTAAAATAAAATGTTTTATTACCTATGATAATGCTAAATTTTAAACAAATACGCTTTTCAGTAGGTGCCTAGACGATACAAATCTACATAGGCTTCTTGTTATACATTTGAATGTTTCATATTAACCTAGGTACTTTATACTTAATACTTTCTTTTTTCATATTTATTCAAACAAATATTACATAGACTTAAATAATTTATTACAACTGTATTAAATAGGTATAGAGTAAATGAGATTGAATAATACATTAGGTATAAGTTGTATTAATAATAATTGTTTTGAGAATTCAAACTTAAGCATGTTGAAAACACTAATTGTTGATGGAAATTTTAGATATTACATTGGTAAATTGTATGTACTGACTGACGTGACTGTGTATGACAGGGTAATCAGAGAGACCGTTTCAAATTAAATATCAAAATATCTAAATAACATTAATATGTAGGTACCTTATTGTTACTAAATATGTTCTAACTTTTAGTTAATCTATTTTTAATTCAGTAAATAACTTCCTTTAATACTAAACATTGAAGAGATTTTTCACAGATACTAAATATTAAATAATATCAAATATTTAAACTTTAATTGATCCATATATTTAGTATTTGAGTCCGTGTTAACATTTAACTAATTTTTTGATGTGATTAGGTATTTATTATAAATTAAATATCACTAAATGTATTAGATACCTATTTGTATGTTCCCCAAAAATATTTTGTTCCGAATTATTGTTGTTAGGTTAATGAGTAAAGGATCAATATTTTTTTTGTTTACCTATCAGTTTCTTCCATATTAATTTTTTTTAACTGGTTTTAAGTATAAATACATTCAAGCCTGGCATGTTATGGTGGAAAAACTTTTTTCAAATTTTTAGAACTGCTATTGAAATATAGTACATGCTTTAGTATTATAATTGATTCATATTTTGTTTCTACTTTAATTGTTAAACATCATTGTAAAATTGATATTGTTCTGAATCCTCGATGCTATAAAATCTAAGAATAATCAGTTTATTAAATATTAAACAAAGAATAAAATGTGTTAAACATTCCGATTTCCAGAGGTAAAAATAAAGAAAAGGCAATAATAGAAACTTAAAAACATTTTAGTTAAGAAACCAGTAATAGACTGTTTAACTTGATTGATTTTTGATAAGTTTAAAATTTAATTTAGATCACTATTTTTAATTATATTTTATTGAAATGTTAAATTTTGCATTTTTCATAACTAATAATCAGAAACTGCTATTTTCAAACGAACCTATTATAGTTATTATTATGCCACATAGAGATAATGATTCACTTAAAACCATCAATCCTTTTTAAGCTAATACATATTTTCTAAATGTTGTGTTATTGTCAAAGAAGAATTCATAAGTTTACTTCAAAGTATACAACTATTATTGTATAATTATTATTCACATAGATACATAACTTGTTGACTTATACTGAAGGCTTTGTATATGAATGTTATTTGAGATTCGTGTAAGCTTTCTATAAGTAATTTATTAAAATGGTGCTACGTTCCGTCAAGGATAAAGTCACTTTGGTGAATTTAAAAAAAACGTGATTTATAATATATTATAGTCTTTAATGTGTTAGTATAATTATACATTAATCTTTTGTACCGCTAGATTATAGTTATTAGTTATTTTATTGAATTATCATAATAATAATAACATTATCAATAATCACTGGCATTTGCCCAAGTCGTTTTCAAAGTCTGCAAGCAAAGGCTCTTTGTATATTTAGTGTTTATTATTATGTAGTTTACATTTAAAAGATAATTTTTTATTTATATTTTATATTTTCATCATTACTACGTTTTTAAAAAGTTATTACACAAAAATTTTGTTACGTGCACAATTTGCACGGTTGTCTGTCATAATTTACTTATGCATTTCCCTATTTACAAATTATACTTATTATTTTATTATGTTATTATTAAGTCTATTTCGTTTGTTACAATATGCGTGTATCTAATATTCTAATATATTTCTTAGGTACTAACTTTTAGTTAAAAAATTCTTAACATATATAATAAATGCATAGAATATAAATACATGTAAGCCAATAAACATAATTTATAAACTTATTTAAATATTTTAAGTACATAAAATAGCTTATAACAATTAAATAATCATAGTCAAATGCATTTCTTGTTTATTTTATATAAATTCTTTACAATATGTACTTACTCAAAATGTATTGATGCTTAAAAAAAAAAAAAACGCTTGTATTATTTTAACCTGTTTCATAATTTTTCTTTTATTTTACTTTTTTACTATTGTGTTATTAATATTATTTATTTACTTACAATGATTAATATTCATGTTAACCTTTTAACTTTTAAAATATACAAATCATATTATCTACAATATTAGACTATTAGAAGTCTGTGTTTTTCAGAGTAAATGTTTGATTTTAGAACGATATGGGTTTTTTTTTTTTTAAGATAAATGTTATGTTCCTTTTAATACCTATTCAACTTTATAACTTTATTTTTTTAAATACCTACATTATAAAATAATGCAAAGAAAAAGGTTTTAAATATAGAATTTATTTCAGGCTATATATATATTGTTACTATATGTATTGTATATTGTAATGTATATATAGGTTGTACATTCTATATATGTTACCTACAGTGAATACTCAAAATCTGTTGAAAATAGTTTTAACAAACCCCTCTCGTCAAAATTGATATTGACTAGTTAATACTAGAATTAACTGCTGGTGTAATGGGAGCAGTTAAAATTAGTTAAAATGTAACTAGGAACTAGGAAAAAGTAAAACTTTTTTTTATTTACAACAACTACTATGAATTAAAAATAACAACGTACATTTAGTGGTTGACAGAAATCTATACTCTATTTTTTTACAATTATCTTGTACACATTTCATTTGAACTTCAAAAAACCAAATTAATATATTTTTTTACTCTACTGTTATTTGAAGAAATATTTTTAGTTGGATAGTAGTGAAAATGATACATATTATACATTATTTGAAGCATTTTAAGAAATTTTGTCTTATTTTGAGTTTTAAATGCTTCAAAATTGTAAAAGTCATACTTCTCAAAACGATACAATATAATTTTCAGACAAAAGCAAAATGTCCAGGAGCAACTGGAGCGTGGTAGTCGTTTGGGTCACTCATACGGCTAGTAAACCGACTGTCTTTTTTAAACAGATACGCCGAAGGATTGTGCCCAGAATGTTTGACAGGCACAGACATTCTGTTAGTATTATATAAAGGATACTTGGCGCACAACTGCAAAAAAAAATTACAAAAAAAATTGTTATGTAATAATAATTTAGGCACATTTGTTCAGTATACAGGCATAAGGAAGTAAATGTTTACAGTTAATAATGATAAGTTCTTGCTATTCCTTTAACATTTGGATGAAAATTAATGTGTCAACTTAGAAACTTTTTGAGTTTATTACAGATTAAAATTAATATTATAACACTTAATTCTTTACTGGTAGTTTGTTTACAGTCAATAGTGAGTTGATATTGACAACACTTACTTCTTCGTCTAATTGTTCTCCAATTTCTTTTGGTTTGAACCCATTAACTTGAAAGGCGCTATAGTATGTTGTTTCAAATTGATTATTTTGAGCCAAACTATTGTTCTTGGATTTTTTTGCCAAGTCGTTCAATACTTCTTCAGTCACAATCTTCCACAAATGTTCTTCCAGCTCTTTTCTTTTTCTCTCTAAACAAAAAATCAATTAAATTACTCTTACTACATACCATGACACAATAGATCTATTTTGTCATGTTACATACTTAGCATATATAATATACTAAGATACTATACATTAATTCATTTAAATAAATAGGAACGTTATGTTGGATATGTTATAACTTATAAGAATCATTCAATATCAAGATTAATTTTCTTGGATGGTCTTTCTTTACTGTATATTTTCCAATGGGAGGTTGTAGCAAGATTAGATACTTACTATGTATGTTGCAATTATATAGTACCTACGTACGTTATGAGTTATTAGAATAGAATATTAGATAGTTCTATATAATTATAACTTTGACAATTTAAATTTGGTATCTTACCCCTACGTATTACAGACGTGTTCAGACTTCATTGGCATAATTAAGTTACCACTAAGCCCTACGTGGGCAGGGCCCGACCCAAGAAACTTGGCCTTTCGAGTTATACAATTCTACCAGCCCAAAGGTGGAGACAAGGTGGATGTTATAAAATACATCTTAGGATGTAACCATTATTTTTTCTAAACTATACAAGTCAGTCAAATAATCAGACCGAATAGTTGATTGGCTGTTCAAGATTATATAGAAAGCTCTAATGTTCCATCCGGCACTGTACGTAGGTATAGAGTACTCTAATTGTAAATGCGAACTATATACCTTTGTCACTTAACGGTTTTTCGGCGGCTGGCGTTTGAGGCCGGTATGTCTCGTGCGTAGTAGACTGGCGGACATACACCGTTTCGCCGCCCGGCATCGCGAACGTTTGCCGCTTTCTGCAGTGACCGGAGAGCTGTCGTCACGTATACAAAAAAAAAAAAAAATAAAAAAATAGATAATTTACATGATAGATAATTTACATGTTTGTTTAAAACGATTATTACTAAAATTAAAAATCCTATAATAGGTTCCTCTAGAATCGGGTCGGTAGGTACTCCGGTAATATAATATTACATTATACGTACTGTAATTAATCGGCTGTAATAATTTATGTGACCGTAATATTACTTTTCTATGCATGTGACTAACAATAAATAATTGTGTCGATTTGCGCGTCTAGATACGCGAATTCCGTTTCCGTATTGAAACTTGAAAGGTAAAAAAGTGGTCTCGTCGCCATGGACGCGCCTGTCTTAGCGTGTGGATATATTGATCACGCATCCGCCATTGGTACACATTTACACGCGCTAGCAGAATCATGAAAAAGGGTAGATGACATTATAGCAATTTCCAGTCAATATCTAGGGTCTATCTTAGGTACATGAGTCGGTAAATTTGGAAATCAAAATAACACTATGAAATAATTTTTTTTTTTCAATGGATAAGTACTTATACTACAGTTTACTAATGTCAAAACCCAAAAGTGTATGACATTTAAGTTATTTAACCTATAGAATAAGTTAAAATCGCAAAAAACTAGTGGAGCCCCTTAACCGTCACCCCTCGCGTGCTATGTATGGCCTCCAGAGCATGGGCGGACTGATCATTTTAAGTCTGGGGTACAAAATTGTTTAAGGCCATAATGACATAATGCAGGGTCCATATATATATATACTTATAACTACCAAAAAGTAAAAACCTTATAGGTTATAACTATTATAAATATATGTATGTAAAACGTAATTTATAGGTATATAAATACGGATGAGGGCCACCGGCCAGGGATGATGTTTTAGTTTGGCAACCCGTGTCAGTCCGCCCCTGCTCCAGAGTCAACACAAATTTTTTCTCAAGACTGCAGTTGTGATAAATAACGACAAAGATAAAACAAAGACTTCAACGGCTAAAGAACAGTTATAGGTACCAACCACAGAACCAACTATTACCAATTTCATAGCAATAAATATAGCAAGGACATGTCGGTCGTTTTTTTTTTTTACTGTCCACGATTATTGATTCACGATTGTGACACAAAATACGTGAAAAAGGAATTCACCTAATCTGTGATTCTGACTAAACTCTGAAGTGTTCTATGTTAGGTATAATATACCTACACTGGTTTTTATTTTGATCAAGAAATTTGATACAAATTAGTTTTTCCTGAAAGCTTGAGATGTCAATCATTTATTTTTTCCACCATTATTTAATATAAGTATTTTAGTTTTATACATATTGAGACATATTATTCTGCAGCTATTATAATGAAAAACGAAAAAAGAGTGGCAGGTCTTGTAACTATAAGTAAATCATCTTATAAGACATTTACATTATTAATTTTATCCAGTGGCGTACTTAGAAAAGTTGAATGAGGGGGACGAAAGAATAATTTTTAATTACAGCTGAGCAAGAGGGGCTTGGTCCCCCCGCGTCTCCATATAGTAGGCACTTAAAATTTAAAAGTTATTATAAGTACATTAAATACACTTTTTGAAATGTTAAAAAATTTTTATTAGGGTCATATTATTACATTTTGTTTATTAGTTGTAAAAATTTTGGGATGGGGTGGGAGAAAATGTCAAAAGAAGATAAGCCACAGTCCGTCATAAAAACGAATTAAATATTTGGTTTGGGAACACGGGTTTTGGTTCATTCCAACGATGGTACCTACACAAAAAATAATTTTGAAATAACAATATAACAGCAGTTATACATTATTTATATTGCTTAATTTATTTTATTTGATAAACAAATCAACAACTCTAAAAAGTATATAGGTATTTACATGCAATTTACAGTACTCGAGGGGGATCAAGGGGTAAGGTTAAAACACAGAATAGATTATCTATTCTGTGGTTAAAACCCCATCGACCCCCTAAATATGCCTTTGCTATTTATTAATGTGTTGCGAGTGAAATTTTTCACTCTTAAATTTCATTTCAAAAATTCAGAAATGAAAAACATCTAGCCAGAAATCAAACTCAATACCTACCTACCTGTTTAAAACCTGATCATACAGATATTAACGATATTACTATAATAAAAAGTAATATATGGGATTACAGGAGTATAAATGTCAGTCCATCGTCACTGGGATTAACAAATGGTGTGAAAATTTAATAATTTCTTTTTTAACCGTAAACTAGACTAGACAGTAGAGCCCGCCTTACTGGCCTTATTGGCACTATAGTCTATAAGTAGATATAAAATATATATAGTAGATATAGGTAATTAAGGCCATAGACGCAATTTAAAGAGCTAAAATTAAAATTTTGGAGGAGACATAATGTGTATTAAGCCTCCTTTCTGAGATAAGCTAGGTATTCTGTGTATATTTTTAAATAGTTGGGGGGGGCTTAAGACTAGCCACGAGGGTAATCCCCAAATTGCGCCTATAATTATGGCCTAAGAATCAAAATGAAGTGCGAGGTGAAAAACTTCCCCTTGTTTCTATGGCCATTATTAATTTTCAAAAATCCTTTTGTAGATAGATGGATAACAGTGGTTGGCACGTTAGGATGAAAAAACACTCGTAGTGAGGACTGAAGAACAAAGATTATGGTAGGTATTTGAAAAAGTCGGGAAGAATAACTTCCTATTCCTACTCCCTTGGGCCTTGACCCTTCGCCGTCCACGACGCGGCTCCTGAAAATGGTTGCGCGCCAAACCTGATTGCATTTTGGGCACCACTAAAGCAAGGTTAGTAGATAATCTATCAACCTTGTCACTAGAGCGGGCGCTCGCAAGTTGCGATAGCCGTTATCCGTATTCCGTGCACCGGACTAAGGTTAGGATTAATAAACGTCCGAAACTTCGAATAACTAATACGATTTCAATATCCAACACCAACTTTTCTACGGTACGGCAGTTCGCGAAAACCATAACAGATGAGTGCATATCGAATATTCGAATATCGATCACAGGGACCAGCAGTACTGTAGTCAGTACTCAGTATAGTTTTCATGCAATTAAAAAAGAAGTATAATTAAATAAAAACAAATTTTCTCTGAAGTCTGATACGTCTCGAGAATAATTTGTGCGTGCGCGATGAGTTCTCGGATATTCGCCGATCATCGTTGTGGTGATCGCCGTTTTTGACCAGTCGACTCCACTACCCGAATGTTCGTCTTTGGACCGGTTGTTCGCGTTTTCAGTCCGATCGCGTTCTGTCTCCACCACATGCCGAGTAAGTGATACCCGCAAGACTGGCTAGGCTCTCTCGAAATCCGAAGTTTTAATTTTCTCACAATTGTTTTTAGTTGCGTGTTATCGTTTCATTACTGTTATATTGGTTTTTTTTTTTTTTTTCATTTTGATGGCTTTTAACAGCTTTAATGACGTGCCTAGCAAAATCATCCCTTAAATTCTCTAGGGAGCTCTACTTGTTTAGTCCATTTAGTATTTGAGAGAATCAATGACGTGTAAGATACATTCGATGTTGTGTTATTTTACGTTCAAACACCGCTGAATGCCGTTGGGTTTCTTGCCTCTTTTGATTCCTGACCTAGTGTCTTACCATAATAATATGTTTGTTCTTATCTTTAAGAGCGTTTCTGAGTGTCAAAGTGTATTTGATCACCCAGCCTCAAAAAATTACTCTACGTTTGTGATTCACTGCCAAAATTTCACGTATACAGATTAATTCAATTTCAGTTTTTGATTTTATCATACTATCAAATTGATACTATGACTTGTGTAATGGATGACTTGACATAATTTCATTTCAGATATTGTTTATAACTATAAAAAATTTTAAACTACTACCTATTTAAACTTTATTGAATAAATCATAGTTAGTTTTATAATTTGTATAGTTATTTATTGTCTTTTTTTTTTTAGATATTTATGGCTAACATAAATTATTAGATACCTACTCATAAAGTAACTCATACCTTGAAGCTAAAGTCTAAGTGTTTTATAAACCGATAATTTTACTTACCTATTACATTTTATTTAATTAATGTGATATGCCTTTTAAACAATCATGATTTTGATAGCTGATGTTTTATTCTCAGATTTATTGTAAAATACTACATTATAACCAAGCGCCCAAAATGGAAAATGAACAGTTAGTTTATGAAACACTTCTACAGGCAATAAGTCAGCATCCTGATATGTTAAAACCAGCTGAACAAAAACTTAAAGAGTGGGAAGTAGAACCAGGATTTTATTCAGTGTTATTTGTAAGAAAATCTTATGTTTCTTATATTAATCATGTTATGAACCTACAACTTAAATTTTGTAACTTTCAGAGAATATTTTCCAATCAGTCATTGGACCAAACTGTGCGTTGGATGGCAATTTTATGTTTTAAGCAAGGCGTTGAAAAATATTGGAGAAAAAATATTCAACAGTAAGAATCAAAATGAAATTCTTAATAGTAATATTAATGTAAATTTTAATTTGTTTTCCAGTGGCATTTCTGAAGAAGAAAAAGTTACTCTAAGACAAATGTTGCTATTAAATTTGTCAGAACCACTTCCACAACTTGCATCACAAGTTAGCGTAGTTATTGGCAGAGTTGCTAGGTAATTGTTAATATTTGTCAAAAAAATATCCCATTTTACTATCATAAATATCAATAGAAATAGAATTGTAAGAAAACACTTAATGAGAAATATTAAAATAGATAAAAATTCCCATCAAGAAATAAAAAATTATATGGAAAGAATCAAATTTTTTTCAAATTAACATGGGGTTTTTTATAACCTGTTGCAATTCAAAAGTTCTTTTATGCAGACTGAAGTGCTAAATAACTATAAACAACAATAGAGATACTGTGAGTGGAGATATAAACATTTTAAAGAGACTAAAATTTGTTATGCGGTTATGTCTTCCAAACTTATTTTCAAAGTAGTTTTCAATATGTTATCTATTTTCATTTTCACTTGATTAAATAATTGGTCTTCACAAACATTTCAAAATATTTTTTGAAATTTACTTTAATTTCAATTTCCTTGTGTTGACTATATATGAGATATGTGTTGGGTTTCTTATAGTGGCAACATTCATTATTGAATGTTGAGACTAATTTATTAATAAACTTATGTTATTAATATTTTTAAGATTGGATTGGCCGTATGATTGGGAAGATTTGATGCCTGAACTTTTGGAACGTATTAAATATGATCCACACAATCGTGCATTATTATCTATGCATCATGTGGTAAAGTCTTTAGCTGGAAAACGACTGTACGAAAGCATACGATTATTTCAAGAGGCGTCTAGTCAACTCTTTCCAAATTTTTATGCTCACTGGGAACAAAGAACAGATGATTTCATTAAAGAGGTAAAGTAGTATTATAGATTTTGCAATACCACATTAATATTTATTGATTAATTATATCTATTTATTGTTCTAAATTTAAACTTAAAATTGTTTATTTTTTTGAATAGATGTCACAAGGCCATGTATCACCATCAGTAGCTAAACTTTTAGAAGATGCATTTTATACTCAAAAGATTTTATCTAATTTTGTTTTGTATGGTTTTAAATCACCTTATCCAAATGAAGTCAAAAGGTTCATCTTGTCTATTTTCAACAAAACTCGACCAATTATATCTTGTCGTAAGTCATTGCATTTTGTATATAAGATTAAATTGAAATTGAAATTAATTGTATATTTTATTAGGTGTTTATTATCCTGAAATAGTTGATAAATTTGTATGTCGTATGTTTAAAATGCTAATGACTATTATTGAAGACCATCCTGCGGAGTATTTGGATTTTATTCAGCCAACTGTTGAGCTTGCTTATTTTTATGGATTTACTGAGGAAGGAAATTCTGTTATCTTTGAGAGATTTTTAATTCAGTTATTTAACCTAACCAAGTTGATATTAATTTGCCCTCAGTATAAGCTGCCTCGTGCTAATGGTCCTATTTGTCAAATGGATGGTAAGTCATTTGTTTTATTATATTTGTATACTTTTGTGGATATTAAGGAGTAACTGTGGTGTCTGTGAGGATTTTATGTTTGAGCATCTTTGTTTATAAAGTAAATAAAAGAATACTGATTTGACGCAAATTTGTTTTGTGTTAATAATTTTATAATAATTGTATACTAAATTTAAAAAACAATTTGTTTATAGTTTATACTTATTAGATATTACTTGATCATACTTGGTTTTTGTTTATTGATGGAAATTTTGTAATTTAAAAATTAAGTTGAATGTTTCAACTTTAAGTAAATAAAAAAATTGTTATACAGTTACCTTAATAAATTTATATTGTTAAGTGTCTTGATTGGGTGAAAATCTTCTATCAGTAGATTAAAAGAATAATTTAATTTAGCTTGTGAACAATATTATAATATTTTACCTTTGCTAAAAGATAATCATGTTATTGATTTGATATAAGTTTATTGTATGTATTTATGCCTGTGTTATATCTGTATTGATTACTGTTTTAGAAAATGCAAAGAGAATATCAACTACTGCAGTTCAATGTAAAGCTTCTGTTTTCAAATCTGATAGATTAATGATTATGTGTGAGCAATTAATCTATAAATATTTTTTACTAACACCAGCAGAGTTAGAAACATGGGATAATGATCCAGAAATGTTTGGTAAATGATAATTTATGTATGATGAATTAATAGTTTTTAATACTAAATTTAATTTTGTTTTTCTATCAATTATGTTTAATCCATCATAGACTTAGTACAACATATAAAATGAACATTTAAATTACAAATAATTAAATTGTTAAGTATTAATTTAAAAATTGAGAGGATTTTATGTTTATACTTTTAAGAAAATCTTAAACCATTGTATTTTTTTTAGTTTTTGAAATTTTAATGCTTCATTAATCATTTAAATTTTGTATCATTGTAAATTACTTTACAATTTAACCTTTTGAAGAGTGAATTATTTTTTTGAAGTTTATAACTAGGGAGTGAACTTTATTTGATGATAGTTAATTTAGATAAGAATGAGAATAAGAATGCCATCTTTTTATTGCAATATTTTTTTATTATTTGAGTTATGACCTATATTCACGATATATTATTTTATTTTTTATCTTTACTAAAGATTTTTCAACTTGAAATGGTGTAATACATATAACATTTTTTTAGACATACATTTATATATGTCTATACTTGTCCACAGGGTACCTAAAAAAGGTCTTCTACAATATTTTTTTTAATATTGATATTGCACTATTCTTATGATATTTTGATTTTTATCCATAGGTATTTTGGTATACATATCAACTCATATCAATTTTTTAATTTATTAATACAGCCATGTATCAATAAATATTTTGTATTTATCAATATTATGTTAATAAGAAACTCTGAAATGCTAAAGGAATACAAAAATGAACTAAAAAATAAATTAAAGGGTGGAATAGAGGCAGAAAATATTGAAACCCGTTGGAAAAAATTAGAGGGAATATTAAAAAGAACTGCTTTGGAACACCTAGGAAAAAAGAAAAAAGTACAAAAGCACAAATGGTTTAACGATAAGTGTCAAAGAGCAATTGAAGAAAGGGATAAAGCGAGATCACTGATGCTTACAAACCCAAACACAGAAAACAATAAAAATTTTGCCCAGAATATTAGAGAAACTAAACGTATAATAAGAAGGGAAAAACGATTATGGGAAAAAGAAAGAATAAAACAGATTGAGGACAATAGGACGAACCCGAAACTCTTCTACAAACAAACAAAAGAATTGAAAACGGGATATAACCCCAGAACAGAGATAATGAAAGAAAAAAATGGAGAACTTGTAACAGAAGGAGAAGAAATTGCAAAACAATTTGGGAAAGTGTTCGAGGAACTACTCAACCCACAAACGCACCAAAACCATACGCAAATTGAGTTCTATACAGCAGAACCTGAAGACATAGAGCCAACGGACGACGAAGTTAGAATGACCATAAACACACTTAAAAACAATAAATCGCCAGGTGAAGATGGCTTAGCTGCAGAACTCTTAAAGTATGGTGGTGAGGAATTAATAAGTGAAGTAGGGAAATTAATCAGAGATGTATGGCATAAAGAAGAAATACCAAAGGAATGGCAACTAGCAATAATCTGTCCAATTTATAAAAAGGGGGACCGGTCAAGCTATCAAAATTACCGAGGAATATCGTTACTAAATACAATATACAAAGTATTGTCAGGTCTCATACTAAACAGAATAAAACCTTACATAAAAGATATCATTGGTAACTACCAATGTGGTTTTATGAGTGGTAAATCAACCATAGATCACATTTTCACATTAAAACAACTAGTTGAGAAACATTATGAATTCGACAATGATCTACATCTACTATTTATTGACTATAAACAGGCTTATGATTCAATTAATAGAGAAGTACTATGGGACACACTTATAACCTTTGGGATACCAGCTAAGATAGTGAAAATGATAAAATTATGTATGAATAATACTAGATGTAAAGTCAGATTCAATCAACATATATCGGATGAATTTGAAGTTAAGACTGGACTTCGACAGGGAGATGCCCTATCCCCAATACTCTTTAATATAGCATTAGAAATGGTAGTTAGAAAAACTCACAAAAAATATGGGGGAGTAAACTTGGGAGAGAACAGAAGACAATGCGGAGTACTAGCGTACGCAGATGATATTATCATATTGGGATCAGACAGTCGAGAAGTCAAAGCAGGAACCAAGGAACTAATAATAAACAGCAAAGACATTGGATTACAAATAAACGAAGGAAAAACCAAATATATGGTAATATCTAGGCGAGAAAATCACGAGGAAAATTTAGAAGTTGAGAATTATAAATTTGAAAGAGTGCAAAATTTTAAATATCTGGGTGTTACAATAAATAGCAAAAATAATAATCACGATGAAATTAAAATAAGACTAACTGCAGCAAATAGATGCTATTATGGAGTAACGAGTATACTAAAATCAAAACAGGTATCACTCAAATCAAAAATTACAATATACAAGGTAATTATCAGACCAGTACTATTATACGCGTGTGAAACATGGCCAACGACTAAAGGAGACGAAGAAAAATTAGCAATACTCGAAAGAAGAATATTAAGAAGAATATTCGGGCCAAAAATCAATAACATGACACAGCAATATGAGAAAAGAAATAATATAGAAATACAACAGTTATATAAAGAGCCAGACATAGTAGCAGTATTAAAAAATAGGAGAATGGCATGGGCCGGTCATGTATGGAGGACGAATGGACTTATGAAAGAGGTTTTAAAATGGAAACCTCAGGGAAAAAGACCACTTGGTAGACCGAAACAAAGGTGGATTGACAAAGTGGAGAAGAATTTAGCAGAAATTGGAATACGAGATGGAGAAACAATAGCACAGGACAGAGACAGATGGAAGGAAGTTTGTGTTGCGGTAATGGGCCTCAATGGCCTTTAGAAAACCGAAGAAGAAGAAGATCAATATTATGTTGTTGATATTGATATCAAAAATATCAATTTATTGTCACCAATATTTATGTTGTATTGAAAAACATATATTGTTAAAAGCCTCTAGTATTCATTAATATTTGAAATGTGTATGAGACATAATATATGTATTTAATAGAATGCCATCCCCACATCAAGCACATTACCTGCAAGCGCCTTAAAACTCTTGGTTTTATCAAACGCTTCTTCTTCATAGATTTCAAACTCTAATTCTCTAAAAGGCCTTTCTACGGTCTTGTAAGCAAGGCTTTGCACTTAAATTATTTATTTGGGTTTCGAGTATTGGAGACATTTAGGTGTTTGAACACCGTAAAGTATAACAAAAAATTATACTCCGGTGTTAATAACCATTATTAAAAAAAAAATTGTACGTCTGAGCGTGTAAATAATGTCTCATTTCAAAACTATACCTTGGGATGTAATGTAGCAGCCCGTAGTGTAAGTAAAATAAGAGTAGTATAAGAAGTATTGTACTATTGTGTATTATGTACACACTAATAATGCATTAAATCAGAAGTTCTCAAACTTTTCAGGCCAGGCCCCACCTTTTGATCAACCCCAGACCTGAGCCCCCCCCTCATAAAAATAATTTTAATAGTCATGTTTAGAGTAACAAAGAGATTTTTGAAATTTTCTTGCGGCCCCCCGGAGGGTCGCGCCCCACACTTTGAGAACCTCTGCATTAAATCAATCATGTTGTGACATATGAATGACAATTTCATAAATTAAGTGTAATGTGTCAATTAAATTATATTCTCATTAGTAACTTTTTTTTTTTTACAGCAACAGACGAAGTAGGAGAATACTGGAAGTATAATTTAAAAGTGAGTTATGATTGAAATTTTTATTCAATTTTAAGATGAAGTAAAAACTTAATACATTAAATTGAATTTCCCAGGCATGCACAGAATCATTATTTATGTCTTTATTTCACGAGTTCAGAGAAATGTTAACGCCTCGACTGGCTGCGACAATAGAGTCAAATAGAGAGTATGTTGACCCTAATAATTTAGAAGCTATATTAAAAAAAGATGCCATTTATAATGCATTTGGACTCACAGCATTTGAAATGTTTGACATTGTAAGTATAATAAATTATTTGTAGTTGATAGTACTATCAATTAACTAGTTAGCACTTTTTATTAACATGTACATGATATAAATTATTGAATAATTTATAATAACGATATATATAATGTAGATATTTGATTGCTGTTTCACACTGAATGAGTTCATGGACTCATTAATACTATCTAGTTCATGAGTTTATTTACTGGTTAATCTTGCATTAGATTTGGCAAAGAATTATTTCAAAATAAAAATTCTTAAACCCTCCAACTCTATCATAGCTCTACAATGATTATATATACTTAATAATATTTACTATTTGAATAAACATTTATGAATAATTATTTTTTGAATCTTTTATAAAGTGTGTTATTCACCTACCTATTTAATACATTATAATGCACAATACAATTTAGTCATAAATTATTTGATTACCTAGTTAATTTAGTCAAACCCTAGCCTCTATGGAACTTCATATTGAAGTTAATGTAGAGTATACATTGTTAAATATACAAATAGTACTATAGTATTTTTCAAATGAGAACGCACCGGGTGGCAGACAAAAACCGATTGTAACTCGCACATGTCTTTCCCACTTCCGACAGTTTCAGTACATAAGCATGGCGACGCCGATAGTAGCCGATTGATGGTGACCAATCAGAAAACAATTACTAATTTTGTGGAAGGGGCGTGTGGTTCCGCCTTTGATAACAATGCGCGACCCGGTGCGTTCTCATTTGAAAAATACTATACAACAAGTTGTAATTTTATTTATTAAGTTAAAAATGTATAAGTATTGTGCCCAAACAAGTTATGTTGGTAAATCTTAATAATGGTCTTTATCAACTAATTTGTAACTTGTATGTACTAGAAATAGTTAACTTAGATCTGGAGCTTCAGTTTATTGAATGTTGGTAACATTAATTACTAATCATCAATATTTCTTCAAGCAATTGTTATTGATAAAAAATAATTTATTTGAATTATAAATTTAAAATGTAGTTTTCTGGTATTACTATTAATTATTATTATACTGTTAAACATAATATATGGTTTAATTGTTATTATTATTTAATATTTTGCACTGTCTGTACCAGATAAATTTTGATGATTGGTTTAATACAACACTACGAAGAGAATTGATGGAAACTGGAGGTCACTCTCGTGTATTAAAAAGACGTGTTGCTTGGTTGATTGGACAATGGCTTACTGTGAGACTGAATCCTGAGTATAGACCAGAATTGTATAATATTCTCATTGGACTTTTAAGTCCTTCTCAAGATATGGCAGTTCGTTTAGCTGCAACGTCCACTTTACGTTGTGCTATAGATGACTTTGATTTTAATTCTGAGCATTTTATTGAATACCTGGAACCAATGGCATTCTCGTTGTATAAACTTTTAGTTAGTGTCCGAGAATGTGACACTAAGGTATTAAATTTACTAAACAACTAATACTTATGAGCTTGCAGTATTTCCATGTATGATTAAATTGTGTAATATTATGTTTTAGTTAAATGTGCTACATGTTATGTCGTTTATGGTAGAACGACTAGGTCCAATGGTTGAGCCTTATTTTGACTCCTTACTTCAGTACCTGCCAAAATTATGGTCTGACTCTGATGACCATCATATGTTACGGTGTGCAATCATTTCAACTTTAACTCAAATTGTTCGAGTTAGTTGAAAACCAAACTTAAATATTTAATAGTTTTATACAGTATTCAAAATTGGATGCAATAGCAATTATCTCTAAAATAGAAAAAATATGTTTGATATAAATCTAATTTTATTTTATATTAGGCCATTCGAACAAAAAGTTCTGAACTAACATCATTTCTAGTTCCTATTATTCGATACAGTCTAGATATTAAAGAAAAAGCATATATTTATTTACAAGAAGATGGACTTGAGTTGCTGTTATCTTACATTGAATCCTGTTCATCGTATAATGATGAAATGCTTAGTTTGATCACTTATCTTCTTCCATTATTAGGTAAGGTTATTTGTGGTTACCTTTATTTTGGTATAACTTAATAGCTAATGTGATTTTTTTTTTTAATTTTACGTCTATTAGATTATTCTACTGAACATTTGAAAACGGGTCTAATGATTCTTGAAGCTTATGTTCTAATTGCACCAGAAAGAGTCATATTGGTTTGTAAAAACTTTAATTTATTTATACATTTATCAAACAATAGGTATACATAATTTTTTAAATATTTCTGTTATACACATAACACGTAAAAAAAAAACACATTATTGTAAAATCAATAGTTTCCTTGCTTTGCTCAGAATTTAAAATTTCAACACGGGTGCACTTATTGTCACTTGATTATACTTATTAATTTATTTTTAATTATATCTGTACTAAAATAATTTGTTTTTTTATTTTCTTTTCCAGGATTATGGTTCTCAGATATTCAGTTTAACCCTGTCTTTGATGAATGATCTGAAAGATGAAGGAATTGTTTGTATATTGTCATTGTATGAAACAATTATAAAAATCAATTTTCCACAAACAATTGATTTAATGATCAATGTTTTGGCTCAAAATTTAAAGTAAGAATAAAATAGTCTTTTAGTTTTTTTTATATTGTAAATAAAGTAATAGTTTTCATGTTCATAAAATATGTTAAAATAATCATTAATCTTATGCAAATTATAATTAAAAATACTATGTAAGGGTCATGTATTTTATTTTTAGGTGTTTATGTTCTGGTGAAATAGGCATGACAGTAAATAGCTGCCGATTAACATTAATTTCTAGGATAATAATAATTGATCCCGCTATTTTTGTTCAAGTAAATATTTTAAACTAATGGTTTAAAATTTATTCAAATTTTTTTTTAAAATATATATATGTATATATATTATTTTTTTTAGATTGTAGAGCATTTATGTGTTATTGAAAATGGAAATTTGATGAATTTTGATAATGTTCTTCGTAGAATAATTGTAGTTTGGTTAGAACGAATGAACCAGATTGTACAAAATGATAGAAGAAAACTGTTAGGTCTTGCCTTAGCTAGATTACTAACTTGTCAAAAGAAGTGAGTATTATTTATTAATTGTAGATTTTTATTGTTATATTTATCAGTATTTTCTTTTAGACCAATTTTAGAATTATTTAAAGAAATTATTAATGTTTGTGTTGAAACATTAAATGATATTATGAGGAAGACTGACGATGGGCTTTATACTGAGTAAGTTTGTTATTAATTTTTAAATTCAATGTTCAATTGTTGTGTGGTTAGCTGAAAAATAATATTACATTTAAACTCAATATTTTTTTTACATATAATTAAATTTAAGAACAAAACATTTTTCTGTTCAAATTATTATAATTTTATGAAATATAAATATTTAGCAAATAGCTTGTGTTAGCAAATGCTGAATAACGCCATTGGATTGAACACAAAGTGATCACTTATATTTTACATATTATATTGCTTTTTTTTAAAAAAAACACTTCAACATTTTATTTTTGATGTATACATTTAAAAGAATCTGTGAATTTTAGAACTTTAACCAATAAAAAAAATCTGAAATTTAAAAAAGTATTAGGTTTTTTTAGATATTAAAATAATAATAAAGTTATTTTTGTCAGGATAAACAATTAGGTACTCATGTACATTAGTGGAACAAGGATAGTTAAAAGGTAGGTAAATCATTGTACAAAGAAAGTATTTTTTGGATGTATATTACAATTATGGCATGCTCAGCCGGCCAGTAATGCTACGCAGTTTTTTTTTCTATTCTTCATAAGTCATTAAAAAATCTGAATAGATTCATGAAACCTTTACCATTTTTCTTATAAAATAAACATACTTTTAAACTAAAACAACTTACTTTTTGTGTTGTGTACTATTTTAACCATTTTGTCAAAGATAATTTTATTTTTATGTTTAGTAGGTATTACGATTATGTATTTTTGTAAGCTTACGTAAGCTAATCATCAATATTTCTTAATCTGATGTAAAACACTATAATTATATGAAAACAAAATCACGAGTATTACCAATTATAATTTATAAAGATATTCTCTATGTTGTTAAAAAATGATTATGTTTGAACAGTTCCATGTTAATGACTGATGATTGCTCTAATGTAAGCTCACGGGCAAATTCGGAGTGTGAATATCAGTACGAAACTGAACACAATGAACGCCAAAGGAGCCTGTCAAAACTAGACCCTGTACACTGCATACCATTCCACTCATTTTTACAAGATCAAGTGAGTAATACATTTTTAATTTCATGCAATTATCTTGTTCAAATTGCAAAATATCAGTGGAAATTATTTACTAATCCAAGTTTATCTAACAAAAATTTTTTTTAATGTTAGATATAGTTAAAGGATTAGTAAGAGTAGTTGATAAAGGTCTTAATTTTCTCTGCCATTCCAATCTATATTAGCGCTAATATTTCTACTACTTGAAGCATTAAAATAGACAACACTTTTGTCCCATATTTATTTATTTTATTCTAAGTGCAGTGAAGAATCTATTGTTTTTACAATAATATTTTGTTTGTTTTTCTGTCAACTTTTTGGGTAAAAGGAATGCTTCGATTTTAAAGTCAATAACATTTCTGATAGATCTATGGACTCCAGTGGTACTCTCACTTTGTTTTTTATATTTTGCTTTTGGAGTTAAATCTCAAAAACCGAGAAAAAAAGTTGAGAATTTTACAGGGAAAAGTTTAAAATTTTGACCTTTAAAAGAAAGTAGATTTTTGTTTTTAAATACATTTTATTTGAAAAAATTTTTATGTATTGATAATTTTTTGAGTTATCTGCCAAAACCAAAAATTAACATCACCTAAATTGATTATTTGTGTTTTTGAGTGGAATGAGCAATCTAATCAATTTGCTTTACAGCACAAAAAAGGGAATTTGATTTAAATTAAATGTAATGTGATAAAAATTTAATATATTAAGCAAATTTTGATCCAAAAACACAAATTTAGACTAAGAACCCTGATGGAGGGAGAGTATTGGTCCAATATTTTCATACAGTACCTTGAATAACATAACATAGTAAACGTAATGTTGCATAGAAAAAAGAAAAGAAGGAAAAATGAGAGTAAATTTGAGGTTGGTGAGAAGTTATAAGCGTTAATATTAAGTGAAGCTATTACCTAATGAATTTGTATTTTAGATAGGATAGGTAGTTTAATAAAACTGATATTTTTTTTTGTTAAATTTGGTTTTTAACAGTGTGTATACTAGACAACTGAGCTTGCTTAAAATTGTATTTTAAAGGCAATGATTTATCATTGCTATCAGATATCAATTCATACATATAAACCATAACTTCCAAACCCACCCTACACTGTCAAGAGTATTTTTAACTCGTACGTCTGTTTGCTGCAAAATTGGTTACCACTAATAAGTATTAAGCTGAGTAATGAAACAATATGTGAACGATTTAAAGCATATACAAATTCCTGAATTGTGTACACCTTTTGTATTCTTTTATTTTCCCTTTTTTTAAAATAGTTTTTTTTTCAATCTTTAGGCTTCTTATTAACTGAGGTTTTTTATGTTATTTTAAGTATTAATGATAATTATTGTTTGTGTTTGATTTGCCTGCAGTTGCGAGCCTTGCAAAATCAAATTGGAGAGCAACAGTTTCAGTGTATGTTTATTTCCAAAGTTGACAATGACATACTGGAACAACTTCATGTGTACATGTAAAGTTACTGAAAAAGCAACTTGTTCACTTCTTTCACGCGACTTGCATTACTTTTCTGTATAACAAATTATAAAGTTATAATTTGTGATTTATTAAGTAAATAATTAATTTATGTAAAATTATTAAATTAATTAAGATGTATGTTATAGTATAATTAACCAACCTTTATTTCTCTTTGAGATGTGTATTGTTTTATTCAAACCAATATGTAATATATCTTAATTTTGTTTTTAATATGATGTATAATTCTTAATATTTGTTATTTAAAAACTTCAGCAGCAATTTGGCAGGATACGCATTACACATGTCGTATTGGTATGCCTTTTATTCTCAACTTAAGTTTTATAACAAATTGTATTATATATGTAATAGCAATTTGCCATTGATCTAATGAGAATTAATATATAATACTAGTCATACCTATATATAACATTCTGTATTATAGTTGATTAATAAATTATAAGTATTGTTTGTGGCAAATAGGTGTGTAAACATATTTTATTGGCCTACATTTTTTGTTGCCTGTTTTCATATTTTGTGTATTAATTTTTGTCTGTAATTCAACTTGTGTTGAATTTTAAAAGCTTAGTACAAAAACTTGAGCAATTGATTCTCAAAATTTCACCTCTATATATAACTTGACATGTTTGTAAATGATTGAAGATCATAACATTTTTGAAAGCATAAAATATTATTAGAAAACAATTTTAAGTGTGCTTAAACATTATTTTTTGGGGTTGATCATTAATCATTATATTTTCAAATTTATTTTTTAATGCTGCTGCTCCCTTAACCAACACTCGTGGTTCAATACTGTTGCATTATGATTAGGGATGGACCAAATATTTGGTATCCAGCCAATATTTTGAGAGTAATTTATAATTGGCTATTCAGCGTTGTTTATAAGTTATAACTATTTGGTCAAGAATAGAATTTTAATATTCTGTATTAGCTATTCTGCCAACCTAAATTAAATTCTATTTAAATAATTGTTAAGTATTTGTTATACTGTTATGCTTCTTTATTTTGGTATTAAATAAATATTTTGAATTTTGTCTAAAACGTGTATAAGACTGTATTATTAGTTAAATGCTAATAATAAGTCAGACACTTAAATGGGTCACTTATAAAATTATTTTAATTTTTTAACCCTGTATTGATACTTAATAATTATAGTAAGTGTATATTTTTGATTAACTTTAACATATTATGTAGATAGAAAGAAAGACCAGCCAATGATTTGTACCCAAATTTGGGACCTTGATTTTCATTTTCTGTCTGTCATTTGTAAATCATAGGAATTTTAAATAATTTTTAGTTTCAACATAGCAAATATTCTATTAATGCAACAATCTGTAAATAATTTTAACTCTTGTGGACGTCTACTTTAGTTCTTAGATGTACATTTTCGATTTCATATTGTAAATGGTAACAAATTCAATTAAAAAAAACAAATTTGAGTTAAAATTTTTTATTCTTTAAATAATTATGACAAGAAAATAAAAAATGTAGTTTGAAGGATCCAAAACAGACGTCTTGAAGAGTTCTAATCATTTTACAGATTCCTTATTGCATTTATAGATAGTTTGGTTAGTTGAAACTAATAACCGTCTAAATTCCTACTTTACACATTTTAGAGACAATAAAAGAAAATTGAGGTAATGCGGGCCCCATAAAAATTATGCACCAAATAACAACAATTATTATTCTGCATCAAATAATTTCAAATATTCTACACCAGTGATAATACCAAATATTCGGTTCCAAATATCAAATAATATTAATTTATAAAACATTCGGTATTTTTAGGAGTTAAAAAAAAAAAATATTTGATGACTGTTTGCCAATTTAAGAAAGTTTATAAGTTGAACTTGGTCCGATTTTTATTTTGAATTATTTGTTCGCCCCATAAGAAATACATGGCCGCCCGGAATGACGAGTCTTACGACCGAATAACAACGTCAAATCGGCTATAAACCAAAATTGTGTGAACCAATGAGTTAAACCACACATGTAGGTTGTATTAAAGAAATGAGACTTAAAAAAAAACAGGTTTTATGGAATAAAAAATGCGTAAAATTCTATAAAGGTCCATAATTCCCTTAAAAATGATCTAAACCGATTGGAAATCCAACAGTAAACTCGTTAAACCTCTTTTAATGACATATAAAAATTTCAAGTCGAATGGAGCACTTTAAAAAATTTAACCGTTTTAAAGGTATCATGCGTTAAAATTGGTGCAGGTTTTCTACAAGAACTTTTGATCACAGAAAAACAAAAAATATCATTGTAAAACGCTAACGCTCAGAATCTAAAAACGACAATAAATAAAATTTGTAGCTGCCTATTGTAATAACTGCCTATTGTAATAAGACAGTTCACAGTACCTCGCGATTTTTCTGTATGGTCATTGATTGCATGTATAAATATATAACCCGTTTTTGAACATCAATCGCGCTTTATTCTGTATGTCGTTTGATCCAACTATGGTGACTAAAATTATATCGTGCTGTTGTCAATAGCCATTTCCGGAAGATAAATAATAACAACAAAATCGATAATAGAATTCCTAAGCAAAGAAGCGGAATTTTTTTTGTAGGTGAGTTTTAGTTAACTTTAAACTTAATATTTTTGTTCTCTGGTGTTATTACCGTTTTGTGTATCGTAACCCCTATAATGTTTTTACCACTAGATGCCGCAAGTGCATTACATCCACGGCTATAATTTTTTGGCTCCTTTGAATAATTAAAAAATTGCGCTTACACTCTTTTACCTTCTAACCATTGTTTTATTTACAACATACGTAAGTGATTAGAGAATGATAGATTTAAAAATAAAAACGAATTGTTTGAATTAACTTGGTAATTTATTGATCATTGATATCAAACTTTAAAAAAAAAAATCATAACAATTGTATAAGACAACGGAGCTGTATGATATTAAATATTTATTAATAATTAGGAATGAACATAAGTTGTAAATCAAAGTTCTTTTGAGTGTTTGTAATCAGTACATCAATTATAATGTATACACTAAATGTACCATTAACAGTAAATTGATCCAATTTTCTAATGTTGCCAAACAATTGGACTTGTGTTCAATAACTGTATTATAGTTTTAAAAAATGCCATTTATCAACTGAAACAAAAATATAAATTAGTAACTACAACAGGTTACATTAGAAAAGAAACAAAATAGGATACCAATCAAGTATTACATAATGTCGTACAGTAATTGAAAAATATACATAACTTAGGTCTTTAATATTTTTTCAAGTAAAACATTTGGATATATTTTATAAATTAAAATTTTATTATACGCAAATATAAAATATAATTATTAATTAAATCAAATATTTTTGGTAAATATTATTATAATCATTTAATTTATAAATATAAAATATACAATATCTAAGATAACATATAAACATTAAAAGAGCACACAACACAAAAAAAAAAAATTATTTTAATTATTTTTAAATATTAAATTATTGTAGCTATGGCTATATGAAATGAATTGGTGAAAATCCAATGTAAAAAAAATTATTACTATAAGAGATATTAAGAAATGTAAAATAGCCGCGTGATGTCATTGTAGTGTGTAAAATACGTAGAATTAGATAATATAGCAGCGGTCGGCAGACCCGTGGTTCAAACGCCGCGCGCCGCTCGCCATGACGTACCGTTTAACCAAAGTGTCTTTTTTAAGATTTTAAATATTTAATAAACTAAACGTCATATAGAAATTCTGATTCTTGCATCGTCTTAAACACATAAAACCACACATTTATATATAAATTAAATTTCAAAATTAAAATGTTTGGGTGAGCAAATCGTTGTGAGAAGCAAGGAACTTTTACACGTACAAGATAGGCAATTACGATGAGTAGGGCCCAATGACGTCACGCATCTTTTTTCAATTGCTCATAACTTATTGAATAATGTGAGTAGAAACGTAAAACCTATACCATTATCCTTAGAATTGAACATTCTTTCAAATAAAAAAACTTATTTTTTGTGTTGTGTTCTCCTTTAAAACTTCATAAATGACATGTGGCAAGATCATTTAGAATTTATAAGTTGTATGAGTTGATATTTAACACACTTATGTAACAAATTTTAAAAATATAATTTACTTAAGCGATTAAAAATAATGGTAAGAACAACAGAAATAATCGTTAATGCAATAGATTAATGAATTTAGAATTTAACCGTATTCTTCAATAGATCTGGCTACTTTATTTATTGCTAAGCTATAATTTAAAATGTTTGTTGTTTGACTTAATGAAAATCCATTTTTTAACTGTAAAAATCATACTGATATCAAATCATTTTAAACAATACCAATAGACTTTAAGAAAAATGAAAAGCTTTTGAATGATCAAGCATAAAATTTGCTAAAAAATGAAAGTACAGAATAGTTTTTAATGAACACAGAACAGACAAATAACAGTTAGTTAATGTGATAACTAAATTAATTATACATTCTTACTGAAATAAATAAAATCATTAATAAGATGCATTTCTCTAGTGAAATAATGGTACCTATATTTATTATTTAATAAAATCATAATATACATTTAGTTCTGTAAAACAAAATAAATTAAGTGGATAGTAGGAGTTATGCGTGTCGACATTATATATTAAATTTGATTATGAAAATTAAGGTCAAGGAATCAAATTTCTAAACATTTGTCAACATGGGTTAAATATAATAAAAGATATTAATTTTACGCTTAACTTTCCAATTTTTATGTTAAAATTTAAGCAATTTAAAACATTTTAGAAAATTTTGACTTTTTATCAACTTCAATTAAAACATAACTTAAAAATTTTTAAATGATTCAAATTAAATACTATTTACAACCATTTTCTTTTTCAATATCTTTGAAAGAATAAAATTATAGATTTTAGTTGGTTTATAAGTATACCAATCCTTAATTCATGTGATCACATCCATTAAAACATGTGCAGTATTTTCTACCATAACATTTTTTAATTATTATTACAGTATTAAGTTATATTTACCTTCAGGTAACAAAGGACTAGGATCAGATAATGGCAAACTCTCTGCCAACATAGATTGAACCTTTCCTTGGTCAATACTTGAAGCGTTGTTTAAGGTGGTATTAACACTTAAATAAAATAATAATTAAAAATTGTTAAGAAACTATTTGAAAATGGAAATAAAATGAAATCAATAAAAATTCATACCAAGATAAACCATTGGTGGTTTCTTTTTGTATTAAACCCTTCCAGTATTCATGAGCATCACTAACTATTTTTAAAGCAAATTCAGAATTCTTTGGTTCACCATTAAATGCAAAATTATTTTCAGGTTTGCCATCTGGAATTTTGTAGATTTTTAACCACTCAACAGAGGCTTTTAATAGACCAGGAAAATGTTTTTCAACATCCTTTATATCTGAAAAATTATATCAAATAAATGTGATGAATATATATTAACTAATAATTGATTAAGTAATACTCAATAATTTAAATCTAATAAAAATAGTAATAAAAAAATTGTACTATTCAAACATATCATTCTTAGTACCTAAACTGTAAAATTAATATGATTAAAAAAAATGTATCAACAGAAAATGTATAAAAACAAATAACTATAGATATTAGATACAATTATTAGTGTCTATAATTACCATTGACTTCAGGAGCAATTGGATCATCTACATTGATTACAAGTACTTTCCAATCAGTCTCACCTTAAAATTAAAACATGTTATAAAATGTAACGTTTATAATATTGATTAATGATTATTGTGCACACATCAATTAAGTAATGAACAAAAAAAAAAAAAATAATTGAAATAACTTAAGCACCAATACCTCATAACAATAAAACACTATAAAATATATAAAAATGGATATATACTATAATATAGGAGTACCTTGCTGACATTTTATAACAAATCAAATAAAATAAAAACAAGCGTGAACTCATAAAAATTGGCAAGGAAGTAGACATTTTCAGCCTAACAATTTTGAAGTGCGGCATAAGGGAAAATATTTTCGGAAAATTGCGCTGAAATTTATTATTTTAATCATTATGTATATTAAATTATTTGATCTATTTCTTTGTACTAAGGAAGTCTTTTTCATAAATATATTACAGCAAAGAGCTATAGTTTTTATTATATACTTATATAGCATATTTTCTTTTAAGTGTAATATTGATGGTTATCATGGATTTTCTTCATATTTTATGATTTTTACTTAGTAGGCAAAAAAGCTTGCTTTTGCTTTTAAATGTTTACAAAATTGAACAAATTTAAATAGTTTTAGATTGGAGGAATTTTTTATGTTTTTGAGCATCATACATAAACACGTCATATTGTCTTTGTCGTCTTCGCATACAAGTTTGCTCAAAATAATTTTACAGTATTATCATAAATGTTGATATACTAACGTTTTCTCAAAAACAACATTTGGTTGTACATAACCCAGAAAGACAGAAACTTGTATAATATCAAAATATAAACAATTTTGATTTGGTAAATTTATACTACCAGCTTATATATTTTAATCAATTAATCCACAACTAAAAGACAAAGACAATCAACGAAATGAAAAAAAATCCGGGATTACTCTAGATCCCGTGGGTAGTTTTATGGAGTAACAACTACGCTTTGGGTGGGTCACAAGTTTAAAAGTTGTGGTTCAAATACATTATATAATCCGATACGTCATACTCAAAATAAAATAAAAATAAATTATATAATACCTGAAAGCAATGATTTATTATAAGTATGATTCCTAGCGAGCTCAGTTGTTTAGTATACGTGATGGTAAAAACCAAATTTAACAATAAAAATGGTCCAAAAATTTTAAAAACCATATAGACGTATAAAGAATATTAATTTAAATAACGAGTGAAAATTTCAAACCATTTGGATCAATATTTTTGAAGAGTTAATATGATTTTAGTATCAATAGCTCAATAGTGTGTAATTTTTTTGTTATAACCAAATTACACCACTTTACACTTTATATACGCTTTCAGAATCTACTAGACGGATTTTATTGAAGATTTTTTATCTGATAGTAAATTTTGTTTTACATAACCTATTTTAATTTTAGTTCATAAATAACAAATTTGTGCAAGTTACAAATTTTTTTCTAAAAATAAGTCAAAGGTAGGACCAATTTTTGACAACTTTAAACGAATAAAAAAAAATTGTGACTATGGATTTTTGAAATTGTTTATTAACATATATACATTATTTATTGTTAACCTTGTGTTTAAGTAACAAAACTTTTTGTAGAAAATTAAATTTTTTATCAAACAAAAACCACAAGAAAATGGAAATTTAAATGTTCTATACTTAGCTTAAAAATTTTCAAAATCACTTAAAACTATGACAAAACCTGTATTTTACCTATTTCAATATTGTGTAAACGTTTCAGCTAGTTTTGTCAATTATTTTGGAAGTTATGGCCAAAAAACTAAATCGATTATGTCAAAAAACACGTTAGCTGTATTTTTTAAAGTTTTCCTCAAATTTCACTTAGTTTTTTTATTGGAACTTTTTCAATTTTGAGACCCCTCAAAGTACAACTAAGAGTCTAAAAACGTTTTGTTAGAGGTATTGACTTTAAAAATCAAAGCATTCCTTATACTCTAAGATACACTAAGATATTTACAGAGAAAAAAATTAAAAAAAATTACATTCTTTGCTGACTCTTAGATTCTTAAAAAAAAAATTATAATTAAATAATAATGACCAATTAATAAACAGCAATTAATCAGATTCTTGTTTGATCCAATGATCTTGTTGATGACACTAATTATTAGAATTTATTACAATATTAAATAATTAGATTATAACTAGACATTGTAATATTTTGTAGATTTATAAAGTTAAAACATACTTGCCTTCATCTATTAAAGCAACCGTTCCCAACACTTTTACTTTGAGTATTTCTCCTCGTTTTGCTACCTTTAACATTCATTAACATAATATTAGTACTAATACATTTAAAAAAACATTTTACACTATACTTTGTATCCAATTTCAAGTACGTCTAAAGGATCATTATCACCCTTGCAACCGGTGTGTTCATCTAGCACTTCTGGATTCTCCCAAGTTTGTGGAAACGCACCATAATTCCAAATGTAACCTTTGTGGGGGAATACATTAGGTACAAAACGTAATTTGCCTTTTTTGGTGTCTTGAATGATAGGATTTAAAGGAGATTTTGTATTAATCTAAAATGTTATATTAAATAAAATAATTCAATAGGTATAATATGTTAAAATCATAAATGTAGTCTACCTCCATTTTTGCATTGGTCCATCTAGGTATTTCAACCACCATATTGAAAACTTTACCAGAACTATCTGCCAATAAAGGAATATCGTGGAACGGTGAAACCACTCCATTTTCATTCTCTGTAAGCAGAAATAACAAAAAAATACAAAATTTATACCATTAGTGAGAAAACATGAAGCAAACCAGAATAGTCAAATTAAGCTAAAATATACCTACTTATAAAATAAATAATTAGTAGTTGTGTTTTAATGATAGTAAGAAGGCACCTATTAATTTATTTATCAGAGCCTATTACAGAATTAAAAAAAGTAAGTTTTAGAATTTAAAGGAAAAATCAACTATTTAGAAGAAACAAAAAACTCTTATAATTTGTTCAGCTGTTTTTAATGTTTGATATATGGTCACAATAACAAAATTTTTTTTATAAACTATTCTTATTCCTTTGGTATTATAATTTTTTTAAAAAAATGTTTAAATAGTTATTAGTGAGTGTATTATGCATAAAGGCATTTTATTGTCATATAAATAATATACTTACATACATTTAATAACACTCAATTATTATCATGCTATCAAAATATTATTTAGTTTATAACTCAGTTAAGCATAAGTGGTTCGAGAATATATAGCGAGGTATGATATAGCAGAGACATTTTTGTACTTTAACAGTGCACAGTAATAGATGGCACGATCAAAAACTTATCAAAACTGTAATACACTACTAATTTACTTATGGCAATCATATTAAGTACTTCAACTGAATTAAAAATTGCTAATTAAATTGTGCGTAACAAACAAATCATGCACATAATAATTTGCACGTATATAATTATTTATAAAAAAATTAATAGTTAGTATTAAAAATATATAATAGATTAGATTGAATGTATGTATTGAAATAGATTACCTTGAAAACTGTGATAATTAATAACAATGAAGGTTATACTATTATCTACCTTAGTATGAGCACTTAAAATTCTACTAATAAATTATAATTTTACAGGATGTCTACACAAAGGATAAACCTAATTTTTAATTTTTAAAACAAAACTTATGCCATACAGGTACTAACGGTAATAAGAAAGTAATAATACATTACGCAATTGATAAATATTATGTTCATTATGAAGTACACACTTGTAAAAAAAAAATACCATAAAACTTTTTTTTCATTATTATGATTAATATTTTTTCAAAAAAGATATATAAATATTTAGTCAACCTATAACCAGAAATTCTCTGCTGCTCTGCTTAAGTACTTAATTATGTAATGTTCTAATCACAGAACGGGTGAAATTTCACCTATTCTGTGTTAAAATTAACAATTTTTATTTAAGTACACGTAGGTATGTGTAATCTTGAGGAAATTAAACTAATTAAAATTAAATAAATTATTATATTTATGTTTTCAACATCTATTTATACATTGATCACATTAAAGGGTGGGCACTAATTAAATTTAACTGTAATTTAGCCTTTTTAAATAACATTAACTTGTACATGTTTTGAGAAAAAAAAATTATATTTTTTAAAAATTAACTTTACAATTAATTTTATTTGTTTTTATTAGGAAATTGTATTGAAATAAAATGAAGGAATGTAGCAAAAATGTGATTTTAAAAAATCTTTAAGAATTTTATTGTGAGGCAGGTATTTAAATGTTATTTTAAGAGCCTCATTTCAAATTTTTAAGTTTGGATTGGGAACCAAATTGATATAGGTACTTCTTACATAAAATGTGATCTTTTTTTGGAAATTATAATTAAAGAAAAAGTAACTAACATATTATTACAAATAAAAATCATGTGATGTTACCATCCTTGTATTAAGTATTGTCAGATGGGCACACTAGGGGCAATAGTTTAGGACAAAATATACCTACTGTTTCCTGTATTTGTCTTATAACATTTTGTAGGTAATCACATTTCATTAATAATTTATTTCATCATTAAAATTATTTAAAAAATGTTTATTTATAAAAAATAAGAATATAAGTTGACAATACCTACTAAATAGGAGCTAATTTACGCAAAACAGTTTATACCTTCTTCACTTACGCAGTAAAACATAGAAATTTTAACATGCGCATAACTTAAAATTAATAAAAACATATAATAGTTCAAGGCTTTGCGAATGTTTTAGAGTTTAGACGTTCATGAATTTTAAATATTTTTACAAAAATTTCCAACACATAACTCTTAAAAAAACACTGCCGGTGTTGCGTCTCTTTTTCAAGCGTTCCTTAACTGTAAAAAAAAATATACACACAACATAGATACCTATTGGAGGAAAGCTAATTGTTTGCTTTGATGTTACGTTTTTTTTTTGTTTTTTACGGGATCGACAATGATTAAAATTTAAATGAAAATAAGTTTTTAATCATATAAAATACAGGTTCCTGTATATATATATATAACATAATATGTAAATATAATATTATTATATACAACAATCCAACAGGTTGCGACGTTTTATAATAATATAATAGACAATTGGATAGACCGGTCACAAAAGTAGTGTAAAGGTCGACCTTTAACGACCTTTCAGAAAACGAAAATCAATCGAGCCGGCGATAAAAACCGAACACACCCCGGACGGCAAAATCGACGACAATTTTCGCCAAAACAGAAAAAAAAAACATCTCATTAATCATTTTGAATCGACTTACTTATGAACACTTTGTAGTCCAACGTGTTCGGGGAGCCTCTCTCGATAATTTGGTACGACATGTTGCTGTTGTACTTGGTCGTCTGCAGGCTAAAGCAAGTAGTCGTCGATCGCGGTGCACAGAACGGATGGATAACGTCGCGCTGACAAAACGTGGAGTGCCGGATTACAGCTGCTGCTGCGGCTCTTCGAACGGTTCCGAAAATCATCTTTCCCAAATATGATTATTGTTCTTATCAGCTACGGACGTGCGGAAAACGCCGTGTGAATCGCCGACCGTTTTGAATGCCAAGGGCGCGCCGCGTGTCTATTCTCCCTGGTACTGATTGTGGTGAGCATGGTCTGATAACAAGAAAGACCTTGGGATAAGACCTTCCTATACAGACCTTGGGTGCGTACTGCGTAATGTTTGAAAATATTTTAACAAGATAAGCAAGATTGCTTCTGACAACCAATTTTTACTGTAAAAAACTATTACAATTTTCTTTTCGTTCTAATTTTGTTATGTATCAATCTGTATTTGTAGCAAAATACATATTCACTAACTATAACATATTCACATAACATATTCATTACTATTAAAATTCTAGTTGCAATGGACACAACTGTAATGTCTGCAGCCGCTATCAATAGTGTCGCTGAAATTTTGACACGAATGTTTGGCAATGTGAACTACACATTGTCTGAATCTGTTACAGCTGGAGTTGTTGTTGGTGGATGTACTTTAGTTGGTGGATTATTGGGTGGCAGATTCGGACTCATAGTTGGCAAGTAGTATTAAACCTTTTTTGGATCGTTACACGGAATATTAGTTTGTGAAATTGTGACTTCTAAGCTTTTTCTATTAAATAATCCAATACTATTCGGTATTCCATAGCACTGTTAATTTAATTTTTAGTTTCGACCAATAACTTTTTTTTTTTTACTAAAAAGCTTAGAATGCAACATGTAAACATGTAAGCATTTTTTGTTATTAATAACATTAATAAATAGATACTTAGTTTGTAGTAGTTAAATAATATTTATATTTTTTTTTTTTTGCTAAGTAATAACTTATCTTTTTTTATGAGTTATAAATTATATCGTACCTAAACTTTTTGTTTAAATTTTGGTCTTAATGTTTTTATCAAGGGGAAAAAACTTAGTCAATTTACGTTGAATACCATTTGTTTTAGAGTAAAATTTTTTTTTTTTTTAATCTAATATAAATTTTTATTTTATCATAACTTTAATTTTAGTAACCGTAAAAAATATTATACACTAATTTATTAATTATTATAATTCCCAACAATCCCCCTATGCCATCTCAAAATACACTGATGACTGATGTCAAATCTTAAGATCATGTCAAACCTATATTATTAGGATAGTTCCTCTTCTCTGTTAATTTTATTGTCATGTTAAATTTGCCAATTTGTTTATTGTATATTTATTTGTGTACAGATTGTAATAATTGTTTTTTTTTAAATTAAAAAAATTAGTTTAAAAAATAACTAGGAAAACATCGTTAGAAATAAATAACTAAACTCCAATTAATTTTTAGAGCAATAATTTATTGTTACACTTCCAACATGCTTTAATTGTTCTTCAATTATAATAATGTTGTATTCAGTATAATAAGAAGTTTTTACTAATCATATGTACAGATGTGATCAAAGTGTACAAACTGATCTATGTTAAAAGAAAGCGCCATTATTGAATAAAATAACTAGAGTCTAGAACTAAAAATATATAAAACAAATGCCACAATAATTGTGATTAACAATTTTTGAAATTTTTCTGTTACTTATGAACTTTATGTTGCCAATCTTGTATTACATTTTCAAAACTTTTTTTGTGAACCTTTATTGAACAAAAACAACCTAAGAAATAGGAATTTTCAAAGTTTTATATTTAGCTTGATTTTGTTTGAAATATTATGAAAATTGTAGGTCTTATCAATCATTACAATGGAAAAACCAAATTGATTTTACCAAAAACATGTTTGTCTGTATTTTCTTTTGTTGTTTTAATGTAACTGTTATTATTTTGATGATTTCAAAAAACAAAACGTTCAAAATACCATGTGACCAAAAAGAATTAGGTAAAATTCAAGCATTTTTTAGAAGTTATATTGGTAAAAAAACACATCATGTTGAAAGTTAAAAATTCATTTTATACTATCCTTAGAATCTAAAATCACATTGAGTTTAGATAGTCTCCCTTTTCATATGAAATCATGTCATTTTTTAATGTACAATTATAAATAATTATCTTATTTGATTATTGTGCCTTGAAACACTGATTGAGAAAAAAATAAGTTGGTAAATAAAAAAAAAAAATTTAATTCCATGGAATTGTGGTTTTAGTGATCTGAAGTCCAAATTGTTGGACATATTACTGAAACAGTAAAAAAGTACTTAAATATTAACTGTCTTTGATTTATTGATGTTGTTACAGGAGGAGGTATTGGAAGTACAATTAGTTCATATTTGGGACAAACAATCAGATCTTTAAGAGATTTGATACAAGAGTTAAATACTACTCAACTTACAATTTTATTTGCGTTGCTATTTGAAGGAATTCAATCCACTGTAAGGAACACAATTGATCAAGCTATCACATTTACAAGCTTATCTCTGGAAAACATTTTACAAAGATATGGCAATAATGCATTGGTTCAGTCAAACATAATTCAAACTATAACCAACTTTTTGAGTGGTATTTATGGTAATGGTCTAAGACGAATTGAAGCATAATATTAGTAATAATTTTTCACTCTAATAAAAAGAAATATATATTTTACACTTTACTCATTTAAACTTTATTTTATACTTAGTAATAAGTTAACTAACAATAAAACATAATAATATTAAAAATTGAGGAGTATATTTGTATTTTAAACTTATTATTTTCACTTCTATTTCCATTATGAATTAGACTGCCCCTTACTTACACATCTGTTCTTTTGCCATGTCCATATCCTAAGTATATTTTCTCTTTCAACCTATGCATAAGTGATTTAACCTCAAGCTACCTCATATGCGTTCATATTTATATTACCTTGTCACTCCATAGTCCAAACGTCCATGAACATTTAAATTTTAGTTGCAATTGTTTACTGTTCTGTTATTTTGTCTACTGTAGGTTATAATGTAGGTTTGAATATTAATGATTGCCTCACTATTTTTAAATCACTTATTTTGTAATCAATGGTGGTATTATAAATTAAAGAACTTGAATTGGAATCCTGAAGTGAAATCATTGAGGTGCCGTATCCTTAGGATTTGCATAAGCTTTCTGTATTTTTATGTATAATTAGGGCCAGTTGAGGTATAAATGACATTAACAGAAGCCAAGTTTCAAACCAAAATTTATACTTAAACTGCAAAATGTATACTCTGATTATGTCTAAAATGTAATCTCTAAACTACTTTACTATAAACAGGAATGGTATCACAAGTGAAAAGTATTGTACTTGCATAATACATTATTAAAGTTTTCCTAAAAATTACCATCTTTTGAGTTTTGAACACTATGGAATATAGGGGGCTGTAATAATTAACAAGGGGCGCTATCAGAAGGTCAAATGTTGTGGAACATTATTATAAAACATTCAAATTGCACCCACTTGGTGTAGTCGTATAGGCTTATTATTCACTCCAGTTAGTTCTTTATAACTAAAAATTTGAAATTGGTTATTAGTTTCATAATTTATTGTGATATCTCTACAATTTTTATTAATAATATCTGTTACTGAATAAAGTAGCATCACAATTTATCTGTGGGTAAAACCATAGGCGCAATTATAGAGATTCTTTTTAGGGCGATTCAACATTTGTTAATACCACGAATACGCCTAGACTTCACCCCAACACCCACTAATAATAAATGTATGGATTGCCTACAGAATAAAATGGATCAATACTGTAATCAACAAATAGAATCTTACAGTTTAAGGAGTTCTCAAGTTTAAAAATATTCTTTTTGAATTTTGGATGGTTGCTTTATGAGCAAATCATCTACATATGCTGCGCAAGATTTCTGGACAAAAGAAAACATCAATTCTTTTGATTATTCAATTTGATATATTTCGTGTAATGCAGGCTAGTATCAGTATAGCAAATGGATGTCAAACACGAGGAATAGATGAGTGAGATATACCGTCTGTCCAGCAATCCCAATGATATGTTTTAAATTAAAGTATACAGTGGAAAAAATTTAGAATTTATCATAATAGATGACGATAAGAAATTTGTTATTATATGAAAAAAATTAAAATACCACAAACAGAAAATAAAAATATTGAATAATGTTGTAATTTAATAAAATGTTAAACAAAAAAATTAAATAACATTAATCTAAAATACATTATTAACATACAATACAACAAATTTTTTTTTTTTTTAATACAAGCCCTGTAAACAGCGTTAAGGAAGTAAAAAAAGTTATTTAAGTGATAATAATATTAAAGATTGGCATTTATGAAACCATTGTCTATCATCCAACTTAAACGACTAAAAAAAATAATTGTGACGGTTTTCATACATTATTAGCCACTAACAGAACTGTAAATGCTACTAACCTTGTAATTAAAATTTTTAAAACATTAGCTGGAAAATTATACTCATAGTTTTTAATGAACAAAAAAAAAAAAAAAGGTAAATCTGAAATAGAAATTGGAAATAATTTGGATGCTACCCATCAATTTACCCATTGATGGAGTATAGATTACAACTTTCTGCGGGTCACTGTTTTGGGAGGTTTGCTTAAAACAGCATTTCTACTAGGGACCCACTACTGGGCCACGAAAATATAATACCGGGTCGCCGAGTTTAAAAAATTTTTACAATTCAAATGTGTTTTATTTTGCCTTATTTGCACAATGATGAGTGTAAAATATTTTGGTGGGTTCCAAAGGGGAAAAATATCAATTACCGGACCAGCTCAAAAGAGAGTTTGGGAAACGCTGACTTAGAAGTACATTAAATTTGAAAACAATTATAAATTGTATTACAAATAAATAACAATTCATAGCTCAGATCAGGCATCTGCTGTTTACTCTACACCAACATGTATTTTGAATTTTAATCTAACAATTTCAAAACTATATCATACTTCATACATAAATTATAATACAAAATCAGAATAATTAATTTTTTTTTATATAAATTATATGCAGTAAAAATATGTTTTGTCGACTTGTTGTATAGTTAGAAATAGTTTGAAAAATTATTTTGTTGACCTCTGCAGAAAAACGTAATTTATCTTAATATTATAACATATTTTTAGTACGTATTCGGCAATAATATAGTATGAAGGTTAAAAAAATTGATTAAAACAGTACAAATTGTATTTAAATTTTTGATTTTACTAAACGATAAAATTATTAACTACTACTATTTAAAACCTACTATAAAAATGCAAGGGTCATTGAATGTTCTATTTCTAGAATACGGCTAAAAAAATTCAAAACTTATTTACATATCAAGAGAAAATTATTTTTTAACATCTCATAACAATTCTTGAGGACTAAGTTTTATATTTATCAATAATTTTTTGTACGCTTTCAGAAACTACTGAGTGGATAATTTCGAAAATTATTTTGTATAAAATAATACACAAACGTTTTGGAATTAAATTTTTGACGTTTTTACGGGTTATATAATTGGATTGGATAAATTTAAAACGTTTCATAAAAATTTAAAAAAATTCGCGCCAATAATAAAATTTTTAACTCGTCAAGTAGATTAAGTGTTTTTGATTGGGTTAGGATTGTTTAATTCACTGAGCTCGATCTGAATCGTAGTTTTCGTGAGAAATCCATATAGCTTACAATTTTAACTGGTCAAGTGCCAGAACCAAAAAGTATATCTTATGCTTTTAACGCCATAAGGGGGTTCTAGACTCTACGGTGTAACATTCCAAAATCCAAAAGGTTTTAAAATCCGTCATGACAAATCCGTAAAGTATGTTAGGCTTAGCCGGGTTGCCATCCAAGATTCATCAGGACACTATACATTGATTTTTGTCCGAGTGTCCCGGTGTTTAGGCCTTTGGGACAGTGATATAATGTTCCGGATTTAAAAAATTTTACTTAATAAAATACCGATTTTCAATTAGGACATAATATTGCGATTGGTAAACAACAAAATTTTCCAATCGAAATTATAATATTTATTAAACTATTATCATCGATTAATAATTATTATTTGCGTGATAAACTGTATGATTTATTTTTAGACATCCTCATTTGTCGTAGGTATTTAAATCGTAGGCAATCCATAATCATAGGCAATTAATCTATTCCGTGTTCATTGATCAAACAATGTGCGCTGTCTACAGTTCGCAAATCTTGCAGAATGATAACATGACAGAGGCGCGCGTGGTCCCGGCGACGGCGATCTTTCTACGCGCGCGCCGGCAGCAGCTGGCTCGCAGCATCATCATCACACGCGTTGACCGTATCCGCTCTGCCGCCGCCGCAGCAGCTTCCGATAATCACAAAATTTGCGACGGTCGTGCGCAACCGTGTGCGTCGCGGAGTTGTTGACACGACGTCAAAAGCTCATCGGTAATAATAATTCAATGCGAAAACAATTTGCGCGTCTCAAGTTCTAACGGCTCGTGTTACGCCGAGACGCGCCAATTCGCTCGCGTACCCAACCGAAGCTGTTCGACGCCGCCACACTCGCGCGATCTGCAGCGAGACGGCCGTCCCGCATCGTCGTCCACGCGCGCATCGTGTCCGCGTGCTACAAGAATCTGTAGACGCCGCGACCGGCCGGTTTTCGCAGTATTCATAGCGGGCGACGGTGTGCAGATTGCGGCGGCGGCCGTCTGTGACTCACGTTTTATGTGTTCCCCCGCCACCGCCATCACGACGGGGACACCACAATCAATAATCTTATCAGCAGTACAGCAGCTACTCGGCTCGTCATCGCAAATCATATTATAATGTTTTACTTGTACCACCTATAGTACACACACTCTCTTAAGGCGCTCGAGCACACTCGGTTCGCCCGTCGCCGCCACGGTCGCGCGTACACGCGTGTGACGTTCTCGCGCAGCTTCCTTGTACGCGGGTGTTTGGCGCGCGTGACTGTCCGGGCCGACAACAGGCCCTGGCCGTGGCCTGTCACCGTTGAATTCTCTTTATCGTTTGCCCACAGCAATCGTCGTCCCGGCTCCCCTGCCATTAAATTTAATGTCCGGGAAAATTAAATCCACATTCGTTTTGCCAGGTGAGTGCTTCACCGGACTCGTGTCTGTGCTACCTGCGCCCCGACTGTCGGTACTCGGTATTTAATTTTGGGTTTTAGTCGCATCACGTGTCAACAGGCGTGTCTGTGGTGCGGCAACGGAGATTTCTGAATTGTGAAAGTTTTGATCATAGGCGCAATTCGGAGGGGATAGAGGGCACTTAGTTGGTCTTAAGCCACCCAACTTATTATTAAATACTCAGAACAGCCTGTCTCAGGTGGAGGTTGAATATAAATTAGCTCCCCAAAAGTTTTAAATTTAACTGTTTTAATAGCATATTTTGTTTTGTCACTATTCGGACGTATCTTTAGGAGACGTTGGCTTTTGTGCAAGAGATAAACATAACAGTTAGTACGGTTGTTGTGTTACCTCAAACACTTTTACGGTGCCATTTATCGGATCTGTAATCCGTCGAATGAGTACCATAGGTAAAGGTTAAGGGCCCTTACTCGAGTTTGTTCAGTGGGGGCATTTTAGATCAGTAATTTAAAGTCATTATGCTTTTTAATCTCTATTATGTTGTCTAGAGTTAAACCAATTACCAATATCTAATACAACAATTTGTATATAGTTGAATCGGTTTTGATAGATGGAGGCTACATTTTAATTTTAAAAGCCTTTGGTAAATGAGCAAAAAAAAAAAAAAAAAATGGGCATGTTTATTTTGTGATTGTTGATCATGAAATAGATACCCAAGTTTTATAATGAAAATGTAATCGTACGTTTTTAGTTAAAATATTTTTTATATTTTATGTTGTCCATTATTCCATAGCTGCATTATTACAAATACAAAAAAACCACGACTTTTTACAGAGACTTACATATTATCAACAGTAAAAATCACTTTTGTAAGCACTTGTCAGTAAGACATAGGTATCACTTATTAGCTTCTACAAAATGTTAATGTACCTAATGGGTAAGCAAATAATACTGTTAAATAAAAGAATTTTTTGCTGAAACAATTTACTGTAAAGTGTAATACTATACCTATATCTAACATTAAAAAATTAATATAAAAAATGATTTAAAAAAAAAAAAGCTTAGGACACTTTTAATAGCTTTGATATTGTTTAACTGATGTTTTTTGGCATTATTGTATGACATCCTGCATTAAAAATAATTCTTAAAGAAAATTCCAAATTTCCTAATTCCTGATTAGGCTTATTTTCTGCAATAATTTTATATTTTTTGATAATATATATGTGATGTTTTGAATCAATTTTTCCATATATTTTGAGTGTCAAAACTATGTAGCATTGTTCTCGATGTCCGGGATAGGTATATATTTCCATTACTCCCTATCCTTACATGTATGACTGTATTATATGTTTTAAATTTAAAATAGATACCTTTACATTTAAAATGACCCATAACATGAGTTATTAATTTGATCACATTATCAGAATTTTATTTTTTTATTTATGCCATCAGTAGCCTGTCAAGTAGTGGTTTAAATCGTATTTAAATTATTGTGTTGTTTTAGTACCTACCTAACCTAACCTATTCATCTGTTTATATAATCTGAACAAAATAGTAAAGTCTCTTCACACAACCATTAATTTATTTGCGTTTGTCATTTTTAATAAGGTAAATGAGTTTGTATGTACAAATTGTAGCTGTAAAATGAATTAAGTAGGTACTGTTTAAAGGTATTAATAATTAATAATTATGTTAGAATTTCATTTTTTTTAGCAGGGTCAATACTTTACCTGCATTGATCTTGATAGGCCTTCAACTAGATTAATGTTAAAAAAAATAGCGGGTTGGTAATTGTGCCATACAGCTTTGAGTAAGTGCAATAGTGAGGACTTGTCATAAGGCTATCATAAGGTACCTATCATTTTAAAAAAAAGTACACAATTTAGGGTTTCCCTTACTATTTATTTGCTCTCTGTTAAGTGATGATAGTTATATAACTAATAAGTGGTATATTATATTGATTATAAAAATATAATTATTTCATTGATCATTTCAGGACCAATTAACTGGTTCTTTCTATATCTGTTTTTAAATTTAAGCGCCGTCTCTTATAGCTAGTAATAGATACAGTACTTTTAGTTATAGAGATTTTTTTTGGTAAATAGGTAGTATGATTAATGATTATATATCAATGAAAAGAAGTACAAGACTTCAAAAATACATTTTTCATTTACTTAAAAATCAAAACGGGAGAACATTTTCCATACCTATACCGAGTAATCATTTTATCAGTTGTCAACTATTATTTTATTAAATTATTGTATTACCTATTCTTTTTTAATTTATCATAACAATATAATTTTTTTTCATTAAAAATTAATGGCGTTTGTTGTATTTGTATGGTATTATTAGTTTTTCATACCTACTTAATTATATTCAAAGTATATTTTATTTTCAAAATGTTGGTACATCATTACATTATAATTTATCAATACTATCTAGAGTCATATTTAGGTAAACTAAAACCAAAACATTTTTACAATGAGTGACTATTTTTGTATGAGATATTGCACATTTTTCCAAGTTTTTGATAATCTGTTCTGTGTAATAAGTAAAAACATATACTACATGTTTTAATTTGATAGTTATAATATTCATTATAGGTATTGATTTTAGAATTTGACTAAAAAGTAGAAACAAAATAATATTTGTTGTATAGACTATCACTATACTATATCAGGACAAAATACTAATTGATCTTTTCTTGAACTTCTAATGTTAGTTGTTGGTCACCATAACAACAACAATGTAGCCAAATTGCAAATGTTATTAGTAATATCTGTTTTTGAAAACACAAATTTTAACATTTACTTGCCTATTAAATAATATTGCCCGCATTAGTGTATGAATTAATATTCAGAATTATATTTTTTTTACTCAAATAGTACCTATAAATGTTATGCTTGTTTAAGACTAAATTTCAATGCTGTCATATTATTATTAAAATGTTTACATTAGGTATTTATGATTGTATGCTAAAACAAAGTTTTGTTTCATTTAGATTTCAAAAACGGTGGAGTCCGTATTTTGAAAAGCTATGATAGGCTTGAAACTAGACAATGATGACCTATCAAAACTTTTTCCCAAATGTCGTCCAGCTACTGTGCAATCTACAGACTTAAATAAAAATCCTCTCTGTGACGACGATACGGACAATGACATGGAACTGACTCAATCAAATGAACGGCAACGAAATAGGTATTAATAATTATACTTAAACTTTGTTTGACATTAATTAATAATATTTACATTATATAATCCAAAAGATGTGACAATATGCGTGGAAACAGTACAAGAAAACGCAGCATTCGTGAGATAAGAAAATTTCATACACGCAGAAGAAGTGATAGTGATGCTAGTCAAGATTCATCTTTAGAGACCAGTGTTGAAGACGATGAAGAAGAAACTAATGAAAATATGGATGAAGATGAAGATGACGAATCTGATGTCAAAAATGCATTCAGTGAATCAGGGGTCATATGTAATGTAGAAATTGGATCTGCTAACCGAACAAGAACCTCTAATAAAGTTAACCTATCTTCACAACAATCTACATATAAATTAAGAGATTCAAGGTTTGTTGTTTCTGTATTATAATTAGTTGAAATTAAAAATATGATTTAATATTATTGTCATACAGAATCATAGAAATAGCTGGAGGACGAGAAGTTTATAGTCAAAGTCGAAGTAAACCTGGACGAAAAGTTCGTCAACTACCCTTGCCTTCAGAAGTTGACTGGATTAAAACACCTGGTCGAATTTGGGAACTTCGCAACAGGTACTTAATACTTATGTTATAAATATTGTTAATGTACTTTGAATGTATTTACAATTATTTTAATTATTTTATGTAATGCAATATATTTTTTTAATTAAATTAATAGAGAACTAGATGTTCCAAGTACTGAATCTTCAAGAGGAGAATTTTCGGAACCAGTGTTTTCTACTGATGTAAAGTCTACCAAACATCAACGGCCATTATCTTTAGGTTAATATAAATTAATATTATAAATAATGTTATAATTAATAAGAAAAATTTCAATTTTTTTAGAGTTAAAAGATCCAGTTTTATTTGACAATATCCATAATGATATGTGGGGTAAAGTTCAACATGATACTTCTGTTGGCCATTATGGGATACATCATCATAAGAATACATACCAAACTATTGATTCATGTCAACACCATTTAAATTATAAAGTATGAATATTTGTTTAAATTATTTCATATAAAACATGATTTTTTTAAATAAATCCTGTACAAATTACTTTGTGTTAAAATTACATAACTTTATTGCACTTTATTAGAATAAATAAAATACAAATTTTACTATTTTTGTGTTTTGACTATTTATGATTTAATAAATATTTAGCATTTTGAATTTTTTAATTAATTATTGTATAATGTTTACAATTAGTTTATTTTTTTATTAGTTTATTAGCTCCATAAAAGTTTTAACTTTCTGTTTTAAAACATGAAACTTTTAGTCAAGTTTAATAACATAATTCCCTGTATAGGGTTAAACAATATTTTGAATATAATTAACCAATATATGGCAATTTAATTTAATTTTGGCCAATTGAATTATAATTTTGTTGCAAAGTTATTTTGTTAGCAATGATTTATTAAAGATTTAAAATTTAAAGTAATTAAAATAATAAATGAAACTATTTTTTTCATTGCCATACCTAAGGTTATGAATTCTATGGTTCTAGTGGTTAACAAATGTAAGAATATTGAAATTCCTTTAATGGTGACCAATATAAAACTGTTGAAGTTTTTTTTAGACTAGTCAAAATGGAGATATGAATTTAATTGGAAATACTAATCAATCAGAAATATCAAGCACTGAAAACACTGAAGGATTAGATAGATCTCAGTGTGAAGTTCAAACTAATGAATTTAAGGGATCGCCAAAGCAATACAGGGAAGAAGGACAATCAATGCCATCTTTATTATCATCTCCTACACTTTATATGCCTCGACCGGGTTTTCCTCAAGTACGATAATGGCGTAAAAAAACAATTTTTGTAGGTATTTGAAGTATTAATTGTATTTTTGTTTCTAGAGAGTGATCCAAGATGAATCTAGGTCTTCCAGTCCATCTCCTACCATGAATTTTGATTATTTGTATGAGTTTTCGGAGACTAGAAAAGTTTTAGAAGAATTTTTCAAGTCTGGTGCTGAAAACAAAGACTCTCAACAATTACAATTTCAGGTATGCAAAAAATTAATTTTAAATATGAAAAAGTGTTTCTTGAAATTAATGCAGTTTATCTCCCTAACAATTTTTGTTATTTTTTCTTTCAAAATGTGTGTTTTTGAGTGCACAGTAAAAATATTAAAAAAAGACGGTCAAACTTAGTTTGGAAGTTACGAGTGGTTAGGGTTGTTACAAAACTGGAGAAATTAGAAAACTAATGTTCATAATTATTTTACTCAATATTTTGTCTTAGCAATCAAGAAAATAAATTTTTTTATTATCTTATAGATTCTGAGTGTGGCAATAAATGTATTTGTTTTTTTATATCACTATGAAACTACAATAATTTCTTAAAAAATGCCTTGATCTTTACACTCATACCCTCTTCACTGTCATATCCGGTTTCAAGTAGCTCATGTTAATAACATGGTATTTTGAGGGGTAATAGATTTGAGAATCTAAAATTAAAGAAGTTACAACAAAAAAAAAAAAATAAATAAGGAAAAAGCGTTAGAGATTACGGCATACAAAACACATAATCAATTTAGTTTTTTTTTTGATAACTTTCAAAATAATGATTAAAATGAGCTGAAATTTTTACATAATTTAGATATGTAAGGTTTGTTGCTATTTTCAAGAGATTTTAAAATGTTTTTGACTATTTTTTTTATTGTAACTTGTACAATTTTGAATATTCAAATCTATAACCCCTCAAAGTATTGTGAAACGAAGTAGAGCTACCAAAAACCAGGTAAAAATGTAAAGATTGAAGCGCTGTTGAAAAAGTTATCATGATTATATAGTGGTAAAAAATTTAAAAAACACATCTGGTGAAAACCAATACATTCTTTGCTACACTCAGAATCTAAAATATTATACAACTAAGTTATTTATAAAATGTCTTAAAATATTTGTATTTTTGAGGACTTGGAATATGAACTGAGAAGAAGGATACCAGTATCTGAACAAAGTAATACTTATGTTGATATGCACATGTCTAATGAAGATGTGCATAAAAATTCCCAACTGTCTCCACTTAAACACGATTCTTCATCAGATGGATCTCGGTGCTTAGCTGGAGTTCACCAAGTATTTTCAATTTATTATCTGTGTAGAACCAATTTTATAATGAATACTTGTTTAGAGCTGTCTTGGAAGGTATAGTCGCAATGTAACTTTATCACCTGAAGTAACAGATTGTGAAGATACCATAGGTAGTGATGGAGAGTCTTCATCTTTGGTAGATGGTCAACACCTAATACCGCTGTGCGGTGTTACATCTATCACCATGCCAGTTTTAGAAGATGGATTGTCTAGTGGTCACACGAGTGATACTGATAATAACAATCCTACTGTAAGTAGTGTATAATACAATATAATACAATTTTTAAATATTTATGGTTTGTGTAAGTTGTAATTTAAATGATTTTTTCTTTAGATTTTATTAATGAAGAGGCAAATTAGTGAGATTGAAAGAGAAATAATAGAACGTACTAACAGAACCAGCAAATGTGATAGCAATGATGGAAATACAAATGAAATACATTTGAATAACCAAGAAACTGAAATGCAGTTATTGGAATCACTAGGTTTGGTTATTTAAATCACATATTAACAAACACCAACTACTAACTAGTAATTTAAAACTGTTGTTAAAAGTTTATACTAGTATTTCTATATAATTTATTTTTATTTTTGTTACTAGGATTCTACATTATAAATTATGTACAGATTTATGATATTATATTTCAAGCATTTTAAAATGATTTTTAATATTTCTGCATTGTACTATACTCTATAGTCTATAGTATAGCTATTTTATTTATTAATAATAATAACACCTTCAATATGTACAGATAGTACAATACCAAAATATAATGAAAAAATAGACATAATATGTATAAATAAAACACATTTAATAATTTTTTAAGGGTGTTGGATACCCAATGATTCTAAGTAGACATAGACAACTTATTATACATATATTTTTTTTAATCTACTACCCCAAAGTACACGTCCACCATTTTGTAATTTTGGAGTGTATAATGTACGCAAGCACATGCGCTAATAAATCACAGTTAAAATTTCAGGCATGCCGTAGAGTGTAGACCAATAAGCTAGACAAAAATTCGGGCACTTAGCATTATTTGATTTTGATTCTATAAAAGGCAACATTAATTGACTAATTTTCTATAATTTGCCTAGCAATCTAAATTTATAAAAGAGTTATGGCCAAAAAGTTGTGACAAAAATAAAATAAAACCTACTACTGTCTGTAGATTAAAATTGGGTTGAACAATTTATTATTATTTTCCACCATGTATAGGTTCAGGTTCATGTGTTGTTGCGATCGCTCAAGTTTCACATCTTTAAAAAAACTTGAAATGTCCTTAAATTTAATTTATAATTATTGAAATAATTAATACTACCTACCTCTTTTAATGATGTGTAATAATTTCATGTAATGTGATGCTTTTTTGGAAATAAAACGATAAACAAAATTTAATCTTTAAATAAAGTACCATCTAAATCCAAGTTCTTATCTTTAGAATTGTTATAGTTTGTAAAGATTGTAGCAATTCTACTACCTGAAAAAATAATTAAAGAAAAAAGATAATTAGTAAGTCAATAGTTACATTCAAAATCTAAAATTATTGTCAAATACCTATACATTGTATCTACTATCTATTATTATTTAGTATCTACTATTTTTTTAATATTTTAATTCAAGATTGCTTCAAACATGATATACTTATAACTTGTTTTCAGTAAGATCTGATGAAAGCCGAACACCTCCACCACCAGCACCTACAGCACACCGTAGTGCTAATGAATCAACTGATTTGGTCGAAGCTGCTATTCATGAAATACGATCTAGCCTTAGACAAACAAAACCATTAAAGACTACTAATGTTGATGATGATATATCACCAAGTTGTAGTCCTAGCAAAGATAGTAATAACTCTAATACTGCTAAAACTGAAGATTTACCTATTTGGGTGCCAAGGTAGAGTTATTAAACATTAATTCTTTTTTTATAGTAATAATTTTTTAAATGAATTGTTTTTATACTTTATATTGATTAAAATATAGTCTATATATTATTATTAAGAAGTATATTTCTAATTTTTTTAGGCCTAGAGGAGCTGGTTCTGGACTCAGCGGAGACGAAGGTATTATCTTTAGAGTTTAGACTGTTATAACTTATATATGAAAAAAAAATATATGTACGTCTGTCTTTAGACGAAGCAGATACAGACTTAGAAACTGATAGACTTTTAGGGCAGCAAAGAACTGATGACACTGGATTTTTTGATGAGAAAACTGTAAGTTTATAGAATATTTTTTTATATATTACTTCTCATACTTTGACAAGCCCTAGTTTTTTTATAGTGTTTACTCAAGTGGTGTTTTTGTTTGAGTAATTGTAACATGTGTTTTTCTCCCAGTTAGTAAATTATTTTAATTTTGATTTTTGTACAAAATTTGTAAATGTTTAAGCTTGAAACATTAAAAAAAATAGTTTTGTATAAAATATCACCACAGGACTGGAAGAAGTCAAAAACACGGTCTTTGATACCATTTAGTTTGACGCCACCATCAAGCAGTACGTCCTCACATCCTGCACCCGTAGAACCAGCTGCTAATATTGAAAAACAATTCAAATTATCCCAAACCCTTAACCCTGCAAAAAAGGTTTGCCTTAGTGCTTTTATATGTTTGTTTGATTTTAGATGTTTTATTATCAATTTAAATAAAATTTTTTTTTTAAATTTAGTTGAATTCTATTGATATATTTGAATCATTTATATTTATTTACATTTCATCATTATTATTTTGGCTTTAAATTTGCAGCAAATATTAAATAAATTTCATCGGGTAAAACTATTAAAAAAAAAAAGATTGTGACACTACAACAAAAAACATTTTTATTATATGTACAATTTTACTTAATTAAGTTACGAATTAGTAATTACTAACTAGTGTTTATTATTTTAAAATATCCTATTATTTTTATATTTGTTTGTATTGAAGTTATATTAATTAGTTATTATCATTAAAATGAAATATTTATTTCATAACCTTAGTACTGAATTCATAATTATTAGTTTAATGTAGTATGTTAAAAAAATAAAATACTGTTTTTATACGCTTACTAACTTTTTATATCAGCAGTTTAACTTAACCATTTTTTTTTCAGTTTATCAAATTATGTTGGAAACGTCAATTATACTGATGTACCAAACAGATTTGTATTTTGATGTACGATTTTTGAAATGTGTGGTTAAATTTTACTCAGAAAAAATACAGAAATAAAATCTTGTTTCATGTATCAAATATGCAATATAAATTAAGCTATGTATCATAATTGTTTTTAATCATTTTACTTTGGAAATTGGTAATAATTAATTAATTAATTTTCTAGTAGCTCTACTTAATTTTTTTTTTTTTTTAATTGAAAAAGTTACAATAAAAAACTAAGGATAAAATGTTAACAAGTATGGCAAACGTGTTTTTGACATAATCAATTTAGTTTTTTGTCCATAACTTCCAAAAAATGATTGAAATAGTATAAAATTTTCACATAATATTAAAATAGCTAAGATACAGATCTGACTCAACTTTAAGAGATTTTGAAAATATTTGAGCTAACTTTGAAATCTTGGAAAATTCATATTATTATTGTAATCATTGTGTGATAAAAAATATAATTTTCTAGAAAAAATTTTGAAAATTCAGTACAAGGTGGCCAACATAAAAATCCATTTGTTACTAGAAAATTTCAGAAATTGTTTGTCACAATTATTTTTTTAGTCAATTTAAGTTGGAAAATTGTCATAAATTGGCCATACCTGTTATTTTTGGGAAAAAATTCGTTACCCACAAATTTAAAAATAAAACAATACTATAAACGTATGACAAAATTTGCTATCTGCTTTAAAAAATCTGCCTAATAGTTTCTGAAAGTGTATAAAGAAAGTAATGGTAAAATGTTGTTATTTTGATAATAACAAAGAAATCACGCACTGTTGCGTAATTGCTACTTTAAGTGTAATAATTTCTCTAACAATTGTCCAAATGGTTTAAAATTTTTCGCATGTTTAAAATAAATTAATATTCTTTATACATGGTTATAACTGTTTAGGAAACTTCTAAAAATAGAACATTCTATTACTAAGTATTGATATTTTTCGATAGGTTTTTTTAGTATTAGTTTAAAAATAATTTTTCATGATAATAAAATTATGACCCCGAAAAATTTTGAAAATTTCAAACTGTTTTCACCTTTTTTACTTATATTGCCTAATAGAAGACTCTAATAATAAATTTTACTGTTACGACTCAATTTTTATAGGTAAACTGAGGTCAATATACAACTTCTAACCAAACCTTCCAAAAAAAAAAATGTGAACAGCGTTAAATTACACCCCTCACCTAGAGTGATTTTGGCTTTGTAATCTTTAATTTATTTTTCAATACTTAAGTTTTAATAAATTTTGATTGCCTTGATTTTCTGCACATAAATAAATGCTTGACAACTTCTTAAATATTGTGCCATTCATGTTTTTTTTTAATTTTTAAAATTATAGTTTAGTAAAAAATATAAATTTATTCATTGAATGTAGTATAAATATATTATAAATTTTATGTTGATATTAGATATAATATTGTAATTTTTTCTTAATAGTTACTTTTTTTCTTACAGGAAAAAGATGGAACTAAGAAAAAAGCTCGCAGTAAAGAAGGTCAGTAAAATTTTAAAAATAATTAAACTAAGTACCTATTTTAAATGTTATTAATAAATTGATCAAACTTTGATAAGTTTTAACATATACAATTTACACTTTGTACTATGGTACCGCATGAAAAATTAAAAATAAATTTTCAGCAGTATTCAATATAAATGTTATTCAGTGCTTGTACTGCTAGACAATACTTAAATGGCAAAATGCAATTTATATTATAATACATTATTAAAACAATATTCACGCTTAAATAAAAAAAAAAAGCAAAAATGAAATTTATGAATGATGATGCTTCTTACACATGCTATCAGCTTGCCTGTTAGCAATAAAGTACTGTTAAATTTAGTAACTACAGCTTATGAAAATCTATAATTCTAAAATTTAGAATTTTTATGTAATCATAACACTTATAAATGTTAAAACATAAAATAAAGTATGTTTTGTATTCAGTATAAACAAAAAATTTATCTAAATAGCTTTGTTTTGTTTTTTTTTATTCCGTTAGGAATACCTCAACATCAAACAGGTATGCTTTGACGAGACTAGAATTTTTTTTTTTTAACTTATCGGCATGATTTAAATGACAATACTTAGCACAAAAAAATTGTATGCATAGTACAAATAATTATTTTAACTATATCAGAATTGTATCTTTAAAATTTGTGTGTACTCAATTTTTTTTATGATACATTTTTAGTGATTTTTTACCTGGATCCTTCTTTGATAAATTTGATTTTTTCCTATATTTTATTGTATTTAATTCATTTTAATGAATGATTTAATTTTAATAATACTTCTTGTTATTTTGTTTGGTGGTTATTTTCTTTAATGATAAGTTTTAAATACTACGTATAAGTGTGTTAAATTATCAAATGTAGATTTAGCTGATAACATTTTAAATATATACCTAGTAATTTATTGCACATATGTAGCTAAAGTATAAATAATTAAATATTTATATTTTATCTTATTAATTGTATTTATTTGTTAGAACTAATATTAACTATAACTTTTTTGTTGCTTGAGTTAGTATATATTTGGCAATAATTAACACTATAAATAATTTTTGTTAATGTAGAGGGTTTTTGTTTTAACTATAAAATACTGTAATCAATAACATTGTTTTATTACATTTACTATCCTAACACTAACAATATTGCTTTATATTTTTTATAAACTGCACAACACGGAATTAATACAATAATGCACTTGATTGCACGGTAAGTCAAATAACACACAATTTTTCTGATATCAATAATTTTTAGGTCTTAATGGTAACTTCTTTTTTAATGCAATTGAATTTGCATTGATACTATAATAATATTGGTAAATGAAATATTAAAAAAAAATACATATTACATTAACTCTTAGGTATGTGTAATTAAATATGAAAAAAACATGATTACAACCCACTTTAAAAATTTCTTATGAAAATAATTATGGTTTATTAATTTTTAATAATTTTAATTTATTTTATACAGTTATGATTCACGAACCTGCAGTTTTAATTGAAGGTGTTTTATTCCGAGCACGTTACTTGGGTTCTACACAGTTGGCTTGTGAAGGGCAACCAACAAAGAGTACAAGAATGATGCAAGCTGAAGAAGCAGTGTCTAGAATAAAAGTAATGAACCTAACTTTAACTTTTACCTATCTGTATTTAACATTTTCTTTTGTATTCTGCTATCTTACATTTGGATTATAAATAGGCTTTGGTAAGTTAGAGACAAAAAAAGTTGGTTGTTAAAATTATCACATTAATTTTATTTTATTATTTTGGCAGGCTCCAGATGGCGAAACTCAACCAAGTACTGAAGTGGATCTTTTTATTTCAACCGAAAAAATAATGGTCCTTAATACTGATCTCAAAGAAATCATGATGGACCATGCTCTCAGAACCATTTCTTATATAGCTGATATTGGCGAATTGGTTGTGTTGATGGCTCGTAGACGTTGTTTTCTTACTCATCAGCCATCTGAATCAACTACAGAAACAGCACTAGTACCTTCAAGCTTAAATGGCACTGATAAAACAGCAAACAATAGAACTCCCAAAATGATCTGCCATGTCTTTGAGAGTGATGAAGTAAGATCATATTATTTCATAACTTAAATACATTGTGATGTTAGGAAACATTGATGGTAAAATTGTTCAATCACATTATTATAACATTTGATTTTTTTACTGTGTGTTATAAATGTTGAATAGATACACATGCCTTATTTAATCAAACTAGAAATTAAAATTGAGAATAAATTTATCTTTATGATTATATCATAAATTATTTTTTTTTGTATAATTTTGACAACATTTTTAGACCATTAGTTATTGAAGAAATTTAAATTTGAACTTATACTTAATAATAAATTAAATACTTGTTGTCTTTATGATTACAGGCACAATTTATTGCCCAATCTATTGGTCAGGCATTTCAAGTTGCATACATGGAATTTTTAAAAGCAAATGGTATAGAAGATCACAGTTTTGTCAAAGAAATGGATTACCAAGAAGTATTGAACTCTCAAGAAATATTTGGTGATGAATTACAAATGTTTGCCAAAAAAGAGTTGCAAAAAGAAGTATATTTTATTTTATTTGAGTTATATTAACTTCGACGTGTTATTTTGTTTTTCTTAATTTCCAGGTTGTAGTACCTAAGTCTAAAGGTGAAATACTCGGTGTTGTGATTGTCGAGTCTGGATGGGGTTCCATGTTGCCTACTGTTGTGATAGCAAATTTAGCTCCAGCCGGAGCTGCTGCGCGTTGTGGCCAATTAAATATTGGTGATCAAATTATTGCTATTAATGGGGTATCACTTGTTGGTCTACCATTGTCAACTTGCCAGAATTATATTAAGGTACTACCTGTTCATCTTGCATACAATATTAAGTATAGGGCTAGGATTTATATGCAATAACAAATTGTAAAATATGCATTTGATTTACCAAAATATGCAAAAATATGCATTTAGATTTGGCTTTTAAATTAATATTTTTGTTATGCTTGCCTGTATTTAAATGCTGTACCACCTGAAAACGTTTTGTTACGGGCACAGCTTGATCACAAATAATACAATATAATATTTTACCATCTGTTTTAAAAACGTCACTTGAAAATTCTTCTACAAATTGACGTAACTTGGAACTTTCACTTTGAACTTTCGGCATTTTATAAAATTGTTAACTGATACTGTTATTAAAACCACTCAAATTTTAAGTATAAGCGTCCGCACATTTACGCAACACACGTCGTACTAATGAAATTAAATACGTCGTTAAATAATGTGTAGGTAATCCTATTGGTCGTAGATAAGATAGGATTAGATGGGTAATATTTATACTATATATTTACAATTCGACGGATAAACCAAAAACTATCGGTATTATGAAATAAACGTCATTTAAAATTAACAATAATTTATAAAAATTTAAAAATTTAAGTTAAAAAAAAAATAAAAAACCTTAAAATCTATAAATATGCAATTATATGCATTGTGTTCAAAATATGCAAAAATATGCAAAAAAAAATTGATTTTATTTAAACAAGAGTAAGCAAAATCGTGGACAAATTTGACAAACAATCAATTTGGACTTAAGGAAAAAAACATGCAAATGCATATAAATCCTAGCCTTAATTATGTATATAAACTTATGCCCACAAACGTAGCGTAGCGGTGCACAGTGACAAACAAATTATTTACTTGTGGGCTGGAGTATATACCATGTATTTATGTGTGTGTGTGTGTGTGTGTGTTTGTGTGTGTGTGTGTGTGTGTGTGTTTTAGTTAGAACAAACAGTTACAATTAAGAGTACAAAATTTCTTAAAATTATTTTTAGAACTCTAAACCTCAAACAGTGATAAAATTGACCGTTGTTCCATGTGCTCCTGTAGTTGAAGTAAAAATAAAAAGACCAGATACAAAATATCAACTTGGTTTTAGTGTTCAAAACGGTGTGGTAAGTGATATGTGACTTTATTCATTATTAATTATATTTTAGATTAAGTAAAATTTTCTATTTTATTTTATGTACAATAGATCTGCAGTCTACTACGTGGTGGAATCGCAGAACGTGGTGGAGTGCGAGTTGGTCATAGAATTATTGAAATAAACAATCAAAGTGTGGTAGCTGTGCCACATGAAAAAATTGTAAACCTATTAGCAACATCAGTTGGAGAAGTATAATGATATTTTGTGGTTAACTAGATAGTAATGTTAGTTAAATCATTAAGTCAGCTGCAAACGGTTAAGACAAATTCATAAAACTATTTGAAAGCTTTACAATTTATTAATTTGAATGAGCCATGTTGACATTTTGAAAATAAATACAAATTTGTAGGTTTATTAGACACAATTAAAATACAAAATTTAATTTCAAAAAATATATTTTTGGCGTTCTTAGACCCACTTGTTATTGAATTAATTTGAATATATTGATGTATCTATATTGTATATTCATAATCATAGTACTCTGAAAACTTAGAACAAATTTAAATCTTACTTCTAAAATATTTTAATTAGTCTAACATTAGCCTCAAATCCTTTTTGATCAATTGTTACTTTTTATAACTTTTAATTGTAAAATTTGTGACAGTTATAGTATTCACTATATTAAGTTTATTCACTTACATTAAGTTGTAAAAATCATCATTAATTATTTATAATAATTTATTAGTTCATCATTGCATTAACCAATATTTCATAAGTGAATTAAATATATATATATATATATATATATATATATATATATATATATATATATATATATATATATAATATAGTAAAAAATTAAAACAAATTTTAAATAAAAACTAGCCACTTTGTGCAAAATATGTCACAGTTTGTATTTAATTTGTAATGTAAAATACATAATAATCAATTTAGTATTTTAAATACAACATAAAGCATTTTTGTTACAGATATTGATGAAAACTATGCCAACATCAATGTTTCGTCTTTTAACGGGTCAAGAAACACCAGTGTTTATCTAGTCAAACTTGCCATTAGTCTAATACACAAATAATGTCAAATATTGTTATTTTGAGATTAATGTTAAAAAAAAAAAAATAAGAAAAGTATGGAAGAAATCATTTTCAAGACATTAGAAATATCACTTAATCACTGTCCTAAAATAAAATATGTATGGTCGTGACAGCCATATTTTTTTGAACTTGGCTTGTCAGGCTGGACCTTTTTTTATAAGTTTTTGCGGGTGCTTATTTTAATTTATATCATAAACATAAATTAAATGAAATTTTTTAAAATGAATATGTCAAATACACTTACAAAATAATTGTTTGCCTGATTTGAATATAAAATGTAATTTATATTTCATTTTGTAATTTTGAACCTTTTTGATTGGACAATGGAAGTGAATAAAAAAAAAATCTAAAGACAATTTCAATTAACAATGTGCAAACATAATTTATCATATATTGCCATATCACAAAAACTTAAATTATTATTGTATTATACTTACATTTATTTGTTTTATACATTAAATCAATGTAATAATTAAGGATTTATTTATTTATTATTTTTTATATTTGTTGTTTTAATTTATTGTTTTTTTTATCATTTTTTTTTTTTTTTTTCCTTAAAGTGTTATTGTTATTTTATTTTTATTTGTGATAATATTATTGTTGCTGATTGTATATTATGTTGCTGTAACATTGTTTTAATTTATTTACTTAGAATTGACAACATTGTAAGCACAACAGCAACATAATATGGTCATTTGAACAATTCAAATTTGCGTATCATACATTTCTATAATTATGTCTGTAAACACAATAGCTGTGACAATTCTTATAATTCCTAATTATTCTAGTCATCGTTGTGGAATAAACATGTTATTATGTAATTTTTAATCTTAAAAATATTTATTTTGGTCATTTGACTTGAAACTGTGTATAACAAAATAAAAATAATGTATAAAAAAAAAAATTATTGTATGAACTTATTTAGGAGATGCTCTATATTTTATTATAGAGATTACTCTATATATTGTTCTTGTACACATATCTCAACAATTAAGTGTAAAATTACTGCGTTAGTCAGTTATTTTTATAACTAAGTTATAAAGTCAAATTAATTTTAATGCAAAAGTTTAATGCTTAATATCCTTAGGGGTAGAGAATAACAGTTAATCTAGTTTTAAACTATTGAAGTGTCACATTAAATTATTAACATAATTAATGTTAATTTAGGACTAATATTTTTTACATATAATATACACTATACAGTATAATACAAACTTTTTATGAGCACTTTTAAAAAAATGTGTCAGCATTTCAAGTAATTTATACACAAGTACAGAATTCACTAAAATAAGTAAAATTGGATACACAATTTAGTATGTAAATGTTTTTAAATAAAACCCTGAGTAAAACTGGGTCGGTCAAAAATAAAAATACAATCATAAACTTAATTTAAATTTTAAAATTAATTTAGTTAAAAAAAAGTTAATTTAATTATTTAAATGATTAGCAAATGCCGAACTTCCTTTGTAGGAGTTAAATGTACTCCAATAGCTAAATTAATTTATACATTGCAATTACAATAATTTGATAATGTGTTGTATTAGTAAGTTACACATGGAATATTATAAAACCAGACAAGCAAAATTTGAGATACTATCAGGCCATGTAAAGGCACAGATCATCAAAATAATGAAATCAAGGATAGAGATAAAAATGCTTGACTTAAATGACTCATCATTGAGCCTTTTTTTGATGGACTCATTAATTTTCTTTCAAGAACTAAAAACAAATTCCAAAGAAAACTAAACTTAAAGAATAATTTATAACATTTTAACATGACTATCATAAAAGTTGTTCACAAATCAGCTAAATTACCTATAATACAAATTAATTTACATGCAAAAAATGCATTATTATAAAAATTTATAATTATAATTAATGTATTATTATTAAAAAATAACTTAACTCACACTATGTAAGTAACTTTAATTAACTAACAGTTTTCAGTCAAATACAATGTACCTATCACTAAAACCAGTAATATAAAAAATCCGGGATCACTCTAGGTCGCATGGGTAGTATGACGGCGAGCTCAGTTGTCTAGTGTACGTCCTAGTCAAAACCAAATTTAACAATAAAAATTCCAAAAATCCATGAATAAAGAATTTTAATTTAATCAACGTACAAAAATTTCAAACCATTTGGACCATTATTTGAGGAGTTTATACGATTTTATTATCAATTGCATAAGTGTGCATAATTTCATTGTTATAACCAAATTGCGCCGTTTTTCAACACTTTTTTTGAATGCATTTGGAATCTAATGGGCAGGTTATTTTAAAACTTTTTAATCAGATAGCTAATTTTGTTTTACATAACATAGTTTAATTTCAATTTTTAAATAAAAAATTTGTGTGAGTTACAATTTTTTTTTTTAAATTAAGTCAAAGGTATGTCCACAATTTTCAACCATTTCCAACTTTTAAACACTAAAAAAAAGTTGTGACTATGGATTTTTGAAATTTTTAGTAGCATATGTATATACTTATTAACCTTGTGTTTAAGTTTCAAAACTTTTTGTAGAAAATTAAATTTTTTATCAAACAAAGACCACAAAGAAAATGGAAATTTTCGAAAATTTTAAAGATCTATACTTAGCTCAAAAATTTTGATAATCACTTGAACTGAAACTGTATTTTAACTATTTCAATATTTTGTATAAGTTTTAGCTAGTTTTGTCGATTATTTTGGAAGTTATGGACAAAAATTAAATCGATTATGTCAAAAAACACGTTTGCCGTGATTTTCAACAATTTTGGTCAAATTTGACCTACTTTTTTTACTGTAACTTTTTCAACTTTGTAATTTATAATTTTAGAATTCTCAAAATATAATAAGAGAGCCAAGACCTTTCATTAGAGGTATGGAACGTAAAAATTGGAGCATTCCTTATACCCTTACGTGTTCAAAAAAAAAAAAAAAAAAACATTATTCTAAAAACAATACATTTTTTGCTAACGCTCAGAATCTAAAAAAAATTCCTGGCAGTGGTAGTTGTAAGGATTTTAGCACCAAAAACTAGTTTACATGTACATCGTGGCCTAATTGTATACTTGCCCAGGTCTATTTTTTACCCAGCCTGCCCTTAACACTATACTAGGTACCTAATTAAATTTAATTTTATAGAACTAATCAACAAAAATAAAAATTAATAATAAAATCAATTTTACTGAGAGCCTCCACGTTAAACCATTTCAGATGTTTAGTCATTGTTTTAAACAAATAATTAAATTTCAAATATTTAATACAACTTAACACATTGACACAAGACCCAAGACCTTTTTGAAAACCAAAAAATATAACTCAATCCCAATTTGATTAACTATTAAAAAATTAACTACAAATATTTAAATAATATTTATCTGTAGATACAACAATATTTTATACGTCATAAATCATAGGAAAATATTAATTTTTGAAAAACCAACCTTGAAAAAAACCATGATAACATATTAATTGTTTAAATAAGATCAAGTCAAAATTTAAAGATTTAAAATAATTTGCCATGTGTCAACTAAACATAACATGGGTTTACTCGGGAATATTTTAAATCACATACATGCACATAGCTGTGAACGTGTTAATATTCATTATCATGTCAATAATATTAACCTTTTTACATTGTGCTGAAGGTGGTAATTGCGTTTAGGATAGTTGAAACTAACAAGTACGTAACAGGCATTAGTCTTCTCAAATGACGAGTACTTCTTAAATAAATGTTTTATTCACACAAAAATGATGATCCTCAGTAATATAATAATTATTTACCTCTATATTATGTATAAAAAAAAATGTAATTGTAAAAGATTTTGGATATATTGAAATTAAGATATACAACTAATAAAAAGCATTAAAACAGCAATAGGAGAATACACGTCATACAAATAAATATTAAAATATATAACTAGTCATGTGGTGACTACAGTTATAAATTTCATTCAGTGGAATATGTTAGTATAATATCCACCCATACATGTCACAATTTAATACATATCAAAGAGTTGTTAATAGGTCTTAAAATTTGAGGAAACATTAATAATATGATTCAACACAAGTATTCCTTCGATACCATATTTCTCTATTATTATTAGTAAATTCCCTTTGGCTAAAACATAACTGCAGGAAAAAATATACAAGATATTGTATTGCTTTGTAAACAATGATTTTTCAATCTGAATTTATATAAGAATAGTTACTGGATTTTAAACTTTATTTTTATTCTTCTCACTTTCAAGTGTACACTGTACATCGTTTAGTTTTCAGTAGCATACATGCGTGTCCACTCCTTGGCGTTGCGTATTGCTTCGATTTCATTGACTTTCCACAGTTCAGCTACATCATTGGCTAGTGGATCGTCCGGGTTTGGGGCGCTCAACAACGCTTGTATTGACAGGAGAACGGTACGTATCTGCAACGCTGGCGACCATTTGTCCTTAAGTATGTCTAAACATATTCTACCAAGTCGGTCAATGTTTGGATGGTAAATTTTAGTGATGAACCGGACTTTGGGAGCGGACATGGGATAGTCTTCGGGCAAAAACAGTTCCAATTTGAACAGGCCACCCTCAAACGGCGAGTCTTCGGGTCCCGTTACTTTAACGTGAAAATACCTGATGTGCGAGATAATTGGATAGAAAAAACAAAACGAAAACCATTAATTCGGATTCCATTTCGACTACGCGCGCATAATTACAATAATTAATTGCAGAATACGATACCCACCTCGCATTGCCTTCGTCCGGCTGGGCGCTGATGCCGGGCACCGGCTCCTGCATCAGACGTTGGGTCTCTTTGAGTATTCTTCGCGGCAACACCGACATGCTGTACTGGGGCAATTCGATTACCACTAATGCCACTTACGGTCGTTGCTGTGCGCGCACGCCGTAGCCTCTCCGGGTGCTTTTAGAAAATATTATCCAGTTCTCGTTACACGCCCGGCGATTTCCGTCGCGAGTCGTGACGCGTTTTTACGTGGCCGCTCGAAAAAAGCTGGGCGACGTGTGTGCTAACTACAAACTATAACACAATAGTTGTAAAGTATATAGTACTATATAGTATATATACTATTTAGTATATATTAGATATATAGGGTAGCTGCTGGTTTTCTACACTACACAGTACACAACACTTTATTAGTATTAATTATTATTATTATCAATCAAGACAAATGCGTGTGATTTATCATTTATAACTTATAAGTTGACCGACGGCGGTGCTTGGGTTTGATGCGACAAACGGTCGCCACTACTCAAATTGTACACCACTACTACCACTGGACACTATCACGAGGTGAAAACATGTCCGTCGGACCTACGGGCTACTGGACCCTTAACCTTTACAGTTTACACGACCGCGAAGTTCGCCGAGCACCTAATAATATACTAAAAAATATTGAATTGTAATAGTTGAAAAGGAATCAATTTTGTGATACAATATTATATTATTATAATATAACACAATGACGATAACAACGTGAATTTAATATTATATTGTTTTCAGTTTCAACAACGAACAGCCGTGCCGGTGAGATTGGTTATACGCATAATAAAAAAAATAATTAACAAGGGTAGACGGCATCAAAGACATTTGAACTATAAGTTTACTAACTTTAGTTTATAATATGTCTATGGATGGCATGAGCATTGAGCGCGTAAATTACGCCATACGTGGCTAATTAACTAATTAATTAAAAAAGTTATTTAGCCATGATGCAGTAGAGTGCAGACTGAAGACCATAATATAAAAAATAGATATAAATATCTGTGTTGTAGACAGTCAAGTGGCGAGCAGCAAGAAATGAGAATCGAGATTACAAGCAAAATAAAAAACGTAAATTAAAAAATTAATTTTTGGGAATAGTGCACTCCAAATGTATTTTTTTTATAAATTAATTTTCTATTTAAAACTTAACCAAGTCGCAATTATATAATAATAAAAGGCCGGAATCACTCTAGGTCGCATGGGTGTGTGATGTTGTTTGTCACTATTTTGGAAGGTTTATTTATTTATTTATTTTTTATTCAAATAAACCCACTGCAGCAATGGCCATTGGGTGGTATTAAAACTAGTGAGAGAGAGAAAAAAAAAAAAGGAAAGAAAACAAAAAGAAATTATTACTGTATTACATGAAGTTTGCTTATAGCTAATTGAGACTGGATATTTAATTTTGATGTTTTTATGAATTTGATTGTGTTGGATAATGAATTGGGGTCCTGGTAGAAAGCTTTGGCGAGTGACTCAGGAGGGTCGGAATTTTTTCGGTCCATATTGTATATTATGCGGCATTCTGTAAAGATATGTTTTCAGTTTTATGTCGGTGCGTACTTCGCACGCGATGCATATTGGTTCTTCTTCTTTGGACATTAGGTAATTGTGCGTTAATTTTGAATGGCCGATTCTTAGTCTGGTAATTATGACTTTTTGGATAGTTCAGGGGGGAAAGGCCAGTGATGTATATTGTGTTTTATTTCGTGGAGTTTGGTGGTTCATTGTTGGTGCCATGTAACTGTGTATTTGTTTTTAAATAAATTTAATACATCGATGCGAGAGATAATTTGAAGAGGTGATGATTGTGTGGATGTGGAAGCTTTTTTGGCAGCTTGGTCGACTCGTTTGTTCCCATTGATGTTGGAATTGTTCCGTAACAATAGAATTTGTTATTTGAGTCTCTATTTTATTTGGCACTATAATTAAAAAAGAGTGAAAACTGAAAACCGTAATAAATAGTTAGTCATAATTGTTCAGTCTTAATTTTATCATCATAAGAAAATTATTTTAAAATTAATACCAAAAAAACCCATAAAAAAATATCAATTACCACGGAGGAAATAATCTGTTTTTAGAATTTTCCTAAAAATTGTCAAAGAATCACCCACACGTCATAATTAATAACTTGTGAAAATGTTAAACAATTTGGACAAATGTTTGAAAAGTTATTAGGATTTCATTGTAATAATAAAAAAAACACCGCTATATGATTGTTCATATTTTATAAATTTTTTTTTCTTGAATTTATGGATACAAATAAAAAAATTTGTTTTACATAATATATCACAATTTCAAGTCTTCAATAATAAAATAATAGTAAGGATTAGTTCTCATTTTAGAAGCCAAAGCTGTAAAATACCAACAAATTATGGTTTAAAAAAACTAAAAGCATTTGTAAAAGAGTAAATAAGTATTTAAAATACATTTGTCACTTGTATTCAGAATGCAATTAAAAAATTAAGTATACGAGGGGGGACCCAAAAGTAACGGGAATTGTGTTACAACATTTTTATTGACAAATTTTTTTACACCAAATTTTTATCACCTTCAAAGTAACCCCCATTGACTGTAATACACTTGTTCAATCTTTTTTTCCAGTATTCAAAACAGTTTTGAAATTCATTTTTTTCAATGTTTTTTAAACCTTCCAGCGATTTTTGTTTCACCTCTTCTACAGTCCCAAAACGTTTTCCTTTCATATCCCTTTTGAGTCTAGGGAACAAAAAAAAGTCACAGGGGGCAAGGTCCGGCGAATAGGGGGGGTGAACAATCGGTGTCATGCCATTTTTGGTCAAAAATTTCTTCACGGACAGCGCTATGTGGGCAGGTGCATTGTGGTGGAAGAACCAATCTCCTGTGCGCCAAAGATCCGCCCTTTTCTTCCGGATGTTCTCCCTCAATCTTTTCAAAACCTCCAAGTAGAAGTGTTGGTTGACCGTTTGGCCTGGAGGAACGAATTCTGCGTGCACAACACCTCTGCAATCGAAGAAGCAAATGAGCAATGTCTTGATGTTGGACTTCACCTGGCGTGCCTTTTTTGGACGAGGAGAGAGAGGCGTCTTCCATTGGCTTTTGGCTTGATTGCTGCTTTGTTTCGGGGTCGTAGCCGTAGCACCATGATTCATCGCCAGTTATAACCTTGAGAAAAAAATCTGGGTCTTCATCCAACTGATTTTGCACCTCCAGACATGCCTGAAGTCGACGCTCCTTTTGATCGTCGGAGAGAAGGCGAGGAACAAATTTGGCTGCAATCCTCTTCATGCTTAAATCTTCAGTTAAAATCCTCTGAATTGAACTCCATGACAATCCAGACATCTCACAAAGTTGATCGATGGTTCGGCGACGGTCTTCACGGACGAGAGTGTTCATTTTTTCAATGTTTTCGTCCGTTCTTGAAGTCGAGGGGCGCCCAGAACGAGGTTGGTCTTCTATTGACATCTCTCCATTCTTGAAACGCGAAAACCAGTCGTAGACACGCGTTTTACTCAAAGCATTATCCCCATAAGCTTTTTTCAGCATCACAAGGGTTTCCGCGGGTGTTTTTCCTAACAAAAAACAAAATTTTACAGCCGCGCGTTGCTCTCCGCACTCAGCCATTTCATGTTTTCGCCGAAACGGAAAAAGTCGTTTCACTAGAAAAATTCTCACGGACGAACGAATGCACTCACAGCAAATGAACTTTGCACACTGACTTGGGAGAGTGGCCGCTTGGAAGAGAATCACTGGAGAACCCGATCCCCCCCTCCGCGGTCCCCCCACCACCTAATTCCCGTTACTTTTGGGTCCCCCCTCGTATTATAGGTATTATGATTAGTTCAAACATCGTTCGCCCGAGCGCGCAACGGTTTTCAGGTTATGTACATAATCGTTGTTGTCATTGTTAATGTTATCGGCATAATATCTATAGCCGTGGTTATCAGCAATGGATATGGATGTTATGCATATCGCAGTCAGTAATCTGTTGATACTTGAACTACAGAATAGATTAAATAACTAAAAATAACTATTAAAAAACTGCTTGAACCAGTTGACACTTGACAGTAATTTTATATAATAATCTATAAAACAGTTGAAAGTTGAATAACTTCAAACTTGATTACTTTCTTGTTTTTCAATGATTGATTGTAGTATTGTACCCAATTATTGACAAATCTTCAATGTATTCATTTATTGTAGGTAAGTATGTATTTGTTTTTTAATTCTTTTAATATGTATAGGTTTAATTCAGTTTAATACTGTATTTGGTTGATTGTTCTCAGTTTGTTTGTGGGGCGTTATTTAGAATGTCCATGGCAAGAAGACTGTTGACGTTTTTGATAGAAAAATAATATTGAAACATGATTTTGGTAATAATCAATTATGGAAAAAAAAACCATCCAATTCGTTATCTTTTGCACGCTAAATACGTAATTTAGAACTGGCAAAATAAACAAAACATAACCAGCAGGCTTATGGCATAACAATCAACATGCAACCAATAAAACAGTCTGTAACTCTGCTGTACTTGTCAACGTGCCAGATATTTGCCAACCTGCTGTTCCTCTACGGTTTTTTTTCGTTGGGATACAATGATAGACACACATCAACTCCAAACGATATCCCATCTACTATACTGCCGAATGACAACGACTCTGTACCTTGGCGGTAATTATTTATATTATTTTTTGTCACTGATTTGAGTTTTATTCTGTTAGTTTTGTAAACTGTACATTTATTCAATAGATGGGTGATGATAAAAATTTTAGACTAATCAAACTGTAGTTTCAAGAATCATACCTAAGTATACCTAGGTATATCAAGTTTTTAACGGACAAAATAGTCACTTAATAATAATGTTAAAGTTTATGTTATATGTACTACCTATCTACTTATTCTAAATTTTTGTCTTTCATTAAAATCAATCATATTCATAGTTTGTGCCTCTGCAGTTAACCATAAGCAAGAATACTTCTTGTTTTTACTTCTTTGAGAATTTTGCTTTACGCTTTACTGGTACCATAAGCAAGAATACTTCTTGTTTTTTCTTCTTTGATAATTTTGCTTTACGCTTTACTGGTTAAACAATACGTAAATTTAAAATTTTTAGACCTATAAATATAAAATTGATTAATCTTTTATTTTGATACTTACTTAATCCTAACCTAACCTAATCTTTGAACTAATAGAATGACTAAATACTTGAATGCGATTGCTAAGATTTCTTTTAATAAAAATTTACTGAACTAGTCTAAAAACTAAACTTATAATCTATAAAACTCTTTTAAAATCTATCTTCACAGATAGATATAGATTACAGATTTGAGGTGCAACAAAAAGAATAAAATATTAACAGAATTTAAGTGTTCCAAAAAATTACATTTTGATGAATCTGCAATGCACCTTATATTTCCATTTTAACATTTCATATAAAAACCATAATAACTGTTAAAGAAAATGTTCAGTTCTTTTATACAATACAATCACTTTCATTGGGGAACCATCTCAATCTCCTAACAAAAAACATTTTCCATTCTAATACAAAAAATTCTCACCTCAGGTTAAAAAGAAAATGGTGCCACAACCATTTGCAAGATTAAATTTAAAAAAATAATCTTTTTATTTTGTATAAACTACAAAGTCATAATAAATTAATTTTAACATATTAATAATTCTAATAAATTAAAAATTAGTCAAGTAACTTAGGTTATGCATAAAAAATTAAACGGAAGATCACTAATGGCTTCTTCTACAAATTATTGGTATATTTATAAATTTATTGTGCTTTTTTATTGTATAGATTGTTTATATTAAATAAATCTTAAATAAAAACCAAATATTTTTTATAGTTTTAAATAACTAAGTAAATTGTATGTATTTCATATTATAATGAATTTGTTATGTTAATATTTTTACTAAAAACTTCTATTTTTCTTCTCTAAATTGATTTGATCAATGTTTTTAATCAAAATTTTACAGACCATAAAGAAATTATTTTGCTGTGTTAATTTTTATCTGACCTAAACAAGCGTTTAAACATTTAATTTAAATTTTAGTTTTGACACCCGACGGTTGTATCAAAAGTCTGTGAACAAAGTTGTGTTGATGGTGATTGATGGCATCCGGTATGATTTCTTCACAGAACCTGAGTTTAATTTACACATGCCGTTTTCTACTGATCTTATTAAAAAAAACAGCAGTTGTTTGTATCGTACTAGAGTGAATGCTCCTACGGTTACGATGCCTCGTATAAAAGTACAGTTGATTAGTATTGTAATCTCAGTTTTCTTAGTTTTAATATTCAATGCATGTTCTTATTGTCAGGCATTAACTACAGGTACAGTCCCAAATTTTATTGATCTGGTATTAAATTTGGGCAGTTCAGCAGTCAAACAAGACAGTATTATTCACCAAGCTTATGCTGCTAACCAACGAATAATATTTTATGGGGATGATACTTGGTTAAAATTATTTCCAAACTCATTTATCAGACATGATGGAACTACATCTTTTTACATATCCGATTACACTGAAGTATAGTTAAAATAAAAATATAAGTACAAATAAATACTACATCAAGTGATATTTTTAAAATTAGGTTGACAACAATATTACTCGCCATTTAGAAAATGAGTTCAAACCAAATGCTGATTGGGATATTATGATACTTCATTACTTAGGGCTTGACCATATAGGACATCTGGGTGGACCTCGAAGTATTTTAATGCCAAACAAATTGTCTGAGATGGATAATATTATTCAACGCATTATAAATTACTTGGTAATTTAATGAATAACTACAATTTATTGGTTTTATATAAGAGTGTATGTAACATATAAAGTGTCAAACTGACAAATAGAATTCTGAAGAGTCCAAAATGCCTTCAGTTTTGATTGTTTGTGGCGATCATGGAATGCGTGACAATGGTGGTCATGGTGGATCTTCAACTGGCGAAGTTACAGTTCCTTTATTTATTTATCATACAAATAAAATGTGTGGTGGATCCATAAAGTATGTTCAATTTATTATGCATATAAACTGTACAAAATGCATTAGCTCAAATTAGTATTGTTTATTTGCAATTTTCAAAGTAGTATGCTTAACATTTTTAGTAATATACTCCCATTCATACTGTTAAAATGTTAGTATATATTTTTAGTTTAGTTTTGATTAAAAGTATATTTTTTATTTTTACTAGAAATGAAATAATGCAAACCGATTTAGTACCATCATTGTCTATCATCATGGGGCTACCAATACCTTCTGGAAATACAGGAAAACTTTTAAACAAAATGTTGCTTAATCTTAACATCAATGAAATTTTATTTGCGTATTATTATAACACTCAGCAATTGTATAACAATTATATGTCCAAAAAAGGAATAATGAATAAAGGTATACTTATTGATTAAATACATTTTTAACTAAAATTTCACTTTTTACTATAGATTTAAAATATGTTGTGGTCAAGTTGGATGACTTTTGAAATAAGTTTCCATGTTAAGTATTCAAACAACAATTTTAGTATTCTTAAGTACTCAAAGATTGAGTTCTCAGTTAATCAATTACTCGATTTTAAAACAACTTTGATCATGTATTTTAGGTAAAGTGCCCATCTTTAAGTACTCAACTTTTAAACTCGGTTTGGCTTAAAACATTGGTAGGTTTTCTATTTTGACGCAATAACCAATACTTGTCTAATTCTCAAGTTATTGTAAAATAAATTATTAGTACAAAATGTGTACAATTATTGAAAGATTACATATTTGTTTTACTTTTTAGATCTTGTGGAAGATTATGATCATGCTATGCTGAGTTATTATGATTGGCTAACAAGAAAAAATGTGCCCCTTGATCACACTCTCCATGTTATTGCTTTGTACGAATCTATCTTGAACAAAATTAGTAAATACCTTGTTGAATCAGTAGCCAAGTTTGATGTTTTCCTAATAATTGTCGCAATTGTACTATCTATACAGGTACACTAACATAATAGTACCTATATAAATTTAAAATAATTGCACCATGATAGTTTGACTTATTTCAAGTCATTTTTACTTGATAAATTTACTATAGTAACTTTACTTTGTTTAGTTCTATCCAAAAATGTTTCACTTACTGTGCTTATGTATACTTCTAATAGCTAGATTAAAACATATGCCTTAGTAAATAAAAAAACCTATAATGGATTGTTTTTTGAGAGCGTTTAGTGATTTTAAGTTGTTTTACTTTATTTGTGTAAAACATATAACATGCTTGTTTTCTTTGTTATAGTGGACCAGTAGAAAATTTTAATTATTAGAATTAATATTTTATATTAAAATGCTATTTCTGTCTGTCACCACATTTTTATACTTTAACTCACTTTATCTCTGGCTCTTGTGGTGTAGACATTTGCGATTTTGGTTACCCTTCATTTTATTATTAGCATATTTACAGTGTCCCATATGAATTTTTATTCCAAAAAGATTTGAAATAGATCTCTAGCGCGTTTGGTGTTCGACAATTTCCAACCAATTTCCTTTATGTTGAACAGTGCTTTGTGCAAATTTTTATCCAAAATAATTTTGAAGTGATGTATGGTACATTCTTAATTATAAAGTAATAAATAAAAATATAAGTTAAAAAAAGTTTTTTAATAGAATGCTTTTATAGAGGCTTTTTACTGCCTTAAAAAGAAATAAATAAAAAACATTCTTTTTAAAAAACTTTGTTTAACTTGTATTTTTATTTTTAGACAGTATGAGAAAACATCAATTTCTCAGAGTTAAACTAGGTATTTAGTATGATATTTGTTGGGTGACTTCTTGTTTGCTAAAATTTGAACACTATTAATGTAACACTATTGTAGCATGATCAAAAAAATTAAAAAGTTAGTTGTGATTGATTATTTTGTTTATGGTTCATCGACTATTTTCTCCATAGAATAATTTTAAATATCAACATCATTAGTGTGAATTATTTAATGAAACAGTACATTTTTATGTTAAAAATCTTGATTACAACCACTACTGCTAGACTAAATGGTTAATATAATTTAAGCTGATAGCTTTAAGTGTCATTAAACTATTTATGTTCACTTAAGTGTTAATGAATATTTAAAAAGAAACATTTATTGGTTAATAAATATGATTCCAATTTTTGTACCAACTAATAACTGTTGTGATTGGTAATTATATGTCTTCTCTTTTGGTTAGTGAGTAAATAGAAACTGGTTTACCTAAAAATAAATTATAATATGTATTTTCCATAATGATATTACAAATATTTTACAATTTCAGGTGTGGCTGTTATTCATAAAAGTTGACGTTGTAATAAACATCAAGTTTGTTAAAGTCAACTTAGTATATTTAATGTTAATTCGCTGGGCCGTTTGTGTATGGTTACAATGTGATAGCATTCTCTGTGAATTCACGGCTACATTTAACCTATTAGCCCTTGTCATCATCTTAATGTTCATTATAAACTATAGCAGTTTTAGTTTTTCACTTTCCACTGCCTTAATTTCAATGGTAATAATTCTTATGAATAATAATTGTTAAAATAAATATATATTTTTTTTTTCTGTATATTGTTTTCAGATTAGTGACATTGATTCAAATTTATTGTATGTCTTATCTGGTATATTTCTGCATGTACTGAGCATGTTTTCGTCTAGCTTTATTGAAGAAGAACATCAGTTATTGTATCATCTCTGGACAGGATTTTCTGCTATTCAAGTATTCAAAACTTTAATGGATAATAGCTACACAACAACAGTAAAGTGGATAATTTCTTTGATTTTGCACAGATTTTGTAAAGATCTTAATTACATTGGCAACCAGTGGTTAGGGTTTTACAGTTTAAGTGATTGGTTACGTGAAGTTCAAAATCAGATATATTTGTCGATTCTTGTGGTTTTTGGTTAGTAGTTAAAATGACATATGTTTTATAATTGTTAAATAAATTATTATTGCAAATAATTTTAATAAGAAAAAAATTACTTATAAGTTATTATATTTGTTTGAATTTCAGGTCTGTTTAGCATATTAATTGCATGTACTCATGTTTACAAAGCAAAACATATAAAAAAGCACTTTTATGTACTGAATGTGATTATTTTTGTCCTATATTTATGGACTTTATGCTGTGTTTATATGTATAGGGTTAAAACTAAGGAAGTTGTTATTCCATTCAGTTATAATACTCTGTAAGAATCTTATTAAAGTACATTTAGAAATGTAGTTATAATGAAATTCTATTTTTACAGAGAGTCAATATTTTGTTTGCATTCATGGACTATTGCGTGGTATTTATTGGTTGTGACCTTTGTTGTTTCTATTATCATGCAAACCAATCAGTGTGACAAGTGGACTTATATTGTGCGGTCATTGATTGTTTTATTGATGTTACGTTTGTCATTATATTTAAGACCTCATAATATTTTATTGCCAACGGTCCTAGTGTATACATGCAAACTGATCAGATTAAATAGCTGGAATACTCTAACTAAAGCTATACTTTACTATTGGTTATCATTGCTGTTTTTTTTTTATCAGGTAATCCACTTATTAGAAGTATTGTGACATGCAGCATTGTTGAGTAAGCTAATATGTAAAATCAAATACAACTAACCCTAATCTATCAGATCTGTGTTCAAAAGTTCAAACATTTTAATCCAAATATGCTTTAATAATAATGATAAAAAAAAAAATTACTGAGTATATATAAATATTAAATAATTGACATAGTTTTTAACTTAAATAATACTATTTAAAAAGATTTTATGTTTCCTTTTTTATCTTAATCTTTACAAAATACTGAATTGTTTTTAAAGATACTGGCAGGGGATTTAATGTAGCTCAGCAACTTATTGCTCAGTTTACATTCTTTCTTATCAGTATATTCTTAGAATGAAGAAAATATAAAATATAAATGAAAAAAAAAGATAGTTTTAAAAATTTTTTGAAATTTTCTCATTTCGGTTGGATTTCAATTTTTCACCGTGTATTAAAAATTAGAATAAATTGTTTCTTTCATTACTGAAATTAAATAATATTTGATTATTGATTGACAGGGTAATTCCAATAGTGTTGGTACACTGGATATAGTGCCTGGATACATTGGACAAACTAGTTATGATCCAATTGTTGCTGGGATTCATATTTTTACTCACACATTTGGTTTTCCATTAATGGTTTATTTATTCTTAGTTCTGGATCAAAAGTAATATAAAATTTATACTTAAATAATGGATAAACATACTTTAATACTTAAATCATCTGATTTGTTTAGGTTTTTGGGATTACAAAAACTATGTTTACTAAATGCCACTCAGTCATCTGTATATAATTTTGTTATTTTGGTGTTCCGTAACCATTTGTTTATATGGTCAGTGTTTTCTCCAAAACTTTTATATGTTGCTGCATTCACATCTACAGCATGCATATTTACTGCATTTACTGTAATGATATTGATTGTTAGCAGAACATTAACCATAAAAAAGTTAAAAATTTAAATTAGTGATTATTACTTATCAATAACTCTTCTTTATGTATTATGTGCAAAAAATATTTTATTAGTTATTTAATATTTAGTTTTTATAATGATTTATGATTCTTTGTATAAATACATTTCTCAAAATTGAATTATTTTGAATTGTTATTTGTAACATTGTATTTCATTGAAGTAAACATTAATTTTTTTTTCAATATCTATGACTTGTACTTCTTAATTTTAGGAAAAATAATGATAACTAAAACCAAATTCTGGTTATGGATCATTAAGTCTGTTGTACATACTATTTTTTGACATTTATAACAAACGTAAAATAAAATATTTTTAAAATTAATCTACATGTTTTTTAATAAAAAAAAAAAATCCATTAACACGGGAATTAGAAAAACCAAAAGCAAAAAAATTTTCTAGTTTAGTTCTTAAAATAAATAATTTTTTTTTTTAATTTGCTACAAAGTATTAACAAAACAACACAATTTTATTCAATAAAGAAAAATATATCACGAATGTCAAATTATTAGTTTTGTAAGTTCATTAATCGAAACAAAGATAACTAGTAGGTGCATTATTTTCACTACGCACTTTTTAATAAACCAATTTAATTTTGAGACAGCACAGATTCCAAGTGGCTTTTTAACAACAGTGAATTGTGCAATGCATTATCTTTATAGTTAACCTAAATAAAACATAAAATAAATATTTAATAAGTTATCTTTTACTATTTAAATAATAGTAAAATGCTTATCTTACAGAAATAACAGTGTAATTTAATTTTGATTCAAGACGAAATTTCAATTTCATCATACCGTTTGGAATTTCGGTTTTATAAAGACATGTACTACTATCCAAAACTTCAATAAAAATAACTTTGCTAAAAATAAAGGTAAATGTTTTTTTTAGTTTACTCTGAAATTGTGATTCATCTAAGTAGCGAGTAATGAATGTTAAGCATAATGGAAGATTGGTATTAATTGCTACCAGAAAACCATTCTTAGGTCTTAGTATACAGGGATATACGCTGTCCTTTTTAATATTTAACGTATGTAATTAAGAGGCTATAGAGAAAATATGAGCTATGAGAGAAGTGACACAAAAAGGTATAAAGATAAATGAGTACAAAATAGACACGGTGAGTTTTGCTGTTATAGCAATAATAGCTGAGAGCAAAAAAAAAAATCTTAAACAACATGTAATGGACAATGAAAGGTGCTCAACAAAAAAATGAACGCAATGAAAACAAAAATCCTATCTATAGTAGAGGAAATAACATTATAACAAGAATAAAATTAAAAGAAGATACAATTACTGAACAAGTAGACGCATCACATCACATTCAATATTCCAAATAGCAATATAAGCTCAGATGGTAGTTTCAAAAAGAAAATAGTAAAGAGAATATGCCAGGCAAAGGTGGTATAAAAAGTATTTTTACCTTGAAAAATATTAATTTCAACAAGAGTAAGCTTGTTTGTAAATTTTTTGTATTGTATCTCATTCTTTAAACATTTGTAAAGACAAATTTCAAGTTACTATTTCTTTTAGTATAATGTTTATGATAAAATTATAAATTACCTATTGTTTTTTAAAACTTTTATTCCTAATATTTTCAAATGAGGTATACTAAAATAGTACTCGACATTTGAAATGTCCAACTTTTTAGATAATCCTTGCAAGGCTTGAAACACCATTACCAAAAATGGACGTTCGCCTAAGTGTGTATTAACGTCAGGCATTGTATTAGACATATTTTCAACTAATTGGCGTTTCGTTATCAAATCTGGCTGTTCAATTAAAGCACACGTCATTAATAGATTCAGTCTGTTGTCTTGTTTATGAGCATTAGGCACTATAAACATAATAAATGTAAAATGTATACAAAATCAAATTGTAAGGTAATTCATTAAAAAATCATAATATTTAATTACTTCTTAAAGCCCCAATAGGCACTTCAGAAAATATAAATTTTAACAACTTTGTAGGTATATGGTTTAGCATCCACATGGATAAACATATGCCAATTAACAATTTAGACCTTTTCTTGCATTTTTCTTCAGTGTCAAAAATTTTGTCTATGAAATTAATAATTATTTTACACACATTACAATCTTTTGGCAATAAACCCAGGTAACTGACTGAAAAAACATAAGTGGACACATCTTTAATTCTATAATTTTCTAATTTGTCTTTTAACTGCAAACAAATTACAAAGAAACAAGGTAGGTATACATTTTAGAATATAACATATTTTATTGAGAAACATGTTTCAATAAGAGCAACTTACCATGGTACTACCAACAGAGTCAATTACAGTTTGCAGAAATTCAACATTCCCACAGTTTGCATCTGCTAAAAATGATAGAAGATGAATGCTACTAATTGTATCTTTCATAACTTTACTGTTTTTGTTATTATTAAGAACTAAAATAAGTTTGGTGATCAATACAGGATCGTGATACTTTGCTTTTTTTAATGGTTTAATTAAGGATACTAACTGCAAAGGATTTTGTATGAGTTTTTCTAAATTTTTTTCTAACCGGTAAGCAAATATTTTTAAAATTTTGTCATTAACTTTGGCACCACACTTGTACGTGGCCACAGCTAAGATACTCAATTCTTCGTCAGTCAACTGTTTCAAATAATTTATCTCATTCATTAATTTCTGCAATCCATATTCTGCAATACGTTTTGATTTATTTTTGTAGACACTAACATAGTAAATCAACTGTAGGGTCTGGGAAGCAGATAAGCCAGGTCTTCGAAACCATAACTCATCCATTACTCCCACACATTTTTTGAATGATATAGAGTTTTTAAACAATTGATGTTTGTCAGATAAACATGCGTCCATCAACATGAGCATCTGACCGATTGACATGCTGTCAATTCTATTCTTCAATTCGTTATCAATATCACGAAAGGAAATATTGACGTTGTTGGACGATAATTTAACAAGCAATTCGTCTGTGTTTACTGTTTTTAGTTGAACAGAATCAGTAGCACACTTATTGGCATTATCAACAAACCGTTCTAAAACAAACTTATTGTACCGAGGTTGATTTCTGAAATAATTTAATATCCATTTATGGAACGTCGAGTTGCTTCTCACTGGAATCAACCACTGGAAATTAAAATTTGTCAAACCTTTTCTGAACGATTTGACCATAATGTCGGCCAAAATGTGTTTCTTTGAAATTATTGAAACCATTTGAATAATTCTTACAAACTGAAGTACCTATAGTTGAACGAAAAACATATTTACGCTAAATTTTTAAAAGGTGAATGGTATTAATATTTTACGACTTGATCGAAAGTACCTCTAAAAAACACTAGCTTTCTTAATCAAGATACATTTATACCTAAAGAACTACAAATTAGCACAACGGCAAAGAAATAAAATTATGAAGTTATTTTTTGATATTTATAACACTTTTCTCTAACAAGTACCAAAGGGATTAGTTATTACTTAACAGATAGTGATTACTGAAATGAGGATAAAATCAGTCTCTCAGAAAATTCTCTATTTAAACCGTGCCGCGTGCGTACAGTATTGTTATCGCATTGTAGCAAACACAAAGTTATATAATATTTTACTTTTCTATGGTAAAAACCACGATTATAGATAATCTATATAGAATCGTTGTCAAAACACAGAATACGATTATCTTTAACAATAGAAGAATTTATGACGATAGTAAAAATTTAATCAGTATTCAGTACTCACGTCTCACTACCATTTTTTTTATTTTAATTTTTATGAAGTAATTAAAGTAAAGATCTCTAGACCGAACATCAAATACGTTGTAATCAACTTTGAGTTCTTTCCCTTACCAAAAGGAGATTGGCTATTGATTACGGGGGCAGTGGTCAACAGCCTACCCCAGTACAAACCATTAAGATTGATGGGAAAGCCATTATTTTGGCCAAAGGTGGCAGGATTGACAGTGTACAGACCAAAGCATTACAAGAACATAGTAAGGTTTGCAGAAAGATGTTTTGCGGTAAAGAAACCGGAAGTATTAAGAATTGTTAGGGAGCATTTAGAAAATGCTATAAGATTTAAAGGGGAAACCACGCTATCAACACCAGCAATGATGAAATACGTACATTCACACAACAGGAAGCCAGTGATGGTATTTTGGAATTGAACAATAGATTTAGAATTGGTTAAAAATTAAAATTGTCAAACATTATAGAGGTGTAACATACGTTGCTAAAAATGTATAAATATAATATAAATATATATATGTGTTGACACACAAATGAGTGTACTGACTATCCACCTTGGTTTTATATATGTGTACTCAACAAATCTCAGTGTTCGTGATAGATGAGTATATTTTAAACCGTATTTCAACCACTATTATCTAAAGCCGTGATCACGATAATTATACATGTTTAAACGTGGTTATGAGTAAGAATGAATACACCATAGATAATAGGACTTCTATTATTTATTGATAACACCCTTTCCTCCCCTTGTGATCATAGAAGAGATTAGGTGTTCCAGATGTTGGCATGTCTTGACGATTACTTATGTACCTATATTGTAATTATATCATTATAAAATATATTATTATCATAATAATATTATTGTGTTCTAAGATATTATTATGTACCTAATGAGTAATGGCTAATTGACTCGAGTAGATGTACTGAAATTCAAAATACAATAATTATTTTGTACTCATACTATTCAATATTTATATTACATAATCTCTTTTCTATGCATAAGTGTGTTAAACAAGATAGTTTCGCGAAAATAACTTAAATTGTTTGTTTTGTTCAAAATACGATCAATTCTTTGTCTTGATTTTGCAATCTGGAACTTATTGTTTGGTAATCGAAGTAGAATTTGCACAATGGAAAGCTATTGGTTGTGTACTATGTGATTTGGCCTTTGCTGATTGAACAGACTTCATTGATAGGTCACTATTAAGTATTAATTATTATAGGTTGAGTTCATTTAATAGGAATGGGACTTTCTACTCATTTTGGTTAATTGACTTCTATGTCTCATTTAAATTAATAAACTCCCGATATACTCTTATATACTGGTGAGTGAGTAGTGAGTACTATAACGTTAGTCGTGTGTGAAGCTAAGCTTAGGATCTGCATCAGTTCATAGAGTCGATTGTCAAACTTGGTGAATTCAACCGCAAGTCCAAACAAAAAATAAAATTTGTTATATTGAGTTGCTTCATTTTGTAACATTAAACACTGATTTAATTTTTTTGGTTCATATCAAAGAGTCAACTAGTTCATGAGCTACCCATTTCCTCTTATTAGGATTGTATTACATTAACAACTTTTGTTCGGGACTCAAAATTATTTTAACTAATTTTTCCAGACATGCAGTAACCACTTTGTGTATTATATTAGTGTGCACAATGCCAGATTCGTGGGGAAGCTTTATGAATAAACCAGCTAGAGGCTGGTTACATCCTGACAACGTTATTACAAGAAGTAGTGTTTGTTACGAAGTTCGGGTAAGTTTTCATTATTGTTTTATTTTCAAACTGGTACCTATAGCAAAAAAAATTCAAGTGCACTTATGCTATTATTTGAACTCTAGTACATAGGATGTTTAGAAGTTTTAACGTCTATGAAAAGTTTGGACTTTGACACACGATTTCTTGTAGCCAAGTAAGATTAAATTAACTATATGTATACCTATTAATATTTTTTAATGTTAAGTTATAAAACGATTTGTTTAATTTATTTTCCTCGTTATTTTTTTAGGGAATGTATAAATAAAGTGTGTGAAGCAGCTGGATTAAAAACTGTCGATAAAAAACGAAAAGTAAAATAATTATATTGTTTCATATAATATGTATAAAAATTAAGACTATATCATCATATTACCTAAATACCTATTATAAAATCCCACATAATTTAAGTATATACCTACATGATAATTATCTACTTGTACAACATTTTAGAATGTATTAGAACATTATGAAAATAAATTAGTACAAAATAAATTTTTAGTTTTTTTAAATTTCCAATGAATTTACATTTTTTTATAGGTAGATAAAAAGATTTTAAGACTTATTGGTGATCATCCAATTATGGATCATGCAGGATCAAATGTTACTTTGTCCATATCTAGCACTTGTTTAACATTAAAATTAAGGGATACTCATGCAGTTATTTCTACACATGATATGCCTAGAATATCATTTGCATCTGGTGGTGATACTGTAAGGATATATTGAAATTATTTTGTAATTGGAATAACTAAAATAAACTTTATTTGTATTTTTTCATATGACTTGGAAACATTTATTTCAGGATACAATAGATTTTGTTGCATTTGTAGCTAAAGACATTAAAGACTGGCGTGCATGTTATGTGTTAGAATGCGGAGAAGGCGAATTAGCTCAAGATGTTATAACAACTGTAGGTCAAGCTTTTGATTTGCGTTTTAAACAGTTTTTATCAAAACCTGGGCCAGTTTTATCCTCAAATGCTCGAGATGAACGTGAATATTATAACGATCTGCCTGGAAAATCTCCACCAGAATCTGGTCCTCCACCTGTACCACCCCTACCTTCATCACATGGTCATCGTAAAAGAGGTATTTAATTTAATTCAGTGCTATTTTTGTAAACTTAACTGCATGGTTAATTTGTTGTTATAGAGAGACTGGTTTCAAATAATTTAATTGATTTAAATTGTGAAGCTCCTCCACCTCCTCCAACTCATAACTATGTTAATGATTTTGTGGTTGGGAACAAAAATCATAACCCACCGCCACGTGACGTTTTTGATATGCGTATGTTATTACTTGCCATAAAACATTTTAATTTTTAAGATTTCTAATTAGTAATAACTAATTCATTATTTAATTGTAATGTATTGGAATAAAATATGTGTAGAACCTTTTGTGGACCATGAGCCAGTAATGGTGTCAAAGTTACAAGATGAAATTTGGTATCATGGTAATATTACAAGACAGCATGCTGAAGCATTATTAAAACATGTAAGTAATTTATTATTTGTTAGTGTTAAAATAATTTAAGGTTAGGGGACAGGGTTAGGTAGTTTCAATACTTTTAGATGGTTCATGTTTTTAAGAAATTATAAATTATAATATGGGTATTATAATTGTCATTTTAGCTATTGACTTGCTTTTAGCAATACAGATAAAAAAGATTAAATCCTGATAATGGGGGCTCAGAATTCATATTGAATCAATTCACAAACTATTTATTATTTTTAAAATAATTTAAATTACCTAACATAAATAAATTATAATATAAAATAGACTGCGATAACTTATAAAATCTTAAAACTTTACATGTAAATCTTACCTGTCATCATAAAAGAACACAATGTAATAATCTTTTTAGTCAATCAATTTGAATTAATTTCAACATTTTGTATAATATGTACATTAAATTTCTATATGAATTATGATGACGCTTTTATAAACTCTTTCAAGTTTTCATTTTTAAAGATGAAAATTCAGCGTTCAAAAAATATTAGAAAATTAACAAATGACACTGTTTGTATTTATAATTTAGAAGAGATAAAATCCTAACTCAAGAGCACAAAAAAAATTCTGCTTTTCCGCTAAATTCCTGGATATTCTAATATATAATTAAAAACGCAAGTTGTGTTCTAATCTCCTTCAGAAACGTTAAATTAATAATTAATTATTATGTAAAAAAAAATATTAAAAACAGGGAAAAAGATATCACTAAGTAATTTCTTATACTATTTCATCAAAATAAAGTTTAACTGTCTAACATTAGGTATTTTCTTGTACACCCATTGGGATTTTGTTTTTTTCTTAGTACAGATTGTATATTTATTAGAACAAGTTTTTAAAACAAGATGAAAATTAATAAAAATTGGTATTGCATTAAATAAAAGTGTTAAGTTATCGATATGTTTTGAAGTTCTTAGAAAAAATTGTAAGTAGTTTGACATAAAATGAATTTTATATATATATATATATATATATATATATATATATATATATATATAAATACATTTATCTGTCATTCTATGTACGTTTTTTATTTTTACAATTTCATTAAATATTTATAACAACAATAATATTATTGATTAGTTATTATAATAACAAGAAAAATACATAAAATGTGGATAAAAAGATTTCTTTTATTTCTACTTGGGTGTTCCTTTTAATTAGAGTAAACTCTAAATTCAGAAAATTAAATAGTAAACAGTATTAATACAAATTATTGTTTGTATTATAGAATTTTTATCCAATAAATATGAACGTTTGCAATACCCCCTAGAGTAAATAATAATCCTCTGCTATACCCAAAACATTAGTAGCCTTTCCTAAAAAAATATCTTCAATATATTATGTTTTGGTGTGCTTTAAGGATGGAGACTTTTTGGTTAGAGAATCACAAGGATCGCCTGGACAGTATGTACTGACTGGTCTTCAAGGAGACGTGAAAAAACATTTACTGTTAATTGACCCAGAAGGCACGGTTAGAACTAAAGACCGTATGTTTGAGAGTGTCAGTCATCTGGTAAACTATCACAGTGAAAACAAATTGCCTATAATGTCAGCTGAAAGTGCTCTTATACTCAGAAGTCCTGTACAGCGAACTACATTTTGATATTAATTTAAATGCTAACAAAAACTTGACATTTTTTATAGATTCTTGTGTAATCATACAACATAATATAATAGGCATTAGCCAATTGTGTATTGAAATTAAAAATTATTTTAAGTAAAAAGTAAAATTTTTGAAAAAAATGCGTGGCATTTTTCAGACTTGAATTTTTATTAACTATTTACCACTGGTGTACTACATTTTTAGATATATTATTCATTACAATATAAATGGCATCATGTGTAATTTTATAATTTACATTATTGTATGATTGATGTGTAGTCTGCAATGTTGTTAGTCAAACATTGAAAACAGTTATAACTCATAAATTATGTAATTTTTTTTGTATTAGTGTGGTCTCTGGTCTCTCTATACATATGCATTTGGTATTTATTGCAGTTTCATCAGTTTTAATTTTAAGTTAATAACATTAGTTGCAGATGAACTGTATTTTGTTACCATTTCATTGTATTTACCAATATCATTTATATTGTATGAATTCGTTATAATTATTATTTTTTTCTCTTGTACTCAATGTTTATTATTCATTAATCTATTATACAATTGCATTAACTACTTTCAGAATTTACTAGAAATTAATATAATAGAGTAAAATAAAAATGTCATTAAGATCTAGTCTAAGTTCAGGAACTAATTTGGAGTTCTTGCTTAAATTAAGGCAAAACAATAATAATTATTTTACTACTATTCCATAATTTACTTAGAGTTGTTTTTGTTATTATTATTATTGTTTTGTTTTTTTTTTTTTTAATTTTCCAGTGTCATAATTTCTGTAGTATAAGTTTTATGTTCTAATATTTATTTTTAACCACAATTCTATGTAATGTTTTACATCATGTTTAATGTTCACATTACTCATTTTTAATTTATTCAACAAATTATTTTTTGTATGAAAATCACTGAATATACAAGGTATTTCAATATTTAAAAAAATTAAAATACTAAAATTAAAATACTAAAATTAAATTTAAACTTTGTTACTGCATTGTTTGTTGATTTAGTTCTACTTTCTTATTTTGGTGTGTTAAGCTAAATATTTTGTGTAATACTAATATATACTTGATTATACTATCTTTAATATGCTTCTATGTACAATTAAGTACTGGTTTATAAAATAAAACAATATATTTACACACAATACAATCAGAATGAGTATTTTAATTAATTGTTTAGCATCTAACTATGTTTTCTACAACTATTTGTTTATAAAACTCCAGGATTTACGAATTCATCGCTTAGCAATAAATGTTGTAAAACAATCTCATTATTAAAAATTAGTAGACATTGGTAATGCTGTGTGATCTACTTGCAAGTTTATGGTTAAACGTGTGATGTACGTCATACCTAGTAGGAGTTTTGTATAGGCAATTTTTATGAAATATGAACATTAAATATTGAGAAGTTTATGTTTATTATTTAAATGTTAATATTTTTATTTATGACTTCGCAAGTGTGTAAAAACTGTTTAAGTTGTGTAGTAGTTGTACCTACTACACGGAAGAACTATCGTGTTATTATTTTCTCAATAGCACACTTCAATACATTTTTATGTTGATATGTGCAATATGCAGGACAAAGTACTTAAAAATATAAGGTTATCAAAAGTTCAAAAGGTAAATTTGAAAATGACTCACAAATTCTGAAAAAAAGACTTGAAAATCCTTGCAGAATTCTATACTCTAATTTACTAAAAAGTCACACATTTTGCAAATTGTGACTGATGTGTGTAAGTGGTCCGATTTCAAATTTCTTACTCTTATGAATAAACGGCAGTAAGCGTGATAGCACTGATAGTAATACTTAATATTTGTTTGTGATAAATAATGAATTCCTCAATAATTATGGGGTCATTGTGGGAATATGCAGACAGTGTCTCGTATTGATTTCAGAGAGGAATCCTTGTTAGAAAAAAACAGAATATACTTACCGTTTGATACTAAATTTCGATATCCTAAGGCTACAAGGGTGTACCCTTTATATTAAAATGAGAGTTTGTTTGTTTGCTTATAAGTGTTCACAGTTTCATAAGAAAACTGCTAATAAGGTAAAAAAAAAAAAACATTGGCTAAAAAGAACAATTAATTATTAGCTGAACCACTAATAAGCAATATTTATTAGTTTAAAATTTTCTTAATATTGAAAAAAATCATACATTTATAGGTGTTATATAGTAAGAAATTATTTGTATACAATTAGGTAAAAACATTTCACAATTTTGAACTCTAATTTTTAATATTAGCTGAATAGACAATTCTTAAGAACTTGAATTATATAATAAATACAACATAAGTTTATAAAATAAACTTACTTTGACTAAAAATACATAAATTATTAATCATTTTATAAAATAATAAAATAGTAATTGTAAACACTAATTAAATTTAAATTGTAAATTGATTTAATATACTCAACAACAGCTTATGAATTAAGAAAGGGTTTCTCCTTTGGTCACCTAAAAAATAAGAAATATTATTTGTTTTATTAGTAAATATGTAAATTTTACAAGTATTTACAAGTATTTAGATGTTGTGTAACAAATACAATTACAAAGTATTGATGATACCAATGGCATAACTAGCAGTACATTTTTAGGGTAGCGAACTATCTTTTAAAATATTTATTTCCTCCCTCTACATTACCTACTTTAAACTGATTAATATTTAATTAATTTTTGTTTAATGATATCAACACAAATAAGTATATTCATATAACAAAAAATGGCGTAAAGTGAACAGCCTGTACTCAGCACTGATATAGGTAAGTCTTTTCAAATACCATTAACACTAGTTACACATGCAGGTTAATAGATTTTTAAATTGAACCGTTAACTGTACGCACAATATCTTACATTTTTTATAATGTAATAATTATAGGTGTTTATTTAAATGTTTTTGATTGTTTTAAATTTAAAAAGTGTCCAGCAATATATTTAAATATTTTTAATTACATTTTATCCAAAATCTTTGGTCTAGCAAGATGATACTTTTGCAACCCGACAAAATGTTTTGGGATTGCAACTGTTTCCCCTTGCTACCCTAAGGTGGCCAGATCGATTAATAAATCCGGAACACTAAAAATATTGTTACCATTTGTACAATAACTACTAACTTTTACTCAGTTTTTGCTACAGTGAATTAAATTTGTTAAGTTTTGTATGATTAATAAATGCTAAAAAAAAATTGACACGAAAGCGTCTAACGCGGTTGATTGTCTGCGGTCAAGACGAGAGACAATAATAATTGTCGAACGTCAACGCACCAATGATAATTATTACGAATGAACGTTCGCAAACTGTTAACTAAAATGCAACATAATTTTTTATTATTATAATACCTAACCTAACGTAATAATAGTAGATTATTTGTGTTTAAATTTTTTAAATAAAACTGAGGAAAGGAAACAAATTTATGTGATCAGTATTGAAATCCGGGACAAAACTGTGTACCGAGAAATTTTTTCGGGACGCCGGGACGTAGATTCCTTAACTGGTAACGTCCAGGGAAATCCGAGACAAAATGGCCACCCCTATGCTACCCCCATGGATTGTACAAAGACGTATTTCAGCTGTAATCTATATCTGCAGTTTCCACCCCATTAACCTAGTTCAATAGCATTGTACTGTTAAATGAACTTTAACAAATTGAATATTAATAATACTTTGAATGTGTAGTTATTGTTAGTTAGATAATATTGCAGGCAACTATAAGATAAGCAATAGTTATTGTCAAATTTGTTTAATCCAAGAAAAAAAAGAATCATAGACCAAAATAATTGGAAGAATTATACTATAAAAGTTGTCCTAACTTGTGCAGACAATGTTGTACATGCGTAACTTAAAATCAGACTATGTTGTGCAGTTTATACTATTGTCAATCACATTTTTTTTTTTAAGTGTCTTTAATTAAATAGTTAAGTTCATAATAAGCAATATTTAAACAAATTTAATAACATTCTTGTAGCAAAATTAATGTCCAACTTCTATATAAACCTTCCAAAACAGTGACCCACAGCGTCAATCTACCCATGTGCACTAGAGTGATTCCGGCATTTTATTATTATTTTTTTTTGTATTCTTCCAATAAAATTAACTATAGATACATTGAGTAAAAATTTAGAACATTTTTTACTAATATTCTGGAAATATAGTTTTTAACTTTTATAATGTTTGTTCTTCAGAAGGGTATTTTTTTGCTAAACATATTTTTTTAGACTTAAAAATGTGTTTTAAATCATAAAAATTAAGTATAATTCAATTTAAACGTAAATGCAAATTTTTTTAAAGTTAACACAGTTTATTTAAAATCTTTTGTCAGCATTTTTAAATTACTTAAGTCTATTCAAAACAACAATTACCTACTTTCTTGACATGAAATAACTAAATTTACTAAGTACAAAAGTAAGCATAATGTGTTATACAGTATATTATGTTATACAATAATCCTTACTCGTGCTTCTAAGTATTCAATTCTTCTTTCTAATGTTGTTAATTTCTCATTTAGTATTGCTAACCTGGATCGACATGACATATCTATTTTAATAACAACAAAATAATATTTTAATGTGCCAAATAAAACTTTATATAGTGTGAAGTTTAAGGTGATTATTTAAAAATGTTATACAACAAACGGGTATAAAAACCATTTAGTTTATATATATATATATATATATTATATAATATAATATAATTGAGACACTAAGAGTGGTTATGAAAATGAACAATAAAAGAAAAAGAGGTAGATAAAGACCAAAGAAGAGATGGATGGAAATAATTGAAAAAAAATACAAGGGTTATTAATGTGAATGATTGTGATAAGTGGAGGGATAAAATAAGGGTGGCGAACCCAAAATAGTTGGAAAACGAAAAAGAAAAAGAAAATTATACACACTGAATCAACATAATTATTAGATCCAACAAATACCAAAAATGGTAAAATTAAAAATCTTCTTTTTCAAAAAATAAATTTTTAACGTATAATTTAATATATTGCAAGAACAATTTTTTTTATGTCTTGCGCTTTAACCTATCTTTTTGATCAATCTTGGCAGATGTTCCTGGCTTATCTTTAGCTGCTAATTCTTCATCAATTAATAATTCAAAATTTCCCATTGCTTCTTGAGAAGGACATTTATTCCAACGTACATCAGGTATTCCACTGGGAGGCAAAACTACACTTAACATATTGTCAATTAGTTGATATTTCAAAATTCGGTCATTTGCTGTAGTAGACGTTAGTGAAGGAGATGCATTAACCTCAATCAACCAAGGTTTTAAATTATTATCAATTATAATATCATATCCATAACATTCAAAACAATGTCTATCGTTAGCCATTATGTAACTAACAGATTTCAAAGAATGAACAATCAACCAAACAATGTTATCAAAAAGGGTTTCAGTAACTGATTTTCCTCTTGTGCTTTCTAAAAACAATCTCAGATTTTGAATACTTAATTTACCACCATGTATACTATTGTACTCATCACCTTGTTTTTGTAAAGAAACATTTGTTAAATGGATTAATAAATTTTCTATCTCTCCAACGCTGGTGTTGTATTTGACTGTACAAAAACGACAAAATCCCGATTTGAATAAGTAAGCTTTTAATGGACGAAAAGATGTGACCAAAACATATAAACGAAGATCAAATTTTTTACCTCCAATCAATAATGGGTTATCAATATATTTAGATATGACATACGACTCTTTTATGGTAGATGTACTAAAATTACTGTTTTTGCCTTCTCTAGACCATTTCTTCAATTTTGATAATTTATTTATAAGGAATATTCCTGCTCCTTGTGATTTACCAACTGGCTTCATGATCCATGTACTAGGGCCAGCTTTGCGATACTCTTCTACAAACAAATTATAATCTGCTGGTAACACAAATGTAACCGGAATAAAATCTAAGTACAAATATTTTCCATCCAAACGTTTGGCTAATGGGCTTCCTTCTCTTTCCAGTTCACGACGGTAACGTTTAATATTTTTTACCAACATATCTTTGCGACTGAGTTCATAGTGATTAGGAAAATGATTGATCATTTGATTGTCATGCATTCGATAGCCACTATCAATGCTGAATAAACTGCGACATGTTTGTATACCAGCCCAATAAAAGTTCCAATCATCATCAGGGCCAACATGTAACCATCCTCGTTTTTCAAAATTACTTAACACAACTGATCTGTCGACATCGGTACAATATGTTACTTTCATGTTGATAACTCTATAATGACATACTCAAGTAAAACCACAAACTTACAAAGAAAGAATAGTTGATAACTTTCAATAAAAATAATAAAAAAATTGATCAAGCAATTATTGGCTGTTGCCATAGTACCTAACAAAGAGTATTTAAACTAACAACAATTACACTAAAAACACAGCTATTGAAAACTCTTAGATTAAATTACAAACTATGTATTTATCTAGGACTTTTATACAAGTAGGTAGTGGTGTGATAGTACTACAATAAATTTTAATATTTTAAATAATTATTTAGAAATAATCTCAGAAATAATTACCAATCTTAATTAATTAAATGTTAATAATTATTGCAACCATATTAAGAGAAAACTTGGTGGATCTTGTGTAAAAGTTTTCACTCTAAAATATAAACACAAAATTAAATTATAATAATTATGCGGTTTAAAAATTAAATAATATATTGGTTTACCTATATATTACATAGGTAGTTTCTTTTTTGTTTTTGGCCACAAATCATCAAAAAACTTTTCAAATAAATTGTAATCTTTACGCATTACTTTTTAGAATGAACAAAAAAAAAATTAGAAATTAGAATGAAGCTTAGCCGTCATTAAAATTTCCAACAATTTTACAGTTTTTTGTTTCTTATAAAAAGTAGATTTTATATTTAATAGTCAAATATATTTAACTTAAGGCTAAAACTTCACAAAATATTTTTTTTTTAGGCTGTTTAAATATCAAATTATATTTTCCATACCAGTGACCATGCAAAGTTGCTTCCAGAGTAGCTACCTATGTATTTTTTTTTTGTAAAACCAAAATTATTATACTTTTTTAGGTTTGTTAAGTAATAGGTGTTAAGTTTAAATTCTCTTCATTTACCTATTCAAAAAAAATTATTAGTTTAAATTAAGTTATTTAAATAGGTGGATGATAAAAATAAAAAAAAATGCACATAGATATGCAACACGAGAGTGGATAGTATAGGCAATTTTTATTTTAAAATAACAGTATAGGTTATAAGTAAACACAAATTACCTTTAAGCTAAGGCAAAAACTTTTTTTTCATAACATAATTTTGTTAAATTGAAACACTCGGTAAATTAACCTATTCAACAAAAACTAATTTTTTTTATCAACTTTAAAAAGGAGAAGGAAACAAGGATTTCAAAGCCCGGACATACAATAGATTAGATCTGAAAAATCTTCATCTGCTGGTAAATTATGGGCGTCAAAACATGCATTGTTTCTCAGTGTTGACCTACTCTGAATACAACTGAAATACACAAGGACTATCAAGAACTTTGCTTACCAAACGAGTTCAGGAAATCTGTAATCTTTTTTATGCTACCGGTGATCACTTCGATGTACTCGCGATTTGCCCAGTCTTGTTGTATCTGCTTCTGCACACCTTCCTTTGGTCCTCCCATGGTCGTTGTTTTACGCAAAACGTCCGGGTAAAATTGAAAAATCAAAACTGCGATTACAAATTTAGTATAAGTTGTACTCAGTGATTACTGCGATGCATGTAAATAGGGTTTTTTTATTGATTGTCTGTTTTCTACTATTGGCGTTTAAAAATGTGCTTGGAAGCAAATCTCTTGGTAAACAGGTAAACAACTAATATTTAATCGGTCAACGGTTTTTCTAAAAACAAAGACGAAACACTAAAACTTTCTAGTGAGCAGCTGTAACTGTAATAATAACTACTAACTCAGCGCTCAGTAGCAACGAGGAGAAAAGTAAAAACTGATTGGTAATTACTGAAAAACAAAAATATCAAATGTATCTATTCTGTGGTATATCTATAATAATTATTATTAATATCACAGATAACATGAACATATTTTCATGTTATCTGTATTAATATTAAACCATGATAAATAAGATAAGAACAAGAAATATTTTTGTCATGTCGCGCGAGAAAGGCCCTTAGTGCACTCTAGCGAATGTTGTTAATTATTTTTTTTAAAAATATGTTATTTGCTCATGAATTTTTAGACATACTTCATAATACATTATGATAATTATAATATAATATTGCATATAATTATCATGAACAAAATGTTTTTCATTTTTTCAAAATTTAATTTATTCTGTGCTTTGAGCATCAATCTGGTCGGGTATCACTTATGGGACGTTGAGTAACCTTGTATCACAGATTAGATAAAAATTTGTCTAATCTGTGCTTGTATTTTATAAATTGTGGCGCCGCCCAAGCCGGCTCATCCACATCACTATAGTGATATCACTATAAAAACTGTCTACTCATTTCCATTTGGCATTAATTACTTACGTCCGGGCAGCGGCTGTCGCACTTCAAAGTTAAAGATCTGTAAAAAATATTTTACATAGATCTTGGTCTCACTTGTCGAATGTCATTATGCACTGACGGTTATCACATCCATAAATCCTTTATTTCATAATAGTATAATGAATTCATTTTACTCTATGTTTTTACAACGATTTAAGATAATTATCTTTTAGACTATTATCTAAAGCCGTGGTTTTTACTAATCTTTATCTATGGATAAGTATAGCAGAGTACTGAGTAGTAGGTATATTTTTAAGTTTAAAATATTATACCATGAACATAATATTAATATGTTTGTATTATAATACTATACTACTCTTAAAATTTCTGAAATTAAAAACCATCTAGTTAGTAAATCGTCGTTATCTTGCGAAAAATAAAAATAAACAGCAAATTCAAATGAAATATCTATTTATTATAAACTATTCTTGATCGAAAACTTATAAATGTAAATTTTGAAAAACTACATACTACATAAATCACCAACTCTAATTTTTTCTAATTGAATTTCATAAAGAGAACTTAGTGAGTTGTTTGGAAAATGTGGTCCTCCCTGCAGAACCCCAATGTTATGGTACGTGGAGGCCCTTGGGGGCACGTTGAATTTCACTGACAGCGACATAGCGTTCTGCCGAAAGGCCGAATCCCGGCAGCATGAGCCATGAACTTGATGAACCATTGATAAGTATGTACAATTTTATGAACTTAATCTTAAATCTTATTATTATTAAACTTAATCTTAAATCTAATTAAACTAATAAACTTAATCTGAGCTTTTGGCCGGGAGAAAACGATAAGTGGGCGGCGACCAGCTGCTGTTGTGAAAATATTCTATAATAATAATAGCATATTTATAGTAATAGCACAGATTATATACAATATGTGGTAATAGCTTTGCCGATGAACGGAAAAACCAGCTAGGCGCACTTTATTTTCAACAACAGCAGCTGCTGCTGTAGAAGGCAGAAATGATTACTAAAAATATTATTGTGATTAAATAATAAAAATACAGGTGCCAGGTATAATATATATATATATATTACAGAGGAGAATCAAGAAATTATAAAAAATAAATTGTGGTTTTCATTATGGTTTTCTCTCCTTCGAATTAATAAGTATTCAATACACAGATATATATATATATAATAAATATTTATTATATATATATATCTGTGATTCAATAGTAAAGATTACAATTTACAACATAGATCTATTGCCGTGATTAATATTAAATTATTAATCTAATCATACAAAACTAAAGCTTGAGCCTATGTTTCCGACCAAAATCTAAGTTACAAGTTATAGTATTAGTAATATCATTGATTATAAATACAATGTATTTTTTAATTGCATTAATTATAATCAATATGATTACAAATTACAAAACTAGTTTTTTTTCAAATCGTTAATATAAATATAAAGTACCTTGTTTATTGTTTATTTTAGAATACATTCGTGTAATTTATGTAAATTCAATTTTTTTTTTTTTTTTTTTTGAGATGGCATTAGACTGGGTAAAGGTCTATAGTTATAGTTGACCTGGCCATAATTTCGCCTATGTTATATTATTAGTTTGTGTTATTTGTGCAGGCCGTACCTTGAAAAAAGTCACGTTTGACAGTCGCTCGCGCGTTTTGTAAATAGTCGGATCGGAGTGGCAAATTATAAAATAACAATCTATAATAATAATAAATTTAAATACTTTCATAAACTATATGCATTGTACACAAGAACATAGTGTCTAACCAAAATTATAATAAAACTGTATAGATAGGAAACATTAATTATGGAAACCGTTATTACAGTAGGTACCTAGTAGGAAGCAGTTATCTGTATGACTATTAAAAAGGAGTTTAAATTTGATACATCGATCAGGACACAGCCTAAATCGCTGGGTCAAGCGACTTCAAATTTCACATGCGTATAAGGTTTCGATGATGAAGGTGTGAAGAGAAAAAAAATACGTTTCTTGTTGTATTTTAAGAAAAGCCTGTTTTATGAAAAAAATTGTATTAAATTTATTATTATTGACTGCACAGTTGTGTAATGCATCTTTTCAATGTAGTAAAAACTGTTTTACGCGGGACAAAACTATTCTGCGAGATTCTATTCTATAAAACTAATTGTTTATTTACTCATAAATTCTTGCATAGTGGTTTTGTCCCACGCAAGCATGTTCAAGGCTCAAAATGACGTGCAAATGTCTTATAACGTATGATTTTTTCAGTAAATCAGTAACCAGTTACCAGTATTCAAAATGTATTTGCAGTTTTTTTTTTAGTTATGATTTAACAAAAATCAAAATTTTATCAATTAATGTTTCAACATATTATCGAGTATCACTTAAATTCACTTTCCACAATCTTACATCTCCGCAACGTTCGTCAAAATTTTATACCATTTTTACCATACCCAGCTACCTCAACTAATTCAACGATATTAAATATTTTATGACTGATGGTATATAGATTAATTAAATGCACTGGTTCAGTCGCTCTGATATGTATGGTGTGTGTGTGTAAAACCTATAATGCACAATTGAATAACATTTGCTGATGTATAAGTCTATGATTAAAACGTGTATTTATTTATCTACTATGTATTTAAATATTAAACTATCCATTTTATACTAAAATTGTGATTGCTACAATAAAGGCTTTATAGCTTTATAGCTACAATAAAGGCTTTATAGCTGCTGGTCTCTGGGCTTGCTAGTGACACTCATTACGGTATAAGTTGGCTCCCCTGTAAAGTGGTTTTTTGTCAATTTGGATTTTATCAAAATATATGGTATTGTGTCTGGTGGTTTTTTGTCGTCCGTCGGGTGGACTTGTGTCGAGTGCATTTTTGTCGTGCTACCATAAAGAAATAACGCACTACTGCTCTTGACACTTATAAAATAATTCTAATACCTCTCTACTAAAATAATGTTCCGTCTGGACTGAAGTCTGAAATACTCACGAGTAGTTTAAATACGTTTTCTTTAAATGTGTGAACGCGTTTTAGAATTTCCTGACAATTTTCAGTATTGCTCTAAAAATAGAACATCAAATTACTCTTTGGATTTTGATGTTTTTTTTTTGGTAATTGGAATAAAACAATTTATTTATGTTGTTAAAATTAAAAACAATTTTGAATATCATAAAGAATTTTATACTTCACACTAGTATACATGCTAGAAGTACATTTTTAATAGTTATATTATAATAAATTACGTTTTTCTGAGGTTTGTAGAATTGTTAAGCATGTGGTTTTTAGGCTATAAAAAATCACTCACAATTTAATTTAATTTAAAATAAACTACTATATTACATAAATACGTATGAATATAAATGTGAAAAAACAAATATCAATATACGTTACAATGACGGAGGAATCGCGGAGAATGTCGCGGAGTGTGATTAACGGTGTGTCTCGGAGTGTACTCACGGACTGGTTAACCGACTGACCGTCTGACCAGCCGGTATATATATAAGCGTCGATTGTTCTAGAACTTTTTCTAAATTACCCTAACGAGATAATTATAGTGTATTCTATAACATGGGGTTTCCCTTTATTTACTGACAATATTGTAAACAACTTGGCCGACTCGTGGTGCGTTGTTTACGTCGCCACAAACATATTTTTTCTGTATATAATTTTTAAAAAAGATTTCATTTGTTTCTGTATTATAATGTGTATAGGTACTTTTGAAATTGTTACGATCGAAATATAATTTTAGCGTAAAATGAGCTCCTCGCAGAATTATTATATTTGTAAGCACTGTATAGGTAATTGCTTACAAATTTAATACAACTTTCTAGTTAAACGTTCCGTAACAAAGACCCATTAAAAAGGCGCAGACGCTATATATAATATAATATATTATGTAAATATACTCTTTCAAGATTTCCGACATAAAATGTGCAATGAAATAAAATTTCAGGATTTACTCTTTGAATTTTGAACGTAGCAAAGAATGAATAATCAGGGGCGTATTTAAAAGGGTCTAGCCGTCTAAGCCCTCAAACTATAATTTTAGATTATAAAGCCAAAAAAGTTATTTTTTTCTGCAAATTTACATAATTATAAACAAAATTAATAATTACTTAATTTGTTAATAGTAAATTATAGTATAATTAAGCTCCCCCAGCCACCCTCTAATTGCACAAGTGGGCCAATAACACTTCCAAAAGTTCTTCAAATTAATTGAAATCTTAACAACATTATATTAAAATAGACATGTTTCGAAAAGTTCACAAACGTTTTTTAAGCTAAATATAGACTTTTAAAACTTTTTTTTTTCCTATAACAAAATTTGCAAAACATTATTTTTATATTGTATGCTCAGAAATCAAAACTTTATCAAAACATTTGATGGATAAAAAGAGTAAAACGCATTTGCCATTATAATTTCAATTCAATCGTTTCTGACAAAATTTGAACTAAATATTATTATTCTATAACCTATATACCTAAGGGAAAACTATGATTTTTTGAACATTTGATTGAACACACTTGCATAGAAAATTAAAATAAAACGTTATACTACATCTTTTATAACAGTAATCAATCGAAAGCTGCGTGACTCAGCTGCACCAATTACGGATTGTCCCGCTTTATTTTCATAGGAATTCACATTGACTTAGCAAAAAGTAATACACAAAAAATAATGTTTAATGAAACGAATGAGTAAAATAGTGAGTAGTGACTAATAATAATATACCGTAAGTATAAGTGTCCAAACGCAGAATTTTTCGTTACCATTGTTGGTCAAATATATTTAATCAATGGTTGAGGTTAGATTAGGGGTTAGGTTATTACCACGGTTTATTATAGGGATTTTCCCGGTTTCCCGGTGGGCAAAATGACGAATTTAGATTAACTTAATTCGTGGGCAAGACCAACACTTGGCATTTTGCGTTTTTATAACTCTGAATTGTTGCTCAGTACTGCGTCTTAACAATTTGAAAAATAAAAAATATTATCAATATATATATATTATATAGACAATAAAAACATAAAATTAAATAAACCATTTATGAAGCATGTATAAACGCGTGGATCAATAATCTTTTCAGATTATTTCCAGGTTTAGTTCATTTTGGTTTTAACCTTTCAAGTTTGACTTTCAATTTTGGATTTTCCCGCAAGTACTTATTGCTTTGCGGTTTGCATTCAGTCCATAAAAAACGTAGGCGCTTTCAACAGCCTCTCTACTTTAATTTTTTTTTTTTTTATCTTAAGAACAGAATAATATTGGCTTGGAAATGCATTTTATTTAGTGTTATTACTTAATTCTTATGATAGGTACAATTTGTTCAGTTCCCAACGTGAAATTTGTTCGAGTTGGCATGACCCGCGACCTACGTTTTTGGAATAATTATTGGAAAACTATTGAACGCTTTGTCAAGGGCTAAAGAATGAACATTAAATAATAAATATAACGACTACTACCTATGTTTTATAAATTTGATAGTTATATCGTAAACTTAATTATAAAAAAAATTAAATTTTAATTGTTACATTTATAATAATAATAATAATAATATAACGTAATACATATTTATATTACTTATTTATTATATAATCAGGCACCAGTCACTAGCCAATTTCTACGCAGTCACCGCTATAACCATATATAGTCAATAGATTGAAATTTCGTAACCAAAATATTTTATACAGTAAGTAGTATGCCACCTATAACACGCAATATATATAATAATAATAATAATAATTTATTTCATTTTGAAAATTACTTGTACAATTTTATACACGCATACATGTTACAATGAAGTCTCCAAAAGCATAAAGCTTAAGGCAGAGAATTAGTTCCAAAAATTGATCACGCATATTATTCTTAACTTAAAAAGTTATTATGATTTAATTTTAAGATTGTAAAAGAGAAAAAAAAAAACATTGATAATAATAAGGAAATTTCAAAAGCCATAGTACATTTTAAAACACTGCGTTAAAAACGGAATGAACAAGTTAAAATACATCGGAATTTTTTATTTTATAATTTATTACATTTTTAAAAACGTTTAACGATTTAAAACTACAAAAATCAATACCAAAAGAGGGACAATAATAAATCATTCAATAGGTAGTATTTTACGTGACTGGGCTAACCAGTGACCACACAAGCTATTTTACATTCGGACACACCACAGGGGCCCCCTGATTTTCTAAATACACCTAATTAATAAATTTTAAATCGTTGTTACAATAAATTTGTCGTCATATGAGTACACACTACACACGACCGTCGCTCGCCGAACGGACACCCGTCGCACGAGGGCGACGTGCGCGCCACCGCCGAGGAACACTCGTAACAGGCAATAGCCGTGGACAGTTGGACAGGCTGCGTGCGCCGCATACAAAAGATGGCTGTGTGTTGTAAACAAAAAATAAACAAATAAATGTCACGCCCCTTTAAAAGAGTAATAACAGTGAAAAAAAAAAAAAAAACAAATAAATAAATAATAAATAAGGAAAAATCAAATCTCCTCTTTGCTCGGGGTGTGTTTGCTTATTATTATTATTATTATTATTATTATTATAGTTATTTTATTCCGTGATACCGTTATTATTATCGCGCCGCGATCATACTCGTCACCACCACTCGCCAAAGTCGTCAAACCCTATACGCGCGGCAGCCGGTGTGACGTGCGTTTCACTAATATTCGAGTATTTTACACACACACTCGCACCACACACACACACTCGCACACACACACACTCGCACCACTCACACACACTTGCACACACACACACATACACACACACACACACACACACGCACACACACACACACTGGACGAGACAGTGTTCACGGACCACGGTTGTACCGAAGAAAGAACAGAAAACACCATTATCAAATAGCGGCCAGCGCCCTTTGTCTCGTCGTGCCGCCGAACGGACGTGCCGGACACGACATAGGTCCAACTACTGGCCGCCACTGCAAACACCCAGAATATTGTAGAATGACTGAATACAAACTGGTCGTCGTCGGTGGTAAGTACCCGAGAGCTGATGTCTGTGTACTTACTAACATTTCCGGCCAAGAGTCTGTCTGTCTGTCTGTCTGTCGCGGGATCCGATGGGTCCCCGATCGTCCGGATTACACCGCATACAGTCTTTACTTATTGCTCGAATTGAGGGGAGCAGAATACCCTTTAATTTTGACGAAATAATACCCCTTCAAATTTACTTACCCTTGCGCCCTGATATACTGGAAATCGGAACGTTTGTAACTTTACTCAACAGCGTCCCCCTTTTTTTCCCTTCAATCCGAGCACTGTCTATACTAGGTACCTTGTAGTTTTGTACTGGTTGTGTACTGACAACTGTCCAAAATTGCTATCCTGATTAAGTAAGACAAATGTATTTAATATTGAGCTGCACAGTTCAGAGGTACATTGTCTACTATCATTTGCTTCAAATTGATAGTTTAATCATTAAATTCGTACTCATGCTTATTATTAATCCATAGTATCTTCTTATGATTTATATCTACTTTTCTGAATTTAATTTAAGACTGGTTTGAATAATTCACACAAGTGTAAAGATAAAAGAGCAGCAATTGTTAATGTGACTGTGATGAGGATTGAAATTTTTAAAATCGTAGTGTTTAAGAAGAAATGTATGCCATGGTGAGTTGTGTAATAGGCTAGGAACAATGAAAGGTAAAAAAATGTTTGTAGATGGTTATAAATAAAAAAAAAAACGCTTCAAGTATTTTAAAAATAGGTATGTGGTGTTAAAAAGTGAAGGAGTATTTTGAATTATTACTGTACAAGGAGAATTATCAAAGAGAAACTGTTGTGTTTGGTAGGTTACATCAGAGAGAAAAACAAAGACAAATGTTGGATCAGATTGACTAGCGCCAAAGGTAGAAGTGTGAAAAATCAACATGTTAGGTAATTACATGTTTGGTATCTAGTTGAATGCTTTTTTCCTAGGTAAGTGCAAGTTTTATAGTATAAATTGGTAGGCATGTATGGAATAAAGATCAGGGATTGAAATCACAATTATTTTGAAAACTTGAGTTTTTATATTTATAAACCAAAACCTTAAATTTAATTATCTTAAGAACATTAATTCGAACCGGAACCCCTAACCAAAAGTCAGGAGAAACAGACCTGAGGTAAAATGGAAATGGAAAGTAACAATAATAAGTGACTAGTGAGGTGGAGAGTATATGTTTTTGTAATCCTTTGGTAGACCTCCTAACTGGTAAGAATGTAAAACATGATTAAGTGCGGTTAAACAAGTAGATGGAATGTGAAGTATGTCAATTTCATAACTTAAAGGTAAAATTTACAAGAATGTTGTGAGATCAACAATGTTGACAGGAAAATAGAAATAAGAATGAGTGTTCCAGAAATATAAATGCTTGGTTGTTGAGTGAAGTGAAAAGAAGATAAATTAAGAAACAAATATTTTGTATGAGGTAACATTGGTACAGAGTTGATAGTAGAAAGATGAGAAGGAATAGACAGATTCGTAGTTAGAACAATAATGAAAATTAATTTTGAAGGAAGAAGCAGAATAAGGAGGTAGTTGGATGCAATTATGATGTGTAAACTGCTGGTGTGTGTGTGTGTGTGTCTAAACGTTAGAGACTAGATGATGTAGGCCATTATATAATGTAGAGGCTTAGGACAAGAGTGGCCAACGGTCAGAAGGTGAGGAAAAAAAGAAGAATATATACAGGGTGTTCAATAAGTTTGGAATCTCCGTGTGAAACTGCAGTGGTGTTTGTACACAACAACAAACAAAAATTTATGGATATTGAAAGAAGTAATATTTAAAATCATTGATTTTATAATGAACAGATATACCATGCTATTGTAATTTTTGGCGACCAACCGAACGCTTTCATCCTTTGGGAGCGCTATCTGCGTCCACTTTCAACAATAGAGAGATTTTGCTTTTTGTTCAATAATATTTTATTGAAAACTATAAAAATACAATTATTATTTAAATCAAAATTATTGTACAGCCTCAGTCTGACGGAGTTTGTTCTAAAGAGCGCTCCACAGCAGCTGAAAGTGATTGATCGGTCACCAAAAATTTCTATAGCATTGCTTATCTGAATATTATAAAATGAATGGTAAAAAACAGTAAACTAAATAAAACTTCGAAATTATTGAGCAGTCTTATATTATTTTATCCTTTCTACAGCTTTAGGGCTCCAAACATGTTGAATATTTTGTATTTTATGTTTTTATACTTACGTTTTTGGACCTCTTGCTTTATATTGTATAAAAACTTACATTTCATTTCAAAAACTAGGGAAAAATCTTTAAAAATTACAACAAACGTGTTTTTTACATAGTCGATTTAACTTTTTGGCCATAACTTCCAAAATAATAATTGGAAAAAGTGAAATTTTCACATAATATTAAAATAAGTAAGATATTGGTATAATACAAGTTTAAAAAATTTCAAAAATTGTTAAGCGAAGTATAGAACTTTACAATATTCAAAAAAATATTTTGTAATTAATGTAAGATGTAAATTTTATTTTTCACAAAAAGTTTTGAAAATGTAATACAAGATTGCCAACGTATAAATACATGTGCTACTAAATCCTTTTGAAAATCCAGTTACAATTATTTTTTTGTTGTTTAAATTTGGAAAATTGGTCATACTAATTACTTATTTTTGGAAATAAATTCTGTTATTTGCATCAACGAATTTCCAAAAAAACCAGCAATTATCTGAAAAAACATTTTTATTTTGATTAGGTATAACAATGAAATTATGCCCTGTTGCGCAAAATTGTAATAATAATAAATTGTAATAACTTCTCAAATAACTGTCCAAATGTTTTCAAGTTATTTAAATATTTTTTATTCTTTGTACGTAGATTTAACTTTTGGAATTTTTCGGACCAATTTTAGAATAAATATTCTTAAAACAAATCATTAAATTACTCTGTGGTTTTTTACTTTTTATTATATTAGTTTGAAAATAATTTTCTCATGATGATAAAATGAAGATTCTAAACAATTATGAAACTTTAAATCTCTTTCACCTATTTTAATTATAGCGCCTAACAATAATTCTATTTTTACGGCTCAATATTTATAGGTAATAAATCGAGCTCATTCAGAATCGTTATTTTTGTAATCCATTTACTTACAATTATAACAAACAACTTCTATTCAAATCTTCCAAAATAGTGACCCTCAGCATCAAACTACTAATGCGATTTAGAGTAGATACTGGCTTTTTGTAAATTATTTTTCGTTATGTAATTTTTGACATTCTATTTTGCAGCTGGCGGCGTTGGTAAAAGTGCCTTAACAATACAACTAATACAAAATCAGTATGTTTGTATTATATATTTTTTCTTTATGCAAACTTATACATTTTATAACTTGTTGTTTTTTTCTATTTTTCAGCTTTGTGGATGAATATGATCCAACAATTGGTTAGTTTTACTATAATAATTCGTATAAATAAAAAGTTGTATTTTAATTACATTGAAATCAACAATTTTACAATGTTAACAATTTATACAAAAATCAATGTTAAAATGTTGTTTTGGCTAAAATTTAAATATCTGGTTTAAATTTCAATGTGTAAGCAGTTTTTTAAAATTTTTAAAAAGCTTGAGATTATGCTTTTTAAGTTCAAAAATATGTGATTCAAATTTGTACTAATTTTTAATTTAATTTCTGTATTTTTCATTTAATTTCAGATTCTAAGTGTAGCAAAGTATGATGTTATTGGTTTTAACATGTGTGTGTGTGTGTGTGTGTGTTTTTATCCTAAAACCTCAATAACGTCTCCAAAAGTATTCCAATCTTTTCACTCATACCCACTTTCAGGTAGATCTTGTTGTTTACAATATATGTACATATATATGTATAGTTTACAATTTTGTTTTAAAACATTCAAATATTTTAAAGTTGTGCTAAAAAAATAAATGGTAAACAAAATACTAAAAATAATGACAAACCAATTTTTTACAAAATCAATTTTGTTATTTGGCAATAACATCCTACAGTTAATTATTTACGACAAGAACTGTCTAAAATTATTATTTCCTATTTTTTTCATATATTTTAATTAAAAAATTAGCCAAAATTTGTCATATTTGTTACCAATTTTATTGATGAATGTTTGTAACACAATTTTACTATAAAATATTTGATATTGTTATATGTCTTGTATAAAAAATTTGGTATCTGTTTTCAATAATTTCAAAAAAATCCACACAGTAGTTTCTGAAAACGTTTAAAAAAAAGTGTTAACAAAAAAGTATTATTTTGTACAATGCATACAAGTATCATTGTCATTTTACAAACAATTAAATACTACAAATTAAATATTTTAATTGTTAAAACAACTCTTAATAACTGTCCAACATACTAGACATTTTCAGAAAATCTTAAGTTTTCAACAAATGTTTATTGCATAGGTAAAATAAGTTTCCCAACATTTTTATTATTTTTGTGCTAATTATAGAACTTAAATAATTTTAAATATTTGGAATATTTTATTTTTGATAAAAAAACTTTTAATTTTCTGTTTAATAACTCCAAAAATGTACACAAAATTAACAACATATTTTTGTATATTTGTATGGGTTAAGAATATTGAAAATCAGTTCTTAAAATTTGTGTCATAATAGTCGTTAAAAGTTAAAACATTAAAAATTAGGGGGAAAAGTGTATATAGAGTAAAAAATTCATTTTAAAGATTTATAAATTTTGTATACCGTTGAAAATAAATTCTCTAATTGAGCAAGTCAATATTATTTTGAGGAAAATCAGACTGAATGGTTTAGATCGTGCAACATAATTATTTAATTACTTATGCTGAACCCGATTAATACAATGAAATTACGTAATGATACTTAAATTGTAATAACTCAGTGACTTGCCCAAAGCTGTGATCTACTCCAATAAGTTACCTACCTAACTCAGAATTATTATTCCTATGATTTTGTTTACTTATAAATTTTGTTATAATAATTATGTAATTAAAGTCTATTTTTAGCAATTCAGGATCTCAGATTTGAGGGATTTTCTATTAATCTTTAATTGTTGAATTATTATTTTATTAAGACTTGGAATGGCTGTATATAGAAACAAATCTCTTAGCATAAACTTTAAATGTATTGTAAAGCAGAAAAATATTATTTAATTGTATAAATTACATTAAAATCCTAGCCTTCTTTATTTAAATTTCTAGTGGAGATTATTTTCAAAAGTATCTCATATAAAAAATGTCTTGGGTATTTATTCTTTTGAGTAAAAATATTAATAAATTATAGATCTTTGGAGATATTTCACATTTAACTTTGTTCTTTTACATTTAAGCTCAAATTATTTATTTAAGCTCAATTAAATTATGTGTAAGTAAATATGCTTTTTATATTAATTTATTTTTGGAATATTTGGTTTAACATTTCTGTATGGATGATAATGTATCGTATAATTAATATAAATATTTATTTATAATTAATGTTGGGAAACTGAAAATTTCTAAATAATTGATTTAAAATTTACTGACATATTTACTAAAAATGACTAACAATATTTTGTGTAATCTTGACACAGCTAGGTTGTTTACTTAAAGATTCTGATAACTTATTTTTATTTTATTACAGTTACATTGAAACACAGTTTTGGAAAAAAACTGGTTTAGTTAAACAATTTATGCAACATTAATGGGGGTTGTGTGTATTGTTATGGCTATCATGAATCTTTAGAGAAATAATATAGTGAATCAATAGTATAAAATACTAAAGAAATGTACAAAAAAATCATGAATAATGAGTATCACTGAAATTTTCTAAATTTGGCTAGTGTGAAAAATGCACATAAGCATTACATTTTTTTTTTTTTTTTTTTACAGTTTTTGCTATATTATTTTTCAGTTATCAAACCTAAAGTGTGGATAAAATGATAATGTTTTGGTTTTGTTCAGTCAATAAAACTTTTTTGTATTATTTATTTTTAGAGGATTCTTATCGAAAACAAGTAGTAATTGACGGAGAAACGTGTCTACTTGATATTTTAGACACGGCCGGTCAAGAAGAATATAGGTAAGTTTTTATAATAATTAAGTATGAATTTAATTAAATACCTCGTTAGTTAATGATTGTATTTTATTTTTTTATTAACGGGTATGACTTGTGGATGTATTTATACAAAGAATAATACTTGATCCCACAAAAATTATACTGACAAATTTTGGACATGGTATTACCATCTACATTCATTAGTGTACTGAATATGGTAACATCATTGCCAAAATATACATATAGTTTACATGTAATGAAAACAAAATAGTTTTATGTAGGGTTGTGTATTTTTTCCTTACATTTGTTTTAGTGCTATGCGAGATCAATATATGAGAACCGGTGAAGGTTTTCTTTTAGTTTTTGCAATTAATAACACAAAATCATTTGAAGATATCAGTAATTATAGGGAACAGATTAAACGAGTTAAAGATGCTGAAGATGTCCCAATGGTTTGTAAGTATTAGAATCTTATTACATTTTAAATTGTTTTGTATCTATATTTTTTGTAATAGGTTAACTTTTTTTTAAGGTACTAAATTAAAAATTCACGTTAATTTAGTTTTGTTATTTTTAGTGGTAGGAAATAAATGTGATCTACAAAGTAGACACATAGATGTTAAAGCAGCATCTGATTTAGCTAAACAATATGGTGTACCATTTATTGAGACATCTGCGAAAACGAGGCAAGGTGTTGATGAAGCATTTTACACTTTGGTTAGAGAAATTAGAAAAGACGTAAGTAGATAATTTTCTATAGTTGTGTTGTTTACAAATAACTGTTAAGCTATTGGTTTATTTATTTTAAAGAAAGAACAAAGGTCTCGAGAAAAACGTAAACCAAAACCAGGAAGAAAACGAAAGCACTGTTACCTCTTTTGAATAAAAGTGAAACCAATTGAATTTTTTAATTGAAAATATTAAAAACCAAGGACTTAACATATGAATGTCCTCATCATATTTTAATGAATGTTGACATTACTTTATATTCCATAAAGTGTGTTTTCATTATTCATAGTATCGTTCCGTTAAAAGCATGTATTGATTACCTATATTTATTTGATTGGAATCCCAATCAATAAAAATCTTTGTTCCGAGAACATATTATCAAGGACCTCCTTAACAAGCTGACATCTTGATTTGAGATCCAACTTTAATATTGCTATTTTTATCATCTTATTATAAAAATAAAATAAATATATTATAGTGTTAATCAATTATCTATAATACTTTCCTGCCCCATTATTTTTTCTCAACATCGTGCTTCCAGTATTCATAGAAGCTATTGATTTGTGCGTATGCTTTACAAAAATTAATCATTTATAATTTTTAATTATTTTATAGTCAATATATATTTAAATACTATTGGTTAGAAACAGTCTAACAATAATATTGTCTATATATGTATTGATCTATGAAGTTAAACTGGTTTAACTACTTGATAATTTATTTTCTATTTTCATTTAACCATAAAAACTTAAAGTCTTTAATTTAAATTTTGCTAATAATATCTTGTAAACATGTAATTGTAAATCATTTTTTTTTTTTAAATAATTGGTTATTACTTGGTTATTTCTGCTCAGATAACAAAATTTCTTAAATAGAAGATTTCTACTGAATTCTGCTTTGTCAATCAGAAGACATCAGATGACACGTTCACACTTTATTGATAAGTTTTTTATTTATTTCAAAATGATATACACTTTTGATTTCATTGAAATATGCATATGACATACAGGGGTTATAAAGTAGGACGTCCGTGCCAAAATTACACTCACCACTATTCAAATATTTATTTCTTATAAGTCTTATTTTTTTTATACACTATCTAATATTAATTATTCATTATGATTATAATTGTTTAAAATGTATTATTTATTATTATTATTATTATGATTTTTTTAAAAATAATTTTTTAGTTGAATTGTTTAAAATACAAAACTAATACTTAGCAAAGGAGGCCTTTTCGAAGATCGTTGTATTTTACATGAACAAACAGAAATTATACTATAGCATTAAGTTAACCTACTTCCAAGGCCTCTATGGATATTTGTAACATTCACTATTTGACCATTTTAATGTAATGAGCTTAACATGTTTGTTGAAGCTCATGTTCGACGATCAAGACATAAAGAGAGTAATTTTTTATTAGTATTTTAATTTATTTTTTTTAATTTTTGTGATGATTAAATTAGGTACAGTCAGCATGTATATTATTACCAAAATTTATTATAATATAATGCTATCTGATATATATAAAAAAATGTGAATTTTGATTTTTTAAAATTGTGTAATTAATGTATCAAATTAATTTTGATATCTTGCAAACCTTACCAGTCTTATAACGTCCATCAATGCAGTTTTCCATCCTTTATATTGTTGTCATTCTGGAAATAAAAAATACAGCAATCTTCCCAGTGGAGTAGGTCCACTGGTTTGAAAGATGTAGTTTGACACAGTTTACGAGCAATGAAAATAGTAATCCTGAGCAAGTCCAGTAAATTAAAAAAATTTTAAACTGGCCGACCCCAAATAGTTGAGGATAAAGGAGAAGAAAAGAAGAAATTATATTTTATTTAACGGTCAGCAAATTAAAAGTTCTATATTTAACTCAAACTCAAAAATTGTTCTTTTATATTTGTATTTCACCTGTCTAGTAACATGTAATAATTTAAACAATTTGTAAAAGTTTCTAATAAAATAGAATGAAAATAATTTAAATATGTGTAAACAGATATTTTAGTATATAATGTAATCTATGGTATAAATCTCTAAAAAAAAAAAAAAATAATTGATCACCATAAATTTTTAACAGCATAGTATAAGAAAATATGTTGTGAAGCTTGTGTAAAAGTTTCTTAAATACATTTTTTTAATTTTAAATTTTTCTGAAGTATAAAACAAATAAACCACACAGGAAAATATGTATAGATTGATTATTTAAGTTTGATGATTTAAGCAACTTAACTTACTATTTCTTATAATTTTTGTTACTTGGGATACATAACTGAACTATTTTTGTAATGTAATTAATTTATTAATGTGTAACAAACATTTTTTATGTATTCATATTTATATACTGTACAGTAAATGTATAAACATTTTGCATTAAAGCGGATCCTGTATTATTAAAACATTATTTGTTATTTTAACACGACCTATTTAAAACATTTTTATTAGAGTAGGTATTTAGTATTCAATTAACATTAAATTGTATATTTGTTATGAAAGTGAGTCTACCCGTCCAGTTCATACTAAAGCATAAAACACTACAGTCCAAACATTCTTGTAAATCAAGGTATCTACTATCTAGGTTGATACACACAAAACAATAACAATGCAAAAAAACACATGAAACATCAAATGAAAAAATATCAATTTGTCTGATTTTTACCAACATTTTACTGGTTTGTTACTACTTCTTACAACAATAATTTATGCATGCATCTTCATTTTCTGATTTTATTGCTTTAGAATACGTTCCTGGTTCTGAATAACAATAATTGTAAGTAGTTTGATGGCTAGTTGGATGTTTTATTTTACAGTTATAATTTTTCTTCAAAGTTGAATCATTTGAATAACCATCCCAATATTTATAGCTCGAATTACTAGTTGTGGTCATCTCCATTCTTGTTTTTGGAACTACATAAGCATTTTTGTTTTTGACAATATTTCTTTGTTCCATTTTTGGAATTTTATAGGACGCGTTAAAAGTTGTTTGAGTTTCAGCGGGGTTATTTGATTTAAAAATATGGCAAGATGGCTTCTTGTGTCTACCTAGTTATTTAAATATGTACATATTATTAAAAGTCTATTTATTGTCATAAATAATAATCTATACCTACTGGTAACAAAGTAGGTATAGATACTTCTTACTTTGTTCAGGACTATTTTTTCTTTGAAACTCAATTTGTTGGGTAGTAATAAATTCAATTGGGCCGCTTCCAAGTAAATCAACACAATCTTTTGGTTTAACAATCACTTGCTCATTCGGAGTACCCCATTGTTTGTAACTAGAATACTGTGTACTTTCAAATGGATACTGAGAGCCATAACTTAAGCTATCTCTGAGACAGCCCACTTTTGTGGACTGATTAGTTATTGGTGTACAACTTTGAGAAGAGTAGTTTTTGTAAGCTAATTTTTGTTCGGATTCATCTTGCATCGGAACATTAGAATGTAGATAAGTAAAACGTTTCTGTTGTGATACTTTTCTCGGTGGTTGTATGTATAATACATTCTGCTTGCAATTTTGATTTTTACAGTCACATTTGATCATATTGTATAAAGGTTTTGTAAATTGTAATATAATATTATAAACTGAACTGTTTGTTGCTAAGTTATTTTAAATAATATATTTTACTAATAACTAACTAAGTAATAATACTATTTTACTACAGTGTAGGTGTAATGGTACTGATATAGTTGTAAAAACTAATCATAGTAGGTACCTACTTACAACATTATGTAAATAATTCACAAGACTTAAAATTTAAAATTGTAACGATTAAAAAAAGAACATTGACACAATTGTAATTTTTACTACAAATTTCCATATTTACTGATAAATGCTCCTCTAATAGCATTAAGATTTGAGCTTTACACTCAGATCATACCTAACACTTTCTTTGTCTCCTGGTCCTAGATCTCTCCAACTGCCATGATCTTTCACATCCTCTAATTGATAGTCTCTTCACATGCTTTCAGCGGTCCTTTTTTGTCAACATTCTGCATACTTATAACCGCTCTTATTGCTTCAGTTTCCTCTCTCCCACTAGTCCCACTCTAATGCCCTAACCATTCAACTCATCTTGTTCATTAAATAAGGATTTTAAAATTTGAAAATCAGTTGCTATTCTAAGAAATAAAAAGTACAAATGGACTTAACCGGACCTCTCATGTATTTCAATTTTTTTTTTTTTTAATAAATTCAACTGATTTTTCCCCTGATTACAAATATAACAATTTTTTGGAACCTATAAATTATAGATAATTAGTTATCTACAAAAATAAATCGCTACACTTGCTAGTCGCTGTCGCTATTTACTATGCTAGGTATCACGATTATATCCTGGATTAGAAGCATAGACATATAGAAATAATTTATACGTCTATGTTTATATGACGTGCAAATCGAACATATATTATAACATACATTTTCTAATCTAACTTATTTTTGGGTAGTTATTATTTGTTTATAACTTTTCGAATTTTGAAAATTATAAAAAAGAATGCTCAAAGTTTAGTGCGACAAACTAGAGCAGTGCTACTATAGTACAAGAAACCTGGGATGGTATGAATTTAAAGAACGGAACGTTTTTGATCAAACTATTTATTGTGGTTTCTACGTTCAGAACGATTAAAAAAATTAAAAATGAATTAAAATCGTCACGACGAACAGTGTCGTAAATTTCCACGGTTTCGGTATCTGGCACTTTTAAAAATATAAATAAAACAATATTTAGTTAAAACTGTGCATAACGCGTATGCTGTAGTACGCACCATACCTATAAAATATTGAAAGTTCAAAAGTTCTTTAAAAACTCATCTTCAAAATGGTTGAATAAAATGGAAAATGGAATTTTAATAACGACTAAACTACTTCATAATATTATATTCCAATGACTGTAAAATATATATATATATATAGGTAACTAATGTCAAAAGCACGATGTTTAGGTAAAATAGTAAACCTATATTGTGATAAAAAGCGTATACATTGTTATATATACAATGTAATGGTAAAATTAAAAAAATAACGACGTAAAGTCGGCTATAAATTGTAACGGATTCCAATGGATTTTTTTATTTGAACATTAAAAAATCTATAGTTTCGATATTTTATTACAGTTTCTGCTTCAACCATATTGTACCTACCTACTTGCTTTGACCATTTATACCCATCGGCAGACGGCATCTAATAAAAGATATCGCGTACTACCTATATAAAATTGCAATTTACCTATTTCTCGAAATGTTCAGAAGGTATCGCTTATTAATAACAAAATAATAACCATGTGCATAAACGTCGCGATTTGTATTCGCAAACGTGCCTATAGGTTACCTACGGTATATTGACGATCGTATAATTTGTCGAAATCCTGCGTAGCAAAATTTACATTTTACAGTTAACATCGATACAGTTATATTGTTATTATATAGTTATATTATTATTATTATATTATTACCACCATTTATTGTTGTTTTTTAACGCGCGTCAAAAATAAACACAGTTGCGATACGACTCACGAGTAATAGTAATAATTACTTACATACAAATTTATCGAACAATAGGTACGTCATTTTTATTAGACTCGATGTGAGCGAATGTTTTAGTTTGTTCGTTCTTTCGTACTGATAATTATTACAGGTTTAGTATATTCTATTGCATCACCGGTTTTAAATACGTTAACATGTTTTATTTTAAAAATAATTTCATCGTCGTGTCTTTGATTTTTCTTATTCCTTTTCTTTATACTTACGTAAATACTAACTCGCCGCCCAAATATAAATCGACCGTTGGTTCTCGTATTGATGCCTCGGCAGACGGCAGTAAAAATAGTTCTGCTCCGGATCCTGATACTCTGCGGAGACTAACTTATGCGCATGCAAAAAAACTGGAAGAGTGTAACTATGACTTTCGTTATTATGACTATAGTAGCAGTTTTTTTTTTTAATCTGGTTGGTAACAGCTGCAGGTGCTTTTTACTTGGTATATTATAATGTATCTTAATAATTCTACATCTAAATTAAACATTGTCGAACAACCAAGTTATTACAGTGTTTTGGTATACCTATTATTTTATAATAACATTATTGAATAGCGTTTATTTAAATATATATCGTTATATGACAAAACAATATTATTGAACTCAGTGGCGTCATTTGGTAGAGTGGGCATTTGCCCTTCCCCCCGCTGATGATAGCGGCCTAATAATTACACGTATTTATGTATTTAAGTTTACACGTGATATACTAATTATTTTATTACCTACATCTGTTGTAACTATATAGTTTATCATTAATATAAAAGAAATAAGTTGATGTTTTTTTACAAATATATCATACTTATACTTAGTTTTAACCTTATTTTTGTAAATTATACATGCAACGTGTATTATTTATAAACGTTAGGAGCGATAAAGCAGCTGGCAGACTTTGGAATACTGTAAATGAGATCTATAGTGAGCAAGCGAAGCGATCAACGATTTTTTTCCCTACCATATGGGGGCCCGTCAAAACTTTTGTCCCTTTCTTTCAAAAACTAAAATGACGCCACTGATTAAACTCATTGTTCATCTTTTAAATTTTACAATTAATATACGTTTTAATTAAAATAACAACTGTGAAAAATAAAAATGCCTCCAAAAGAGTAGTAGTAAACTATTCTTATTACTTGAATGGTCCGATGTCAACAATTTTTTTTTTTTTCCGAAAAGACTTTATACAGTTCACATTGGACTTTTCAAATTCTCGATTCTTAATTTATATTAATAATTCGAATTTGGCCTATTTTTGTAGGTTTAAAAAAAAAGTTTGGGGGGTTTTTAGCGTTAAAATCAAAAATGTTGACTGTAAAAAGTCTTCTACTTTAAGATAAAAAAAAAAAAAATTATTAAAATCAGGTCATGGCATTCTACATACGCGACGTGAGGGGTTTTTTTGCACCGTCAATGTCGTCCATTTAATAAATGCATTGAAAGTGCAGGTGGAATAATATTGCCCGAATTTCGCCCTTAAAAAATCGGCACCTGCAGGCCCCTAAAATACGTAACGTTTTTAGATTTTGCCTTTGAACAGCAAATAGGTATAGTGGCCAAGGTTTGGTCCGCTATAGTAGTAAAGTATAAGTCTAAACGAAACATCAAATTTGTTTATTAAATTTATCATATTATACTACGCATAAATCAGTTAAAAAATATTGTTATAGGCCGTTACCGCAAAAAAGACTGATTATTTACCATAATATTATGCAAATAGCCGTGATGCATGTTTTTAATACGGTTAATTTTTTAGTTGAAAAATGTAATAGTAAGTTTCGCTCTATATTTTAATGTTATTTTGTACATATCTATAATAATATTATAAAAAAATAAATGTAAGTACGCAATTTTTGAACTGTATAGGATCTTTTTTTCCCCCCACAGGTGTGTGTTAGCCAACGTACTTACCTAGTCAGTGTTATCCGTGTATATAAAATTAAACAGATATTTTTCAAAAATAATATCAAACTGTTTTCGACTATAAGACAGAAATGCGTAAGCATAATACGTGTTCGTTGCTGGTACGTCAGGTATGAACCAGGTAGCGTATCTGGGATACGTTTTTAGTGGGGTACAAAATGTAAAACGCTACGTTGCTCCCATTATGACACATTATAACAATATTCAAGTGCAATAGTTTGTTTATTTTTTCTGTTTGGGTTTTCGCCTAGAAGTAGAACGATTTTAACCGTATTAAACTCGAAATGGGCGATTGGATAATGTAGGTACCTACGACCAGCGGTGGCGATTTCATAAGGTACTATTCAACAACGGAAAAACTATACATTTTTAAATCTTAGGAGGTTTGATAGTAAACAACGATGGATATGAATGATGAACTCTAAATAATATACGATAAACTCTTTATAACCACAAAACTAAAGGCCGATTGCACCTAAACCAACTTAGTGCTTAGTGCTCTTGAGAAGTTTGCTTATAAGTACCTTAGCACCTACCTTATATAAGTAAAGTAAACGATTACGTTATTTTCAAAAACTAATATACGAATTTACAATTTACCTAAAATAAAAAATAAATCTCGGGAGTAATTATTACACTACGGTAAATACGTAGTAGCAGTAGGTGCTGAAAATTACAATAGTGCAAATAAGTAAATAGAATCCGGTACATATACTTTATGTTTTTTAATATTAACTATGACAGTTGACAATTTATATTACGATATCATGCATACATAACACGCATAGAACTCAAGGTTACCTAACCTATGATATTTATGGATACAACACGTTAAGTATAATTTATTCACGACGAACACTACTTCGTGTATATTTTATGGATAATTTAAACTTTTCAAAACAATTTTATGGAATGATGAAAATCTAAGATATTTTCATCTGATACCTACAGTCAAAATGCATGTTTGACATTTATCAAATCTTCAATATTACATTGCTTTAATAGAAGAAATGACTCTAATTTTACAAAGTAAGTTCTATATTGGTTTAGCCGGTTAAGGTATAACGTTATTAAGGTATCTATCAATCATCGATGCATTCATATATAGCTGACAATTGGATGTCACATTAAATATTGTATTTAAGTGATTCTCAACAAGTATACTAAATTATATTATTTCATATAGAAACTATCTATTGATCTACCATACCTTGTTAAAAGTTATGTGCTCATAACTAAAATGATTTTCCTATCCTATGAATTAAAATGTGCTTTTTTCTTCACTGCTGCAGATAAAAGGATCTAGTTTACCTATTACAATAATGAAAACTTTTTAAACATCAATTAAAGTTATATACCTGGGTGTTTTTAATACCCAGGTATATAATTTAAATAAAATAAAATTGAACCTCCAAGAACTCCTAAACATTGTTGCCAACCCTTTTGAAATTAAAAATTAGCGTATTTTTACTAATACATAATTTGATCACAAAGGTTTAAATTAAAAAAAATCATGTAATAGGTGAAAAATTATCTTGAATAATAGCTGAAGTATCTTCCATTTTGATTGCAGTACAATAATAATTTATATCAATTAAACAAAACGCCAAAACATTTTTTTTAATATTATGTGCGTTGCCACTTTTTTCTGTAGAATGCAGCAAACTCATGGCAAAAGATATGGTCATTACTACCGCCGATACTAAAGTAATTAACTTTATCTATAGGTTGTAGTGAACACCACGGCTTTAGACAATCATCTAAATCCGTGGTAAACACACATACATATATAGTTATTTGTATAAAATACTCAATGGAAAATTTTTCTATTTTTCGCCAGCTATATACTTATTTGATACCACTGTGTGCCTTCCTATATTTGAGTAAGTAAAATGTATAAAACTTAAAGTATTTGTATAAAAACTAGTGACAGTTTCACTTTATCATAATCACTAATTAAATATGGTGGTGACGTTTTAATGCGATCGAGTTGTTAACAAAAATCTTTGATATTTGTCAATACCAGCCAAGTGTATAGCGTAGCCTCTACCGGTATCGACGGCAACCGCTATTAAGCCGTGGCGTTATTATATCGTATTTTATTTTGTAGGTTATAGTAATTTTGTGTACTTGTGTTCATAGAGTATAATATAATTCCCCAAAAAATACTTTATTAAAAAAGTAAAAAACGCTAAGCAAATATAGAACCAAAAAACTCGTACCTACTACCAAAAAAAACTAGGCTAAAAAATGCACTGATATCAACATTATCCAAGCTTTTTTTAATTTACATAGTTTTTCTTTTATCATTACCCTAAACTCCACTTTTTTCTCTTTAGTTTTACCCATAGGGTAAGTGCCGTTAGATAAGACGGCCTGTGTTACCTAGTTGAAGCCAACTCGTCGGTCGTTAACCCCAAAAAGGAGTCAGTTAAGGAAAAGGTTTTCCGTTGATTGCGTTGTACTATTCAACAACAGATACATCAAAACACGCAGTGGCCTCTAAATCACTTCTCTAGCTTTTATAATCATTAATTTTTTACCTGTTATTTAGGAAAAAACGATGCTGATATACCTAGTAAGTTTATAACATCAAGTATTAACAAATAATAATCAACAGAGATGAGATAGTTATGTAAACAAATATGAAAATATTTTTTTAGATATTTTTTTTTTTTTTGTTTAAATCCATATTTTCCTGAATCGCTGCATAAATACATATTTTGCTTATTTTTTAGGTCGGAAAGCATTTTTTTTCTGCAAACGTACAAGTGCAGAAGCAAAAATATTATTTTAATTAAAAGTTTTATTGCCATGTTGTAGTAACTTACTCGAATGTTTGACAGCGCTTAATCGAATATATGTATATATTTTAGTTACTTTGCTCACACAATACGTACGTTCACACAATGCCAGTCACCATCTGCACCTGGACCAAAATTAAATCATTTTAACATGCGTATGACACAAACTTTCTTGAATGCCAACATACCTGTGCATAAAATTGACCATACATCTGTACGGGAGTTTATTTCTGAATTTACTCCGTACGAAGCCCCGTCGCAATAAACACTTGGTAAAAATTATGTTTCACGAATCTACGGTGATTGTTTGAGAAAACTACGTCAGAAAGCAGAGGACAATTTTATCTGGATCACATTCGACGAAACGACTGATTCAGAACAGCGATTTGTATAGTAAATTTCGTGTTCGGTATTTTGGGTGTACTGCAGATGAGGAATTAGGTCGCAGTTATTTGTTTGAAATGCAAATATTAGAAGAAGTGAACAGCAGCACTATTGCAAAGTTTTTAAATGATTGTCTGAATTTGCTTTGGTCGAAAGGTACTTTTTCTTATGCGTGTATTACTAATGGGTGCATGTCAGATAATGTGTGCTTCACTTATAGGAATAATGTACGATAGAGTTTTGTTGATAGTGACAGATGCAACACCTTATATTATGTGGTTAAAGCTATGAAAAGTGACAGCCTTGCTACCAAAAATGATTCATTTAATATGCCTGGCCCATGGTTTACATCGAGTAGCCGAAACGATTCGAGCGAAGTACATACAATTGTTAATGCTCTTATTTCGGCTGTTAAATATTTTATCTATCGGCTATTTTATCTATAGTAAATCCAAAAAATATCTAATTGAAGTTCATAAATCCAAAATCATAGTTGATTTTTCCATCTTGTCTTACGATTGCCAGGCGCCACTTCGACGAAAAAAGTTTACGGAATCTTGTCCAGGGTATACCACTTTCTCTTCAGTCAATCGTAACTCGATGGGGTTTGACATGGATTGACGCCGCGATCTACTATGTCAATTATTTTGATTCATTTGGATCGATTATCGATTCCTTTGATGCTGACGATGCCTTATCTTTTCGGGCAGCGCATGAGCAGTTGGCATCGTCAGACATCAAAAAGGAATTGGCTTTTATACAACGAAACTAGGTACACCTGCATTTCGGAGGCACTCGATTGTATTCAAAGCCAAGGCGTTTCATTGTTTGATGCACTTCAAGCGTTCTCGGAAATTCGGGATCGATTTGATAATGCCATTCATGATACAGTAAATCGAAAGTTTCAGGACTTGTTACGAAAAAATGAAGGCCTCAGCATCCTCAAGAATATATCAAATTATTTAATTCATGACGACGAGACTGACATGAATGCAGCGTGCAATTTTATAAAAAAATTATCGCCGAATGAATTGAATGCATATGCTTAATATGCTCCAGTAACATCTTGCGACGTCGAACGTACATTCTCGTTTTACAAACTTACAAACTTATAGGGACGTCCAGAAAACATCGATTCACTTTCGAAAATTTGAAAACGCATGCAATAATATACTGCAACGATGTTTCAATGCAATAGTTGTATAATTGTCCTCGTGGCTGTCACGCCGCATGTATTTATATATAAAAAAACTGTATCATGTTAAAAGCTACACATGGACTTTCAGAAAATTGTTTAATCCATAAATTCATACATATTTCGGCAGTTTTAAAAAACATTGCTATCTCATCTCTGATAATCAATGTACCTGAAAAAAAAAAAAAAAGGTATGTAGATAATTGGGCAATTTGTAATAAAATATTATTTTTGTATTCAACAATATAAGTTTATGAAAATAATAATAAATCAACAATTAATAGCACCATAAAAATTATTCCCTCAAAAATGAGAAAAACAATTCAATATGTATTTTCACAAAACTTAAACAAAAATTTAAAAATATGCCGTCAAAAGGTAAGTAAGAGCAAAAAGAGTTAATAATTCAGTCTTTTTAAGAATTTGAGTAAAATGTACTCAAAGTATTTTAAATACTTTTCCCCGAGTTAAAAATTTAATACTTTTTAAAATTATTAAAAGTTAAAATTTTTATTTTTTCTAAAAATCCTTCTATTTTTTAAATAATATTTAAAAATAGAAAAAAGGGTAGGTATTACATATAATTTCAATGAAAGCATAAACATTTATAATTTTATCAATTTTTTTATGCTCTTTTTGTTCGAGAAAATATCTGTTTATTTAAATAAACACACTATAAACAATAAATGGTGGCGACATAATTAGAGAGTTCATCATGTAAATCATGTTTTATATAAAAAGTGAATAAATATTAATGCTCGTATTGCCCACTAAATATCTGTATTGTTTACGTTAAAAAATAGAACACTTATTTTTTAGATTATGTACGCAAACTCTATGAATTTATATCACATTATATTGAACGAGGTATGTATTATTCGAAAAAAAAAGGAAGTACTTACGTCGATTTTTTCTTAAATTTTAGAACAAAGAAAAATATTGTTAAAAAATGCACAAATAGTATATAATAAAAGATTTAATGTTATGTTTATACTACATTATCTACTGAAAAACGTAAAATAACTTTTCATACAGTCAACATTTAATAATTTTACTTTGTAGGTTTGCTTGATTTTACTAAACACAATGCAAGTGAACTACAATGAGTGATGATAATGCTATACATATAAGCATGGCGCATGTATATCCTATTGGCTATCGATTTTCAATTAAAATACTTTTAGAGTTGTCAGTATTATTGCAATAGGTACACTTGCATATTAAGTAAATTTTTATATTTCTTTGCCTTCTTACTATTTGTGGTTTGCTACCGTAGCCCTTAACCTCCACTCACAAAACAATTTCGAAACTTTCTACACACACACACACACACTTGCAGTTTTCACATTATTCTCAATTGTTGTCAATATAACCATCTATTTTTCAGTCTTTCTCTTAATCTTCGTTTTTAAACGTTCATTTATGTAGGTTATAATCAGAATGTAGATTTTATGTGTTCAACATAATATATGGTTGTGCCACTTTTTTGATGCTTCAGTCTAATTAATAAATATTACTTATACATATAATTATCTATTGTTGTAATTAAGTACTATATGATATACTATACTATAACAAAAACAATAATAATATAATAGTCAGCATAAGAAAGTTACCTACATTTTAACTTTTTGCCATATTTCTGTAAAAATTATTATATTCAGCTAAAATATTTGCCTCTAAGCCCGTTTAAGGAATGTTCCAGCGAAGGTCATTACGCCTGAAAGAATTAAATACCAATTATAATCTAAATGCTATAGATTTTTTATGTCATTTGTACATTGCTCTATGTATGATAAATATGCAACTAAATTAAATGAAAAGTTACTAACAATTTTATTTTTTCATTAATATTATATAGGTACTACAAAAACACCTGACATTTTTTGTATGACTGAATGTGCTGAACTCGGTTTGTAAAAAAAAAAAAAAAATTGATAATTATTTTTAAAACACGCACTAAGTTTCAGTTGGTATTTTTTAGGTAGTTTGAATTATTAAAAAATAAATGGAAGGAGCTGTTTATTTTTTTTTTATAGAAATTGTCGAAATTAAGTTTGGGGTCCAATAATAGATTATAATGTGTAATAATCAGAAATTTTATATATGCCCAAACAACCGGACATAGGCATAATATAAAACTGCTTTTAATTACAAAATGTAAAATCATTAACGTTTGAGCTTGCGCATTAGAGTACTTATTACTTTATACTGATAAAAATGTTTTTTAAATTTCTATAGCCTATAACTTATAGAATTTTTCAAAAAACATTTTTTTTGACTAATAAAATGTATAAGAAAATTAGATTTATAGGTATGATACTTGAATTTTGAAGGTTTACTACTATTCGAATTTCAAAAACTATATAATATAGGCATAAGAAAATTAAGATTCAAACACTATAATTACACACAAAACATAAAATCATAATGTACCTATAATATAACAATAAATGTACTATTAATAAATAAGTAAACAAATCTTGAATGAAACATTTATTTTGGTGTTTTTGATGTAGTGCTGACAGATAATTTTCAACATTTTGCTTAATATTTTGGTTTGTCTGTTTCTTCTATGGATACTACACAACTTACATTCATTTGAAAATTGAAATGTTTCACTATCTTCATTAGTTAGAAAATCAAAATGGAGTTTACAAAATGTATATTTTTGTTATTATTGACTAAAATATTACGTTAAATTTTTTAAAAATTATACATATTTCTTACATTAATTTCAGATATAAAAAGTAAGATAAGAAACATAATAATCATCAGCATGATCACAATTATAGGATTCTCGAATTTAAAACATATTATGTACCAGAAAATATATTAAATAAATTTGTATACCTAAATTTTAAGTTATCACAATCAAGTAGTTTTGGCCAAATTTCAAAATCTATTTTAACTATATTTAAGTGGTTATTACAGAATTTTAAAACTTTGAATTTCCATAATTTATAATATATTATTGTCCATATAGTTCCATAATTTAGAAAGACAATTTCAGAGCATTCAGTAGATTTAATAAGTAGCATCAATTTAAAAATGTTTAATAATGTTATGAAATAGAAATCGGTGAATATATTTTATAAATTGTATCCCCGTATTTGATTGTAGTTTAGTAAATTTTTTCAAATGTTTTTATGCATCATGAGATGATTTATAATTCATTTATAAATTATAACTGATAAATTTGAAATACATTTCTAACGTTTTAACTTTTACATAATATATGAAATTTCAGTATGTAAACGTAAGTACAGCTATAAGTACAAAAATCTCAAATATTAATAATAATAATATTATGATAATTTTAATTTAGTTACAAATTATTTCACATAATTTATAATAATATTAACTAACCAAAATGTATAAGCGACTCAACAATTATGTCCATTAAAAAAAATATGTACAAATATTATATTGTATATATATATATATATGTATAAATATTATAATATATACCATTTTGATTGTTTGAACTTAGAAAGAAATTGGGTATACTTAAAACATTAGGTACTAGACTATCTGACCAAGAAATCCCCCCCCCATCCCATTTTATAACCCCATTAAAAACTATTTTGTACAATAAAGTGGTAAATATTTCATTTTTTTGTATTTGAAAATATATATGCCAAGTTACAAAAAAATTTGACCAAGAAGTAACGTTTTCCATTTTTATTTTCCTTTTAAACTTTAAATTGTTCAGCCTACGCAAAAGTTATAATGCATGTCTTTTTTTGTTTGCTTTGTATAACAATATTATTTTTAATTTTTTTGACTGGATAAGATTATAACAAATTCTGCATTAAATTGAATTGGGCTATAATACTTTGGTACTTACTTATTTAATACTTTAGTATCCGTACATAAAATAATATATAACCAATAAGTACACATTTTTTAGTTATCTTATTACAATACCATATTTTATTGTGATACTCTATTTAATTACAATGAACTGATCACTTATAACTATTAATTATAGGATATCTATTCAACTGTGGATTTTATGGTCAGTATATATTTTTTACAATAAAATATGTACCAAAAATGATTGTAAAATGTTTTGAACACACTAATATGCACTAAACTATGACTCATTAAATGTAGTAGGTATTATTTATTGCCTACATCATCAGAAACAATATCTATGCATTTTTCTACTCAAATGTTTGTTAGGTACTTTAGATGATGAACCTAGATCTTAGGAACACTTTTTTAAGTAGGTACCTCGGTAGTAGAACTGGAAACTCTAGATGGCTCTGAAATGTTTGTATAATTTCTCCAAAGATTAGTCATGTTTTTTGTGTTTTTAAACACGACCCAAAAACAAAAAAAAAAAAATTTCAAATCACTTAAAACTAATTGAATTTTAACACATTTTTGGAATAATTTACAAAAGATTTTAACAATAATTTTGACAGAATAAAAAAAAATTCAAAATTTTTTGTAGAAATTCCTATTTCTTAAATTTTTCTTATTATAAATTTTTTTTAATTTTGTATGTATCAATTTTTGCAGTTACTGTTACAATTTTGTATAAAGTTTTTAATTTTTAATTTAATACAAGCATTAAAAAATATTTTTCTATATGTGGTCAATAACATTCAAAAGTAGTACTGTTTAATTATATGGTCTAACATTTTAATTTAATTTTTAGTTTTTAGTTTTTTGACAAAGACTTCTCCAAAAACTGTTAAAGCTATAATTGAAAGTTTTATGCAAATTTAAAAGTAGTTCAATTTTTTCAGTAGACTTTAAAATTTTCAACTTTTGAAATCTCAATGAGGGTTCATCATCACTATTTTTGTAAACAATGATTCATTTTCATTGATTCATTGAAGTGTAAAACCGTTTAAATCAGTGACCTACCCAAAAGTGTCTTACTCAAATACTTTACCAGAACCTTGTGATTCTCTTTTTATAGTTGAATGCATTATTTGAAATAATCAAAATAAAACATTCTTTTGAGAGAATTTTTTCATTGTAATGATTTTTTGGCGTCTATTTGTATTTTATATTTTTAAATAAAAAAGTATAAAAATTTAAGAATACCAAGTATTATATTAGTTTAAATAAAATACTTTTATCCACACTATTAGTTGGTTAAGTTATAACTTTGTTTTAAACATTTAGAATCTGAAGAAAACTGAAAATGTAGTCAACACAAAACTACTTGTATGGGTTAATGGGAATTATGAAATCATTAAACATTGTATAGATTGGTTAAAATGTTTATTTTGATTGAAAAAAATAATAGTACAATTTAGGTATAACACAGTTTTTTATTAATATCTAGATAATGTTGGGGATGATGATATGAAAGAAATACTGTACAATGCATATTTTTATACAAGTTTGTAAACTCAACAAAACAATTAGTTAATATTATATATTATATAAATATATTTTGTTGTACATAAAGTACCTACCAGTATAAAATATTAATTAAAATTTATTTAAAATTAAAAAAAAATGTTTTTCTTAACTTTTAAAAATTACTAGATATTTAAAAAAATTATTTAAAAAAAACTTATTGAAAATGGATGTAACTGAACTATTATTTTTTTTTTCGAATTTAAAAATACATGATTTTTATTTTGTTATATTCAGAGTTTATGAGTTATGTAGTATTTTTGTTTGAAATTTAGATCTGAGATAATTTTTAAAGAAAATGAGTCGTA
>CM029358.1:30540773-30595353 GCA_017140985.1 Hormaphis cornu
CGCACACGGTTCTCGTTTGAGTGAAATCTTACTAAGAATAATTATTGTAAATAAAAATGTTGTATATACTTACAATGTTTTAACTGGTTTAGTAATTTTACAGATGTAGTAGCAGGTGATCTGGGTAAGTTTTAGTTCCTTAACGAACAAATTTGTACTTGATTTACTAAATTAACTTTCTCTCCCCACACCTTAACTGTAAAATTTATAGCACACTTGTTTAGTTATATAAGTACAATAGGTATCATGGATTAAAAGATTCAAACATCTTCAAAATTTAGAAAAGTTTTTTATTGATATGTTTTACCAAAAAATTATTTTGTTTTTAATTACCTAATATAGATTTGGTTTGACCTCCTAGTCTAAATTTCTATAATTTGCGTGTGATAATCATAGATAGTCATTAGATATTTAAAAAAACTTATTGAAAATGGATGTAACTGAACTATTATTTTTTTTTTGGAATTTAAAAATACATGATTTTTATTTTGTTATATTCAGAGTTTATGAGTTATGTAGTATTTTTGTTTGAAATTTAGATCTGAGATAATTTTTAAAGAAAATGAGTCGTATACAAAGTTTTTATTAAGTTATGACAGATTACTTTGTTTTTCTACAGATTCTTCAAGCTTATTAAATCTAATTCAAAGTAAGTACTCAATAAGTTATATTAATAATATTAATAGAGGTATATCGATCATTTACTGAAATATGTTAGCCAAATTAGTCAAGAAACTATTTTCAGGCGTAAAGCTAGTTTTAATTATTCTGATATTTATTTTATTTATTTATTTATTTTGTTTTACTAATATATTTTTAATTATTTAATACGAGCTTGGCCCAAAGTATAGTAGTTGGATTTACAAATATTAAAAGTTCAGTAACAGAATTAGGTGGGTAGATTAAAATAAAAATAAAGGGTAGTTATTAGCTAGACGCATTAGTCGGTCTATTGGGTTATTCTGGCTGTAATTAGTGGACCGTTTAGGAATATAAAATGGAGCAGCAGGACGAGTTGGACGTGGATGCGAAAGTTTATAAGGGAGAGGAGTGATGGAGCATCTGAAATACCACCAATAAGATTTTGAAGGAATTTAAGGTTGCTATTTAATCTTCTATCAGACAGAGTTAGTAGGCTAAGGTCATGGAGAACTGGAGAATAGTCATGTAAGGGATTGGGAATACCTAGTACATAACCGGCGTAAGATAGAAAACGTCTTTGTACTCGCTCAATGGTGGCGGAGTCTGAGGCTGTGTGTGGGTCCCACAAGACAGATCCGTACTCAAGCAGACCATACTAGTGAGCAGTAAAAGGCCTTAATTGGATAAATGAGATTAAGGTCGGATGATATTTGTTTTATGAATCCCAAGGTCTTATAAGCCTTACAGCTTACTGATTGAATGTGAGAATGGTAGTTAAGGTCAGATGACAAGAGAACAGCCAGGTCTTTCTTGTGGCTAACTGATGGTAGAGGTATACTGTTTATTAAGTAGGCGTGGCTAATAGGAGAACGACAGCTGGTGAATGACATTGATTGGCATTTAATATTAAAATACAAGCCAATACAAGCCAATAGATTCAAATCATTTTACTAAGGAGTTTAGTTCATCTTGGAGTAAACGACAGTCAGAGATGTTCGTTATTCGACGGTAGATTTTTAAGTTATCCGCAAACACTAGAATATTGCAAAATGGGATTATTTCTTTAATACCGCTGATAAATAGTGCAAACAGAAGAGGAGAAAGGTGTCCACTATCCTGATGGGATAGGTGAGACAGTAGATTTACAATCATTGATTTTTACTCATTGAAATCTACCGAATAGGTAGGATTTAAACAATGATAACAACGGATCGCCGAACCCTGATTTGAGGAGAGCTTGGAGGAGGATACTGAGGTCAACTTTGTCGAAGGCTTTAATGAAGTCCGTAAATATAACATTAACTTGGTATTTGTTTTCAAAAGCTTCAATAATGAAGTTATTGAGGACCAACAAATTCATAACAGCTGATCAGCCTGATCTAAAGCCATATTGCTCGTCAATGAGGATCAAATTGACTGAAGGAAGGATATTTATAAGGACAAGTTTCTCGAACAGTTTGGCAATATGGCTTAGGATGGATATGGGTCGATAGTTCTTGACGTCGGATTTGTCATCTGATTTTGAAATAGGGGTGATGGAACTTAACTTCCAAATGGACGGGAATATCCCTTCATTTAATGCACGATTGAAAATTAGCCAAAGAGGTATAGAGAGAAAAGATTTGAGGTTGAAAAGGAAAGTTCCTGCTAGACTATCTGGTTAGGTTAGATTTTACATTTTTTAACTTATCGAGACCTAATTTGATATCGGCAATACTTATATAACATTTGTTAGGTAGGTCATAACTTAGATGAGGCAGTTTGATATAGCTATTAGAAAGAGTAGTAGAGTAAACCGAGTTGAAGAACTCAGAAAACAAGTTGGTGATTCTAGGGGTTGTATGCTAGAGAGATTATTGAAGTGGACGGTGTTGGGATGTAACTATCAGACTTTGCGGTACAAACAAATTTCCAGAAGGAACCAGGGTTATTTTTTAGAGTTGCTACAGTTCGAGCAATATATTCTTTATAACATCTTATAGACTCAGATTTATATTGGGCTCGAAGATTGGAAAAAACTGGGTATAAAAGAGTGGGCTATTGGTTAATTTGAAAAGGGCATGCGCTCGCCATTTTGCCAGGACAACTAATTTAAGGTTCTTAGAAAACCAGATTGGAAATTAGACTTTGAATATTTTGATACGGAGATGAAGTGCATAATGCAGTGATGGAGGGCATCATATAGGGTATTTGTGGCAGAATCTACGTCAAGTTGACTCAATGTCTCAATCCAATTAAACTGTTGTAGGTATTTTAAAGTCTCTATGTAATTGGCTTTGGGGAAGTTATAGTGATTGTGAAAAATATTAATAGGTGGCACTTCCTTAAATTGTGATAGAATTATATCCAGCGCTGGGTGAAATGGTCACATGGAACTGCAGCGGTAGAAGATTTATTGAGCCCTTAAGAGCTTAAGACTGAATAATATTTATATCTAGTGTTGTGACTTGTAGTACTAAAATTTTAAAAAGACACTTTATATAGTAACTAAAAATTTAAAATTGTTTTGTTTATTTTCCATATGGTTTAGACAAAAATCGAAGTAAGTTTCAATATATGTAAAAAATTGAGTACTTACCTATTTATAGTATATTGATACCTATTTCATAAAACATAGGTTAACTTAATAATTCTAAGCCATTAGTTTTTACATAGATTTTAAAATAAGCAAAAAGTGTTAGAAAAATTAACGTAGGTAGTAATTTTATTGTCCACTATTAATTTTGAAATTTTTTTTGTTTGCCATTTATCTATGTTTTGTAGGAAACACTTTTTAATTTTTTCTTCTAAATCTTCCAACTTATCATTTAAAGAATACAAATTTATTTTGAGAAAATAATTTAATTTGTATCGTACAATATTAATTACCCAAATATTGAAAATTATTTTTGTATAAAACATAGAAAATAATAGAAACAAATCAGATAAGTTTTCAAAATGAGAATCAGACTAACGCGTTAATAACCACAAATAATAATTTATGTCCCACATCATAAGTCGATTCGGCAAATATTTCAAAATGCTCATAAATTATAACATAATATGTCCACATCTTAAAAATGACCAGCGCTTAGAACCTCCTTAAGATTTTTCAGTTAAATTTTTCTATAAATTATTCAAATACCATGTAGACCACCTTAATCCCTATAGTTACTGTTTTACACTGTATAATAGTAAGGTCCTTCGCACACGGTTCTCGTTTGAGTGAAATCTTACTAAGAATAATTATTGTAAATAAAAATGTTGTATATACAATGTTTTAACTGGTTTAGTAATTTTACAGGTGTATTAACAGGTGATCAGGGTAAGTTTTAGTTCCTTAACGAACAAATTTGTACTTGTTTTACTAAATTAACTTTCTCTCCCCACACCTTAACTGTAAAATTTATAGCACACTTGTTTGGTTATATAAGTACAATAGGTATCATAGATTAAAAGATTCAAACATCTTCAAAATGTAGAAAAGTTTTTTATCGATATGTTTTACCAAAAAGTTATTTTTTTTTTTAATTACCTAGTATAGATTTGGTTTGACCTCCTAGTCTAAATTTCTATAATTTGCGTGTGATAGTCATAAAAAAAATACTACGTATGAATAATTAGGTTTTATCAAGATCTGGTTATTACGTTATTTTGGTACCCTTGATTAGTCCACCCATGTTATTTTTAATTGATTGTAGATTTATGTACGATTGATTATAAAAATCTAAACATATTTCATCACTGATACGTTACTTTTTATCATGAAATGTAGATCCCAATAGTGGTAAGTATAGGAAGTACCTACCTAACAGTTTGATAAACATTATTTTTGTTTGAAATAAAAATATAATAGTGTTGTAAACACTACTACTGTGTGTATTAATAGCCGTTTGAAATGAGTCTCAGACTCTCAGTAATTGTGCGTTAATATACGCTCTTAACTCGAGTTAACAAGAAACTAAAAAATTGCGTATTTACTAGCTGTTTTGATAGTTATTAACGTTTCAAACTTGGAGCCACCTGCACAGTGTTGCTTGCGGGAATCGATAGCGTAGTAAAATTTTGATACCGAATTCTACAAAAAATTAATACAGTCGAATGTAAATAAAACATTTTTAAATTGTATAACTCTTATATTTTTCATTACATAGTTATGTCGATTTGATACAGTACCTATAGTAAAAGTACAGATTTCCAAAATAATAATTTAAACTGGAATTTATTGTTATACCTATGTATCTATTTATTGGGAGAATGAATATATTGTACATTGAGTATATCATTATCTATATACATCAATACGTATTTGATTTTAACATGCGAAACGAGGAAAACAAATAGAATGCAAATTTTTTTAATTAAAATTTTTCTTTAAAGTTTGTTGTAACTGTTCAAATTGTATAGTTATCATTTATAAGTATTGTTCCCTTTACTAATTTCGTCTTATAAACACTACTATAGTTAATTTAATAATTATTACTAGGGTTAATTATAAAATACTTTAAGTGTATACATTTTAATTTGATTTTGAATTCAAAACGTTCTAATTACTCGTATATTGGCTATATTTTTAGAAACTTGCCGATCTTACTTATATCATTTAGCTTCTCACAGCACACTTCATGGTACGTAATATAAAAGATATTAATTTGATAGTGTAAATAGTGGTTATTCAATAATAACTAAAATATGAAATGTAAATATTGACTGAGTCAAGTAAAAAAAAAATTCAAAACTCAAAGATGAATATGTACAGTGTAGTATTAAGACCATGATGTTTATTATAATAATTCAGTTATTTCGAATACAATATCTGCTTGATATTTTATGTGCATTTTTAAAATTGTAAAAATTACTATAAATATTTCCATAGGTACTTTGAATTTTTCCTAAATTTGACAAATTTTCATCAGTATACTGCAACATAGGTACTTACTGAGAATATATTATAGACCTGTGCCCCCCTCTAAACACTAGCGGTGCATTACATTTTATACATTAAATGAAGAGATAAAAATGGTAAAAAAATGGTTCATATTGATATTGGGGTTGACAATGTAAATTCTAAGCGTAAACGTATAAGAGAAAATAGGTAAAACTTACAAAATTCAAGTGTTCATGAGTATGCGTTTTTAGGTAGGTAATTTTGTTAGTATAGTGTACTAACAGGTTATTAGGTTTTTCGATATCTACTCAATGTTAAGACTATACATTTATGTTGCCATTATATGCTTATCAACAGTAATCATAAGTAATTAACATTTTTTTTTTTTTTTTTTCATATTTTAGACTCTATAATTAATTTGGATCAGTTTTGCAATAGATACAAGCCAACACCGATCCATGTTCTTCAAGCTAATGTAAAAAGAGTAACTATTAGTTCTAATAGAAATATTGTTTTGCGTTCACATGGTGATGACAATGATGATGATGATGATGACGATGATGATGATGACGATGACGATGATGACAGTTAAATCTGTTACACTATACATAATTTAGTTATCTTACCTATACCTACCTACCTACTGGCTATTTTTGACCTATTGCGGCATGTATAACTTTAAATGTATGTATGTACCTACCTACTTTATATATCTACTTGTTATCATGTTTCATTAAATTTGTGTTACTGTAATTTTTAGTATAGATATTATGCCTAGAAATATGAATATTATTGTAAAACGCATTTACTATTGATTATCTTAATAATTTTTAGTTGGAAATTAAAGCGTGAAATTCATTGTAAACAAGATATATTTCTGTGGTTTGGTGCGAAAAAGGCCAAGGTCAAATATTAAAAAAATTGTTATTACGACTTGTGTCATTTTTTTTTTAAAGTCACACATTGGAAAATTAATTGACTAATAACATTTTTAGAATCCCTACTTTGTCTGCAAAAACATTTTATGAGCAATTTAACAAATTGGCCGATTAAATGTTTTAAAATTTCCCTTCTTGCACCAAGCTTCGGATTTACATTGTTATTAAAATATTTCATAGTAATTTATTGAATTTAATATTTTATTACATATCAAAAATATACAAAAATGTAGGTATACGAACACGAATGTATAGGTACAACTAGAGTTTATGTTAAAATAATATATTACATATTTCGTGCAAATACTAAACTGATTATTATTTATTTATTTAGTAAAAATGAACAACCGTAGACGTATAAAATGCAGTTTTTAAAAGGCATATAATAATACCTCTAAGGCTCTACTGAAGATAGAGCTGGGTGGCAAAAAAATTATTTATCTGAATACCGGCACCTAACTATTAACCTAAACTTATTTGATTATAATCTACTTAATTTCATATACTGGATGTATTTTAAATGGATTGAATGTTCACATTGCCTATCGTGCTATTTAAGATACCTCCATCGCAACGTTGTCGCTTCACTGGATTTGGAGTACTAAAAAATATTGCTCATCATGTAGTGTTCTACTACCGTTTCATAAAAATAAAGCTTGTCAACAAATAGCAATTAAAAACAATCATTAAATACATGTATAACAGCTACTATTAATGCAATGTGGCGTTTTAATAATAATGCTCTATTCTAAAATCGTTCCAAAAGATTATTATTATTATTTGTGCGTGAATATAATTACATTGTATTTAAATAAATATTTGATGTGCATTATTTATGATATGTTGTTATTAATTATTATAATAATAACTATTAAAGTAAAACTATTAAAATATTAATGCTAATCAGTGGCGCGACTTGCTGTAGTTAGGAAAGGCTTCGGGGGCTTAAGGCACTTTCCTCTCATATGTTCACATTTTTTATTACCATACAAAAAATTAAAAACCTTTGAACATGTAATTTGTAAAATTAAAGATTTTGATTTACTGAACAAATTAATATTTATCGGAATGATATATTTCAATTCAAAGTGATAGGATAATACCAATTTCAGGTACCATTTCGTTATGCGTGTAGATGTAATCTAATCTGTGGTAATAGCTTCCACATTAAAAAAAATATGCAACTGGAAAAAGTTTAAGCAGTGTGAATTATTTTTAAATTTTAACTTAACACAAATTTGCCTGTTAGTTTGATTATATTGATTAATTAAAAATGAATAAAAAGTAAATTATTAGTAAATTATAATCTACTTAGTATCAATAAGAACGGTGCCTACCTGTAATATACATAATTAAAAAAAATATTAACGCAATTATAAACAGAAATGAAGTAAGTACTTAGGTACCTAATACATAAAAAAAAAACATATGAATTCAATTTGGAATAATTATGTTATCATAGTTAATTTTTAATTTAAATTATATAAAAAAAAAATTTGTATTGTTTACTGAAATAGAACCGCGGTCATATTACATAAATTATTTTTAAATATTTAGGCACAGGTGTCAAATTTTTAAACACGCAAGGATAGATGGTTATTAAACAACTTTTCAACGAAATATCAAAAGGATTTCCTTTCAACAGAATTACAGAGCATAATAATTAATTATAAACAATATAATTTACTCTATTTCATAGAGTATAATATAGAGATATCGTTCTGGACAACGGGCTGATGCGAAAGTGGTTTCTATATTACCGTGTCGTCGCTTACGAGAAAAAAAAATATTGTTCAGTATTTATTACGTTTTGTTTTACGTTATCTAAAATAAAATATGTTATCAATTATAAAATCACATTTTTATCACTGATAACATATCTCAGTATAGGTTGAGGTGATCGTACCAAATATTTCACAATAACTTTTTTTCCTGAAGTATGTAACCCGTAAAATAGAATCGATTTTTGCTTCATGGAACGGCCTCTCTATGCATTGTTTCTATAGTATACTATAGTATATGATCTAAGCATTGTTTATAGTAATTTGTGTAAATAAACCATAACAAATGATAACCAATATCAATTACAGACATCATAAACAATCTTTGTTGAGATTGATGAATTACTATAAATGTATTTGTATATATTTTTTAATTATTATTTAAAGTACATAATTCATAAAATAAATCATTAGAAAAATTATAGACTTATATTACTTCCAAGATGGATATCCACCTTGGTCTTCATCATTCATTTTATATATAACATATGTATAAAATCAATTGTCTTCATGCTAGAGATGGGAAGTTTCGTTCAGTTGGGTGACCTAGTTCGTTCGTTCATCGTTCACTAAACTGAACTAGTTCATTGAACTAGGTCAAATGAACGATACATGATAAGATTAATGTTCTAAATCGTTCACTGAACGTACTCGTTCGTATTCGTTCGTAGTTCACTCGATCGTTCATCTTCCACATCGTTCAATCGTTCATTAGTGATTGGTTCATATTTTTCATTATCTCGTGTAGTGTGTACGGTGGTACCAGTTGAACGAAACGTTTCAATTGAACGATTTATTTTTCATTATCGTTCGTTCGTTCGTCGTTCGTTCATCAACCAATCGTTCAATGAACTAGGTCGTTCGTGAACGACACATCCCTACTTCATGCTTCAAACACAAACTTCTACAATAAGCATTACGGATTTAGATAATAAACGCGATTACACAAACTATGATCATGGATTAGATAAAAGTTATATCCAATACATCCACCTTGGTTATATCCAGGGGCGTATCCAGAGCATTTTTTCAGGGGGGGCTGAAGAAAAACATGTAAGAGTATATAATGTACTCGCTCAAAATAATATAATATTTATTTTTGTATAATTTTTTTATAATTCTGATATTTCAGGGAGGGCTGCAGCCCCGTCAGCCCCCCCCATAAATACGCCCCTGGTTATATCTATAAACTGTGCTTCTATTATCTATGGAAATAAAAAAATTATTTTTGGAATATTTTATTGGAAACAGTTGGCAACACAGTTTGTGTGTTTCGGACCCTTATCATTTTTTTGCCCGCGGTTATTAATGAGCAAAGAACATCGTACGAAGATAGTAATATCCCGCGTCCCGCACGCCGGCAAGTCGCAATTTGCAACTGGTTCTTTTGAAAGCTGAGAATACCTGAAATATCAATCTGTGTTTCTAGAAGAAATTTTTGATTTGTTATTTTTATTAATTATGTCAGGTAAAACTTTAATAATACCTATAATGTAATATTATTACAGTTAAACTGTTACACGCTAGACATAAGTGTTTAATTTATTTTCAGTTTTGTTAATGAATCCAATTTAACATAAGCTAAATAATTTTCAGAGCAAAACCATCGTTATAGACGATCTCAACTAAATAATGGAGGAAAAATTCCAAAAGGTTGGATGAACTGTCCTCGTGAGCCATTACAACCTATAAAAAATACATTTGTTGCAATAAAAACACCAATGGATTTCAAGTATAACAGTAAAATACCAATTTCCAAAAGGTTTACTCCTAGAATGTTTTTCTCATCAATGTTCATGAAACAGGTTTGTATTTACTTACCTAGTATCATCTTAAAGTTATCATATTAAAAATAAGTGTGTTAGAACGAATATTAAATTCTTGGATGAAATTTTTGCCGCATTTGGAATTAACTCATTCTAATATTGTTGAAAATTTAAAGTGATTTTACCCTAACACTCTTTAGAAGAATCATTGTGAGGAGACTCTTTTTTTAAACGATTACATGTTTACAAAATTGCACTGCATTTCTGTAAAACTTAAAAATAATAAACATTTCCACACATTTTTTAGTTAGTACAAAGTACATAACTTAGTCCACTTTCCATCTTTTGACCCAACTTTTATAAAGATTTGTTTATTTCTGTTTTCTACTGGTTGGTAAAAAAAATATCTTGTAGGTACCTACAAGCAAAATTTGTTCATTGTGATATGCTCAGAATTTAAAAAGAAAGATTGAATTGATGTTTGAAAGTTCATGATAGTATAGATTAAAGTAATTGGTCCAAAGAGGGGGGGGGGGTTGTAAAGCTTTCACGGTAAAATAAATAAAGTATTTAATATAAAATAATGAATATTTTACACTCTGAAGTATGTAGAATTTGTCTCACATTTCTGTGGGGAATGGTTTAAGGTAAAAGGCATAGTAGTATAAAACTACTAAAACTTTGCAAATACATTTATTGATCAAGCTTGTAATACATTATGTTTGCTTAATCTTAAATAGAATTTTACTTTTTAATTGTAGGTTGTTTAAAAGTTGTGAAGTATTGTTTTATATTTTCTAACCCTATGTGTAGGATAGATAAAACAAGGATGGGGGAAAGGCCCAAAGATTTTCAACTTGGTAAAATTATGAAATCTGATAAAGGAAGTCACATCTTAGTGATTATTATAGTGTTTACAATGTTTAACATTAACATACAATTAATTACTCTGTCGCTATGCTTTGATTTATAATTATATGATAATCTCGTACCAATAAGTATTTAAAATACTTACCATGTGTATTAACTGAATATACAAAATCATATTAGGCTAGAATTGGATTATGGATTGATCTGACAAACACCGATCGTTACTACGATAGACATGAAATAATTGATATGGGATGTAAGTATGTCAAAATTCCTTGTGCTGGTCGATTAGAAGTACATAGTCCAAGACAAACTGAAAGTTTTTTGAACTTGTGTTTAAAATTCATCGAAGAAAATCCTTATCAACTCATTGGTAAATTATTTGATTTATAAGTAGAAAATAAAAAATAATTCTAAAATTCTTAAATTATTTATTTTTTAAATAGTTGTTCATTGCACTCATGGTTTCAACAGGACAGGATTTATGATAGCTTCTTATTTAGTAGAAGTATTTGGTTATGATGTAGATAGGGCCATCGCTGAATTTGCATTTGCTAGGTAAACTATACGTACATTTTTAATCTCTTGTAATCATCTAGTAATAAAAAAAATATATGTTATACAATTTTATGCTTATATTTTAGACCTCCTGGAATTTACCGACAAGACAAAATTGATGAACTCTATCGGCGATATTCAAACCTAGAACCTATCCAGGCCCCAGAACCTCCTAATTGGAGTTTTAGTTAATTTTTGAGTATTTTTGTAAGAATTTAGAAGTTTTTTAAAAAAAAAATCTTCTTTTTGTAATGTAATACATGTATTTATAATTTTGTTGTACAAATAAAAACCATAAAATTATAATTAAAATTGACTGGAACTATTACAAAGATTTTTACTTTGCGGATTTTACTTTCCAACAATTAAAAATTAACAATTAAAACATTTAAAAAAAGCAATATTAAAACATAATTTAACATTTGATTTTGAGCATTAAAATTGGCAATTGAACATTTATTTATACAGAAAAAAGATACACAATGGTTACTTTTGAGAATATTTTATTTTGAATAACTTTTTTTAACATTTCTATTGAGGGGAAGATCCAATAAATTTTTTGTTTTTTGCATAAATGGTTTGATTGAGTATACCTTTATAACATATCGTTAATACTAGGCTTACAATGACCCTAAAATATATTTTAAAACATTTTTGTTTATTTTTTAGCTAGTTGAATCAGTGACCTCGTTAAAATTGAATTTCATTATTACTTTTTTTTAATAATCAAAATTCCAAAAAAACTCAACGTAAGTAGACATTATTATTCTGAATTGTAATCGTTTTTCATAATAAAAATTAGTTAACTATTGTTTCATTTTCGAAGGAACTTAGATTCCCTACTAAGATAGCCTACTGCTATAGAAATAAAATATAGAACACGTTCTGGCGGATTTCAATAGTAACTCTATCGGATATTCCCCTTAATTTTAAGTGAAACCAATGAACATTAAATTTTACTATAGGTAATGTATTATTATATTGTGACTAGTTTGTTTTATTTTTAAATTAGTTAAATCCATTGTATATAACTGTTCAATTTTGTTTTAAGAGTAAAACAATTGTTTTGATACAAAAAAGTGTAATGCTTTTGAAAAATCTGGCTATTGGTCCATTCTGATAACAAATTTGGATGTGGTCACATCCTTAGATACATATAAAAAAAAAAAAAAGAACGTTCATTGAAGATTCATGGCTTTGGAACAATGGAACATCGTTATAACATTGTCATGTATTACAATTTTGAATCTTTTAACCTAAAATGTATTTAAACTGTTTTGATGTAGTTAAAAAGTTCAAAAGGATCTATTTTCTTATAATATTGCTCTGTTTTGGAAAATAAGATTCTGAACGAGCTCAGTTGTCTAGTATACGTCTAGGTACATTTCAATAATTTCAAAGTTCTATACTTACTGTAATCACATGAAACTTTTACTTTACTTGTATCTTACCTATTTTAACATTTTTTTAAGTTTCATCTTGTTCCGATCATTACTTTGGATGTTATGGGCAAAAAAATTAAATCGATATGTAAAATACACGTTTGCCACAATGTTTTTGCAAAGTATCTCCTTAGTTTCAGGACTGTAACTTTTTCAATTTTGAATGTTCAGATATGAGACATCTCAATAGAATTTTCATCAGAGATACTGACTTACTAAAACGTCGCATTCCTTATACCCTTCAAGTTGTTCACAGAAAAAAAAAAAACAAAAAAACATCAGTGTAAAAACAATACATTGTTTGCTGCGCTCAGAATCTAAAAAGAAAAAACATCATTGTAAAAACAATGTATTCTTTTTGCTTCTCTCAGAGTCTAAAAAATTTATTTTCCAAGTCATTATTTATGATCAAAACTTATAGATTTTCTGTGTTAAAAAAAATAAGAAATTGATTTTGTTGATTTTTGCCATCAAACTTTTTAAAAAGTTATTCGTTTTTTATCTAATAAGTATTTTTTTTTATTATCTATTATCTGGATAAAAAATTTGCTCCAAATAAAATGTTAACCAACTATCTTTTATCTTTATCTAGATAATTAATTATTTATCTTTATACAACACTGCTTATAGACTGACAGCCGAGCAGTTGCCCAGACTCAAATTTCCTCCCAATTATTCCAAAAATATGATAATTAGGATTTGAGAGAATAAGAACAGAGAATTTTGACTTCAGCAATCATTTGGATGGCAGTTCATATTATGGCCAAATCGGCACGTCCTCCCGCTTGACAGGGTATATTATAATAATGGCATTTTGTTTTTGCTAATTTGAAGTGAGGAATTATTATTACTGTTATATTTGATTTGTGATTGGAATATGGCATTTATGACTGGAGGCTTTGTTAGGTAAAAAAAAAAAACAGTAAATTTAATCGGACTAGTATTGTTTGATAAGCTATATACAAAATTAATGTATAAAAAGCATGTATTATCAACAATTAATAATTGAAGGAAACTAATGGTTCTTTCCTTTGCAGTATTGTGAACCGTGTGATAGTTAAACATAGCCGTTGTTCTCAGCACATTAGTAGCATAACGCTTATTCTCCAACTTGTTGACATTTATTATACAATTTACTATACATTACGTATTGATCGTTAGAAAATAATTTTGATTTAAAAATTTTTTAATGGTTAGTTTAGGGAAAGTGTGTCGAGGAAATTGTAAAAAGTTAATAGATGTAAGTAGTCAATTTTTCGTATTAATCTGCAGAATGTTTAAATAAAAATTACAAAGTTGATAGGAATATTTTAGAGAGCATTTTTGTTAACGTAAAAATTCTCAACTGTTCAACTGTTTTAATTCTATCATTTTTATTCCTTAAACCACTTTAAACTGTAAAGTATATATTGTAAATATTTTTCTTTTTAATAGAACTTATTTGAAACAAATAGGTAGTCAAATTATAAAACATTGAAATTTATTTGAATATCAAATTTACATATTATTTATCTTTAAATAATAACTATAGTATGCACATTAATTACAACACTCAAGTAATTTAGTGAAATTTTTTGTTGTAAAATATTTTATTAACTTGTAAAAAAAGTTTTTACTATTTACAATATAATAATGTTCTTAGGCATACAGTCTACACTTTATAAATAGTCTATAAATAGTTCTACATGTTGTCAGCTATAAAAAACTAATATCTTAAAAGTTTCCTTCACATCCACACCAGTTTAAACTAAACATCACAATTTATTTTTTGTAAACAGTTTAATAATTATGATTAGAATAACATATTTAATGAACATTTAACACAAGTTAAAACAAATAAATGTACATTGATTCCAAAATTTCTTCAAAGAATAATGTTTGTATCAATCACCTCAAAATTGTTGACAAAAAATCAAATAAGTTTTGAATTCAAAAATACAAAAAGGTTATTTATTTATTTATTATAATTTATAGCTCATCATGGTTATTGTCTTCTGTGACAGGTGTTGAAGGTTTTTCACTGTGTTGCACACAAACTGCTGGTACAACAAAATCCATGGCATACTCGCATCGATTGGGTTCTGATGCAGATATCAATGCTGGTTCTAAGCCACAGTTTAAACGTACCTGTTTCAAACATGAATTAATATATTATTTATTTATATATAATATTAAAAAATAGAACCACTTTGTAGTTGTACCAAACTTTGGTACCTAATAATATTGAAGAGGATAATATGTATTTAGTATAATATTATCGCAACTGCTATTTGTTATAAATAAATGGCAGACATACATTTTTACACAACATAAACATTTTGCCATAAATTAAATCTTAGGCATGTAAGGCTATTCTTAAAAAAGCACCTAAATATCACTAGGGACCATTTTAATTATTTTGTAAAATGTGCATTGTACAACATAAAATTTAAAATCAAAAGAACTCTCGGTAAATGCTAACTTAAGTTCTTATACAGTAGGAGGGGAGGCCTTGTGAGGCATATTTTATGCCATTATGCCCGGCTCTGTTGGTGGTAAGGAAAATGAATTAAAAATGTTGACAACTAGGGGCCAACATTATTGATTTTTTATTCAATACTACAATATCAATATTGGAATATAATATCAATATTTTCAACAAATGACAATGTATAGATATAGTATAACATTTAAATATTAATATATTTATCAAAATTTTATTGATGTATTGCCATAAAATAACGTTATTCGTTACAATTGACAATTTCAATATTGAACAAAATATTATGATTAAAGATCTCTATTAGGTGACAAAACAAAGTCATTCTTTAAATATGTCTAATTAATTTGTTTTGAGTAATCTAGTATAGTCAAATTTTTATGTATGATAAAAAATCCTATGAATATTATTTAAAGTTTTATAGCACACAGTTTAAGCTTTTTGTAATTGTGAGCTAACAGTTACGCTCATGATGAACTTTACAAATAACAGAAGTTAATAAATTAAATTAGAAATATTATTCTTACATGAGTAGATCTTTGAGGTCCATTCCAACAGTGTTGGCCTCTATCATATAGCATGGTACGATACTTAGGTTCTCCTATCCAACTATTCCAAGTTCCTAATCTCACTTCGGATCCACCATTTTTGGATCTTTGGGTTATCTATAATAGTAATTGAAAAATGAGTATTTTTAAAAATTTTAAATACGTACAAATAAAAGATTTTAATTTAATTTACTTGATCAAAAAGACATAATTTATACACATATTCTCGATCAGAGAGTTCATAACATTCTCCATCTAAAGCTGCAAATTCATCTTCCGGACCAAAATCTTTATTTAAGGATTCTTGAAGTTGGGTTATTTCTCTTTGTATGTCTCTGAATTTTCTATCAGATTCTACAAAATCATCACGTGCTTTTTTGGCTCCTAAAATTGCATTAGTTTTAAAATTTAAGTAAAAATAGAAATTAAGTGGGCAATTTCACAATAGCAGTAATATGATGCTTAGTGAAAATGTATACTGTACAGTTAAATTTAAATAATGATCACTATAAAATAAATAAATGTTATGATATATACTTCAAAAATTTTGCCATATAAAATACTATACTACACAACATTATATGTTTTTGTCAAAATTTTTTTTCTTATAAATGAATTTTAAATTACATATTATGAATAGTTTTAGAAGTAAGTATTTGTGAGTGATAGTCAAACTTGAAAAAATAACCTTTATGTTATAATATTATTGTCTAATAAAACATAAACATATAAATCTTGATAAAAAAAAATTAATAACATCCATCACCTTCGACTATCAATTTTGTTTCTTCATCATATTGTGATTCATCAGGTTCTTCAGTTTCTGTATACTTATTTTCATCTTCAATGTGTTCACTTTCACTTTCATCTTCATTTTCTTCTTGATCTTCACTTTCATCGAGTAGTTTATCACTTTCTTCTTCTGTATGGTGCTCAGTCTCTTTTAAATTTGTAGATTGAGTAGAAATTATGTGCTTTAAACGGTTCCAGTTAACTGACATAAAATCTTCTAAACTTATTTCTTTCTGGTTTTCCATAAAATACTGAAAATATTGTGAAGTAGTATTTTAAATGTTGTATCACAAATAATTACCATGCTTTAGATATCAGTCAGCAAATACATATAAAATTGATAGGTCAATTTCACACTGTTCTACTAATAGTTTAAATAGATAACACCAAAGATTGGATTTAAATTGTATCTATAATTTTATAATACTTATCAGATTAAAAAAAATTGTTCAATAATGTTGATTTGAAGAGATTAAATAATTTATTTGTCAAATCACAGCATTACAAATGCTTGTGAATGTGGTAGCAATGATTCAATTTTTGCCTTTGATATGAAGCCATAGAAAAATTAAATTGAAATAAAATAAAAAAAACACGGCTTGAGGAATAAAGCACCAAACTTAACAATTTCAAACTTAATTTTAAGCGAGAAAACTATTGGTTGTACATATATGTTTTTATTGTTTTATAATGTTTGTATCACATATTATGATAGCTCTACTAAAAATGTACCAAGTTAAATATATCACATAATATCTGGTTGATCTCGAAATATTCTTGGTAAATTCAACAGCAAATATTTCTCATTATCAAACAACCAAAATAATTATTAAATTTATTACTAAACAGTAAATACTATTTTTATATTAGTTTGCTTTCTTAAATATGCATTATAGCATTTCAAAAATACAAGTGTATTAGTTAAATATTATAAAATCAAATATTATTTAACCTAACTAGAGCTAGAGTTATGAAGAGAAAAGGTTTGAAATACAGGTTTATTACAAATTTAAAAAATATTTTGACTAATTTTTAACAAAATTATGAAGAACTTGAATCTAGCACAAATGAGTTAAGGTTAATGAGTTACCCAGTTATTTTCTACAACTACAATCACACATCAAAATTGATAATAAGTTACTACAATATTTTAATTCTTTAAATAAAATTAAAACATTTAGATACCACAAGGCATGTGTAATTATTACTTACATCTTTCTCGTCTTGTGAAACAATTCCATCTTTATTTTGATCAAACATTTGATGGGAATCAACTTCTTCTTCTTCAATTCTAAAATGAGTATTTAAAATTGGTTTTTTTCCTATAAAATTGTAACTTAATTTCATCATACTTATTATTTCTATTTGTATCTATTTCATTAAATATTTTAAAAGCATCGTTTTGTTGTTCTAGTGTCTCCCGTTCAATTTCTTGTCTTTTTTTTTCATTGCGCATAATTTTATATTTTTCTAAAGCAGATTTTTCAATTTCTTCTGCTGTTTCTTTGGCATACAATGTAATGTTTCTAGCTAGTTCAGCTTCTCTTTGTTCATCATATAGCTTAGTGATTCTATTCTATTCAATAAAATATAACAACACATTTATTTTCTAAAAAGTTATAGTATAACGAACAGTTTGAAAACAAAAACGATTACTTGGTTTTAATAGAAATATGAATAAAAAAAAAAAAAAAATAATAATTCAAAAATTACTAAAAACTACTATACTATCATGAGTTTGAAAATAATGTTTATTAAAATTTAAAACGAACTTCTAAGCACAATAGTTTACTTGTTTTTCCAGTCGCAATTCTTTTCCTTTGGTAATCAATTGAGCACGAATTTCGTAACCAGCCAAAAATATTTTTTGTACTCTTTCTGCTTCTTCTCTAGCAGCTTTACCAAGTTCTTCGCATGAATTCTCACATGTATCTTTTCTTAAATTATTTGCCCATTCATCGGAACCATCACAACAATCTGAACAGTAAAAAAAAAAAAAACAAAACAAAATGATATTCATTAAACAATGAGTCAACACCAGTTCCTGAATAAAATTAAGATTTAATTTTTTTTCTATACCAACGTATTGTCCATAGCACGATAACATAAAAAATCAAAATAAAAGTCTGAAAAAAAATTGGAGACTAAATACGCAATCTAATGACAAGTTAACTAATTATTAAATAATAATATAAATAATATATAATATATAATTAAATAATATACTTATAAATCAAATAGATAAGAAAATTATGACTAACTGTAATATCTCACTAGGAATAGCTTAGAAATTAAAATATAATATACAAATAGGCAGATATAACTCTCCAGAGTTAAAAATTCTTTTGAATTAGGCAAGTATGCTAAGTAAGGTATAGTATACTCCTTAAATTAGTTTGGAAATGAGATGAGGGTGGAAACTGAGGCAGTAGGAGCCAAAATGAAAAAGAATGTTGAAGGAAAAAGAGGTAGAGGAAGATCAAAGAAGAGATAGATGGAAACAATTGAAAATAATATGAGGGCCGTTACTTAGTGTGTAGGGGATATGAATGATCGCGACAAAGGTAGACAAAGAAGAAGATACTCTTCAAATTATTAGATAGTAAGGAAAAAAGTTGAAAGACAGTAATCGTGTCTCAAAAAATAGGTAAAAAGTTCATACACCTATAGGTATAGTATGAGATAATAAAAAATAATTTGAAACTCGTACCACAAATTCCATCATTTACTCGTGATGACGGTATGATAAGTGATGTGTGACCAGCGTTGGTGCAGTGAAATGTGCCATTAGGGCAAGCCGAAGTTCCTGGTTCGTCGCTAGCATCTGGACAGTCACAATAATCGTCGTTTACAAACGAAAATGGAATGATATAAGTTCCGTCGAAACATGAGAAGTCTTTGTCGGGTATGTAAAGCGAGGCCCCTGAATAAAAAAAATTAACAAGTATGTAGTGATGATTTTCAATTGTGTTTTATCGGTGGACGGTGAGAACTTAACAAGTTTTAGGGTAGTAGGAATAAAAAAAAACACATTACGTTAGTATTTCTCTTACTTTCAAAAGCAATACCCCTGGGCCTCACTACGTTCGTACAATAGGCTCGTGTACAGTAACTAAACAAAAACGTTGTAAATAAATAAAAGCTATTCATTTTTGAGACTAAATAAAAACCATCGACTGGAAATCTGAAAGAAATCAACTATGACGAATACAAAGAGTAGCTGTTAAAATGGTACGGAATAAATGGATTAAAAACGCAAACAATTCGTATCTATTCAAATTTACGTCCAAACAAATATTATAAAACCCTGTCGGCGCGACCGTGTGTCCGGGTCTAGGTGATCGGGTGATATGTGTAATAGATAACATGGTTGTTATCACAAAAAAATTATGATAGTTTGTGATATGAAAACGAACTGAAAAGAAGAATGTTTTAACCAAGGTGGATCCAATCCATTCAGGGATTCAAACCAACCTAGGGTGGCCGCCCATTCGTTACCAGTTTAGGAATCTACGCCCCGGCGTCCCGGAAAAATTTCTCGGGACACGGATTTGAAGTTTTGTATTACGATATCCCGGATTTCAATACTGATCGCATGAATTTGTTTCCTTTCCTCGGTTTTATTTAAAAAATTTAAACACAAATAATCAACTGTTATCACGTTATAATGATCACGTCGCATTTTAGCAAACAGTTTGCGAACGTCCGCATCTGCGGCTCTCTTACTGACGACGACGACGATGTTGAATATGTCTCGTTGTAGTCCTGAGACCCTGGTCCTTTTTTGGCTAAAATACATATTGGTTGACACCACCGGCGGTGGAAAATACGGAAAATTATGTACGGAAAGTACGCAACGCTGGGGAGAGGTTTCACCGCGCCGGTTGAGCGTCCAGAACTAACTCGGGCTGAGTAATTAAAAAGTGCAGAGCGAATTTGCGAGCGAAGCGAAACGCTTTAAAACAATTAATGTATTACTTTATTAATTGACGCGTATTACTTTGCTTTATTGATCTTCACGAGGTCCAATAAATATTTCTCGGTAGTCCATATTTACCTATCCGCCGAATCTCGTATGTCTGAAATGAATTATATTATTTTATGGACTCTCCTCCTCCGTAAGAACAACGCATGTTTTATTAAACATTTTGATGAACCCCGCAACTTTATTGTTATGGATGGTATCACGTAAGACGTAAATGTTTCTTCTCTCCGGTTTCGGAGGGTGAGGTTTGCCGCCCCCTACGCGGTAAACACCGACGTAGTTATAATCTTCGTGATATTCCAATATCGATTTTGAAATTTTCTTGATTTTTATGGACTTTTCATTCGGTGCACTGTCAAAGTGTTGTGTACAACTTTGAAAATATAAACTGAACACTACATAATAATTGACGTTACGCATAACGGTATAGCGTATACAGAAAAATATTTTTTTTTTTTTTTTTGGGGGGTGGTTTAAAGTGGTACACTTTTGTACTAGTAGTATAATAAGAACCTAATGTAATTTCTATACAGTAGGATTGTTTATTTCTCAATCAAAACTTTAATATATTATATTTTAAATCATTCGAATTCGATTGTATTTAGATTTCTAATTTGTTTATTTTATTAACGAAGACAATTTCTAAAAATGGAAAAACGAAAAACATATTGATAATAAATTAATACAATTTTAAAGTTTATTTTTTTTATAGTACAAAATCCGTTTTTCGTGGTAGTCTCGCAAATCTATCGATAACTTCGTCAACGTCTATATTCACGACGGCTAATCCAGTCAATCCGGTGTTGTCTTATATTATTGCACGTTCTTAGTCTCCGTAATGTTGAAAAAGTTCGCTGTGCAGTAACAGTCGTCACAGGCAGAGTAGCTAATAATTGTTAAATGACATTTTATATTTGGACAGAAATCGCTAGTTATTTGACTTAAAGTATATGTTAGTTAATGAACATTTTGGGCGATTATCAGCAGATACATTTTCCTATTGTGTTTGCCAGATTTGAACTTCAGCGTCGAGAATGTGTCAAAATTCGGTAATAAATTTTTGTAGAATATTGCACATTCTTTAATTGTTTTTAAATACGTATTTTTTTTTATAGTACCAATCTCGGGTAATGTACTTAGGAATTGTAAAGTGGAAATTATACGATGATGTCTAGAAAACGATTTCAGATCTAGTTGATTGATAAAATGATCCAATAACGGCAAAAAGTAGTAGTACGTTTATAGTATCGACCGTCGATTTTCACCTTGTAAAATACCCAGTTATAATAGTGAAGCCTATTTTAAGTTATAGATAAGATCGACGACATTTTAATTTACACGCTGATCAGTATTGCCGTAACAGTTAATTTCTTGCGGGGCTAAGCCCAGTGGGTAGTTTAAAATATTTGATCTTGTACAGCCGACGCCAAGTAAGTGACAAGGAGCCTAGGGTAGGTAACAAACTACAACGAATCAGAAGCTTATACATTAACGCGAACAATACAAACGATACAACAAACGTTTTGTTTGATCTTCCTCATTCAAAAAAAACCACTCAAGTTTTGATACTACGTATTTAAAAACATTTAGGTAAAGTTTTTCTGAAATTTCGGTGGGGTCGGGGCGGGGGTTTGAACCCCTAAAACCACCCCCCTTGTATACGAGCCTGCGATATAGGTATTGTATAGTGTCTCGGAAAATGCCGTCGTCGTAAGTTTAAGAGAGGTGCTTGCAGACATTTGACTTGGAAGAGAATATAGAATTATACGATATGATGCGTGTGGGTGACGTGGAGAGCGGTGGTTTGGGGTGTCTGGGTCAGAAAGTAATAATAAAAATAAAGTATGATAAATTACACGCAATGGAGGCAATAGCAGCGAACTGTGGGTTATATCGTGAATCTACTATATCTTATACACTGTCAGTTAAATCCAATTGTCTAACAAATAAATCAATTCTACTACTGGTCAATGACAATTGCATTAGATTTTTAGCACCTGGCCCTTGAGGATTTAAACAGAATGCTACGATTGCAATCCTATTTGGCACTATTAGTTTTTTAGAACTAAACATTGGTAAATTAAATCTTTTACAATAGTTTTGGTTAATGTTACAGAAGTTGTTATTTAAATATCTCATAACAATTGAATAACCAAGTCCTGTATCGCAGCCAGTTATAACTATCAATGGTATTTTTTTTGTTTTATTATTTGTACTGGTCAAATATATTTCAGTTGATTGTTTGGCATTTCTTCTTCTTAATATCCCTACAAATATAGCCAGAAAAACTGAAGTTAAAACCAAAGTACTTTGGTTAACTTTGACAATTTTAATAATATCGGCGATTGACATAATCTATTTTTTCTTGATTTCAATCTGTAAATAAAAAAAATTAGCACATAAATAATGTATTTACAGAACCAAGACATAAGCTACCTACTGACTCCAGAAATAAAAATTTCAAACAATTCTAAAAGAATAATTTTTGTTTGTATATAATTTTACCAGTGCCTAACATACTAACTATTAGAAAAAAATATAATTTTTAATATTGATTGGCATTGGCATAAAGAATCAACTGGAATTGATCAACTAAATTCTTAAAAGTTTAGGTTACTTTACTACCTGCAAAATTAACATTATTTTGTTTATTTAATTCATACATACTTGTCAATAATATTACTTAATACTTTATGTATCAATAATAATTACCTGGGGAATAGATTTGTTTGTGTACCATCCCATTAGAAACTAAATATTTTTATAAAAGTACCTTTTATTCAATCTAATCAGATATAAGTACCTATTTTTTTATAATTATAAATTAACTTACTTTTGACAATATTTAAATGGAACAGCAAACAGAATCAATAACTTTATATAGCAATGAAGAATAGCAGTGTTGATCATTGATTTAGGTAAATTTAGTAATTTAAAAAGGTTAATTTAGTATACCTACATTATTAAATTTACTTAAAAACCGGAACTCTTTGACATATAATTAACTGCATCACAAATAACTGGTTGATTTGAAATGCTCTTTTTTATCTAGGACTAGCCATTAAAAAGTTAAAATTTAAGTTCCTTACCTAATTTTTGATTATCGTAACTTGTTTCTCTTTTAACCATGTTAGACTGAATAAAATTAATTTTTTTAATTGTTTTAATTAAGCATTTTTTGTTAGCTCCTCAACAACATTTTCAGCGCAGTCAAATTTCATAGGCAATAATAGCATTGCTTTAGTTTAAACTAAGAACTTTATGAAGTAGCTGTCATTATGATGACAGATGAACAGCAAAACCACATTTAAGTTTTTGACTTAAGGGGATCAGCATAGGCCATAGAATAATATTAAATAAATTATAAAATAAATTTTATTCTATTGGGACCAGAAATGTTTTCTTTTTATACGTCTGTGGGATCAGTGTTGATTTTCGGTATTTCGGTGATAGAGCAAAACATAAATGATAGCGAGTTATCACGCGAAAAAACAGAAGCTTGGCATTGATATTCACCATCCCGCTGATTTTTTTTTTTGTTTCCTTGACGGATTGGTTACAACATTAGAGCTAAGCTCGGTAAATTTACTTTTCAAATTCCGTGGCCTTATATAGCAATCGAAACTAGTATATAGTAGCGCAAGAGTTCCAAACTGGTGGCCAACACGTTATTGACCGATTATGTGTTGGGGATTAAATAATATGATTTTTATACTGCTCCTCAATAAATCTGGATAAAATAATAATAGAAAAATAAAAATGTTCCGCAGAACAAAAGGCTACGGTCAGTCGACAAACTTTTTGTACATATTTTATACGCTTGTGCTTTGAGGACCATCCGTGTGTCTCTTGAGCACTGTAAAACATGATCCCAGGAGTCGTGTGCAAGGCATTAACGTGAGTAAACGCATCTGCAGTTTTTTTGTACATGCTAACATAATTATTAATTTTTTTTTTCACTTATTTTTTAGACTTTTATTTGGCGTGATATATCCAGCTTACGCGTCTTACAAGACGGTAAAAAACAAAAATGTTAAGAATTATGTAAGAAAATTACTAATACCTAAATTTTTTGTTGAGTAAAATATATATATATCAAATAAAATATATCACCTTTTTTGTTAACATATTGATTTTTAAATTTTTTAAAGGTTAAATGGATGATGTACTGGATTGTATTTGCAGCATTTATCTGCATCGAATTCTTAACAGATATTTTCCTTGAATTTTGGTAATTTATTTGCCATCTTATTAATTGTTAATGAGACAATTAATAAGTGATTTTTAATTGTTTGTAGGTTTCCATTTTACTATGATATTAAATTGCTTCTATTGTTATGGATATCTTGTCCATTTACTAAAGGTTCAACTATAATATACAAGCAACTTGTGCATCCAACTCTACTGAAAAAGGAAATGGTATTTATGATAATTAATACATTGTAATAACTGATATATTATATAATATTATTTTGATAGGATATTGATGCGTTTTTGGTTAATGTTAAGTCAAGTACCTATAATGCTTTAGCTTCAACAGCTAAACAAACATTTCAAATGACAGCAGCGATTGTAGTCCAACACACAGCAGTAAGTATTTGATACACTACAATCTAGTTGCACAATTATATATATATATAAATATTCAAGCCCTTGGGCCATTTAAAAACGTGTATGTTTAATTTATGCCTCATTCATAATTCACAAAAAAAAATGTGTGTATGATTTATATTGTATACTATTCATTGATTTTTATATGCTTAGACTAGCAGTATTTTTATTTATAGGATTTTTAAAGATTAATATTTAATATTCAGAAGCATAAACAAATTTGTATTCAAAACAGTAAAAATTCTTTTTGATTCATTTACTTATAAAAATGTGTTATGTAAAAATATGATTAGGAGCTACTTAAGCTAAGAAACATGTCATAAAACTTAGGACAGTGTTATCAATTATTTTGAATTGTCTATATTGACTACATATTATATTATATTTCATTTATTGTTTATTGTTGTTTTTATACTATTATTAATAATAATAATTTGTTTTACAATTAACTTGATTTGTTAATTTTTTTTAGAATTTATTGAAATTTTACATAATATATTGTTTAATTTTTTTAAAGGTTGGACGTTTACCTTTGAATTTTCAACAAGTGATTAGTTTAAATGAAAACCAATCTGCAATTATGGAAGAAGATAGTTTATCAGACGTTTTCTCAGAAACATTGCCAATAGAAACTCGTGTTATTGAAGATTTACCAGTTCAAAGACCTAAGCGCAATAAAGGCCAAAAATCTAGTTACGCCAATAAATTGAACAGCACCAAAGTTAATAAAAGTGATAAACAATGACTAATAACAAATAGTTTATTACATTTTAATAGTTTATGACGTTCTTGCACGTTTAATTTCTTTTCTCCTTTACAAAAAATGTTTTTTCTTTATCTGATTATAATTTTTCAATTGTTTGTCTAATAATCAAATAAACTTGTGTATTTACTTTTTAATTTACTACTTAATAATAATATAAGTCATAATATGTAGACTGAGACAATAATTTTATACCTAATATTTTTGTTTATTAGTTAAATGTCCATATATTGATTAAAAATACGCGGGCCGCACATAAAAATTTAGCGAAAAAATAAATGTTTTGAATAAATATTTCAATTGTATTCTTTATATGTTCACGAATACAGCAATATTACAACCATGGCTTGCATTTCAAAAAAAAATTCCATTGTACGTTATTTACGATTCAAGCCCTAATTACAACTAAATTAAAATGAATTAAAAAATGAAAAAAAAATTAACATTAACATTTAAATAAAATATAAATCATACCTACTAATTATATATAAAAATAGGTGTTGTATAAATTACAAAAAAAAACATATTAATAATTTTTTTTTGACGATATTTGACATCTCTTTTCTCCCACCAACTTTTCAATTTCGGGAGAAATTTTATTTGACGAAGCTACTTTTAATACTGCATTTAGATGTGTGTCGGTTAATCTGGATCTTACGGGTGATTTATTACTGTTCATTAGTGAAAAAAGTTGCTCGCATTGATAAGTACTACTAAACATAGAAATAATTTTACTTGCAAATCTACGAATTTCTACACATCGTGTTGGCACAAAAATGTAAAAATCAGGAACACCAACATCATTGAATTTATTTTTTGAATTTGAATCATTTTGAATCTCGATCAATTCCATTTGTATATCAAAATCGTTTTCTAAATATTGGAAATCTTGAAACCTATTTTCGAATTCAGTCTTCAAACACATAATTTTTTCTGAATATTTTTTGTAGGAAATTGGATCATTATTAACTTTTGTATACGTCATGCATGCTGGGAAATGCGTTAAGTCTTTGTTTTGTAATTGTGTTTTAAATAGATCTAATTTACATTTGAAAGCCTTAACATGGTCATTAATGGCTGTTATAATTTGATTTTTTCCTTGTAATTTTAAATTTAAATTTGATAAATGCTTTGTTATATCGACTGTGAAGGATAGGTCTTGTAACCACATTGGATCCGATAAAACGCTGACGTCTTGTTCTTTAGACTCTAAAAATATTTGTATGGCATCCCTTAAATTCCAGAATCTTCCCAATACAATGGAACACGATAACCATCGTACTTCTGTAAAGTAAGGTAAACCTGAATACTCGCTTTCTAAATCGTTTAAAAAACCGAAAATTGTCTTTGGTTCAAACCACGGGATCTTATAAAATTGACCATTTGTTTTACAGGTCTTATTACATGTGCCATATTAATAACTTTTGTACATAACACCTCTTGGTGTATAACACAATGTGTCTTATGAAATTTATGCTCAACATATTCATTCGCTTTTTTTTGCAATCTTTCAACGAATCTTTTATTTTTCCCCGTCATAGAAGGAGCTCCATCTGTAGTTACAGATGACAACTTTTCCAAAGGTAAATCATATTTTTTCAAGAGTTCAATAACAGAAACGAATACATCTTCTCCTGTAGTAGTGTCATACATAGGTATAATTTCCAATAACTCTTCAAAAATATTAAATTCCATATCGCAAGCACGAAAAAACACAGCTAACTGAGCTGTGCCACCAATATCGGTACTTTCATCACAAGCGATTGAAAAATACTCGAATGTAGGTATTTTAATTTTAATTTGATTACTCAAATTGCAAGCTATATAGTTCAGTTATTCTTTCAGCAACCGTATTTCGTGTTAATGAAATGTTTTGAAAAACTTTTAGATTTCCGGGACAAATAATTTCAGCAGTTTTAATCAAACACGTTTTTATAAAATCACCTTCAGTGAACGGTTTCGAATATTTGGCAATTAACTCTGACAACACGTAACTAACCTTTACTGCAGCTTCATTTTCTTGTGGTATTTTAGTAAACATTATCTGTTGTTTTTTATACCCTGATATAAACTCTTTCAGTTTTTCTTGCCTCAATAACCCTTCATACTGGTCGTATTTTGACTTATGTTGTTCATAATGTCGCTTAATGTTGTACAACTTTGGAACACTAATAACACTTTTACAAATTAAGCAAAGTATTTTATTATTGATTTCACTGCAAAAATACTGTAATTCCCAATTTTCTTGAAACTGGCGATGTTCATCGGTAATTTTTCGTTTATTACTACCATTTGGTTTTGATAGAGACATTTTTAAAAATTAAATTTACAGTAGAATACACGTAACAAAATTTAACACACTCGAAACACGGAACTTGAACACATGGTGGTTATCGAACGATTAGTCGTATAGATGTTGTAACTGTGTAAAAGGCACGCGTGTCGCAAACTGACGATATAAATTATTAATCTATTATGTATATAGATATAAATAAATAGGTATATATAAAGTATAAACCATCAATAATCCCTATTCGATAATAGTTTATCAGAAGATAAGACAGTATAATAATGTATACCAAATAAACCATTCTGACATTCTGACCAGTCGTGACACAAATAATATGATTAAAATTAAATAAATATTTTTTCCATTCATATTGGTAGCCGAGGGCCACAAAAACATTTTCACTTATTATCCAAGGTTTATAGATACTTTATAGTGTGTAGGAAACGGGCTTCGGGGGGCAATAGAAAACACTTCAATTCATCACGCTGACAGTATAGTCACCGGCATAAGCTCCTGTCAGCCAGAAGTTTTTAAACCGTCAACTTTTTTTATTTATTTTTTTTTTTTTTTGGCCATGACAGCCTAATATCTTAACCGCTGAATTAATGGTTTCCACGTAGTGGTAAAAACGGAATGAAAAAAAAAAAAAAATGATCATATTTAATATTCATTATTACGTGCCGAACAGTTTGAACGAATATATCGAACGTGCGGTTAAAATAACTGTTTTCTATTTACTTTTTCTAATCCGAAGCGACTTTCAATAAATTATAGTGTCCACAAATATTTTAATAAATATTATTATAGGCAAATAATACTGTAAAGTTCAGTTGTGATCGGTCTAATGATGGTGGAATTCTATTATGTATCAATATTACGGATAGTTGTCTACGCGCTATGCAATTATACGTATATAATTGACTGTGTCGTCGTTGTTCGTTTCTCATTTGTGTTCAATCTTGGACAGTATTTATACACTGTAAAGTGATTTGTTTAATTTGTTTTTTAATAATTCGTAGAAAATTAAAAGTTTTTTTTAGAACGTTTGTTGAAAAATCGTGGGAAAACGCCCTGAATAATAATTGTAAACATGTTTTGAAAAAAGTAGATTATAATTTTGATAAATTTTTGGGTTAAAATAATATTTTGATAAAAAAATATAAACTACTCGTTAATAGTTTTATACGTAATACTATAAGTGTAATATGTATGCGTACATGAACTTTTTGTTATTTTAGCTAAACTTATTTTGTTATTACACTAAAAACATATTTTGTATTAATTATGTACCGATATATAGTCATTATTGTATAGACTGCAAATTTATAGGGTTTAATTGATCGATGTTATTTCATAAAATGTATTTTAAATAATTTAATGCCTAGCTGCATATTTACGATAAAATTACGACCATTATACTTAATGTATTTATTTTGTGCAAAGGAAAATAACCGGAGAACAAGCTAGAAAAAATAAATACAGAATTTAAACTGCAGCCACTTACAAATGAGGTAAGTATTAAATAATAAATTTTGTTACATTTTTCGTTGTATTCTTAACATGTTGTTACTTTGTAGGATTCTTTTTAGTAATGCTTAGAAAATAAATTATTTTCAAGCATGTGAACCATAAACATATTTATTATTAAGTACAATATCGTCTAGGAATTGACGTATCCATTGTTCTTATTGAAGGTATCTATGTATGTATCATGTATGTGTATTATACGTATGTTCTGAACACGAAGACTAGAGATCTTTACTTTCTCTAGTCTTTCATGGTTATGAAATTTCAATTCATATTTTCAACAAAGTGAGTCCACCTTGATTTTTAACTATACAAAACTAAAATGATATCACCTACGTGTAAGTAACATTAATATATTTTTTTTAAAGAATTTACAGCGTTTACAGAACTATTTTTAAAATACAAAACTGTGAAAAAATGTTGAATAAATTATAGATGAAAATAATGTGACAAATTGCGCCCGTCATTAACACTAATCAAAAAAGAAAAAATATAGATTGTCGTTTTGTTATGTATTTTAAATATATTAATATTGCCTATTTATAGTTAACTTTTTGGCTATTAACTTTGTTTTAGTTAGTATGTAAGAATATATTGTTAGGAAAAGTAGCTAATATAAATGAATTAAAAAAAGTTAAAATAAACTTTATATTATCTACGGACATTATATGTTCTGTAGTTGTGCAACATATTATAATTATTATCGCTGACACACCTTGAAGTGTTTGCTGTTGTTCTTATTCTTTGATGCAACATGGTTAGACTAAGATTACCTATAAGGTTGTGTTATACTTTGAAGTAGAATATCATACTTAATTCTCGGACAAACCGATTGTTTTCAAGTCCAAGTTCAATTGTATTCTAGAAAACTGATGTTCGATTAATTTCCTTCAATATACAGCTATTACAAGCATAACAATTAAACTTTTCAAATAACTGATGTGAAATAAATATTTAATAAGTACCTATGTGTCATTGAAAACTCGGACTTATTCTTAATCCATTTATAGTTTTACAACGAATTATTAAATAAGTCAAACTTTATGCAAATAGTCATAAATATACCTAATTAGTTGTAGGTACGTAAAACTGTATTATTGTTTAATCAACATTCAATTCAGTATTGTGATAGATTTTACTATAGCGAGCTTATTATTGTAATAGTTTGGTATACAACAAATCCAATTCAGAATAAAATAATAACATTTAATGAACATCAAATTACTAGTAATTATAGATAGGTAACGTTAACTTATATTATATAATTAGATATATTTGTTAATGTTTATAAACAATTAGTTAGTAAGAAAAAAAAATTAACAAAATATTAAAGATATAATTATTAACTATACAATATAATTTTATATCATAATGATAAACGCTGTATAAATTAAGTGTAAGCGCATGTAACAAGAATAAAATAAACAATACATACTTGGTAATATTTATTAATAACTCTATCCATAATAATTCTACAAATATTTTGATTCGTTTTTACAGAACAGATTTGACGAGAATATTATAACGTATTTACAAGAATTGAACTTTTTTAAAAACATTATTGTGTTGATATTTTACATTTTTCTAGTAGGTGAAAAACCTACATTACGGCTTAATTTTAATAGGTTTTCATAATCATATAAATTGTGTTATTCAATTTAAATTTTGATTATAATCATTTCAGTTAGTAAAAGAACATCATAATTTATGAACATAATACAAACAATATGTCTTAATATTGTTCAAAACTGTACCTATTCCGTACAGATTATATTGTACAGTCATAATTACTTATAGTTTATAAGTATTTACACATATAATATATACGTATACGTATTACACTCATTTATCGTACAATATTCAAACATCAAAATCCAAACAAATTTACAAAGCGCATTATAAATATTTTTTACATTTTATTTTGCCTAGTTTATTGTTTTTTTTAACAACATTTTGAAACGATGTATAATAATAAACATGTTTTAACTCAGGTTATACATATAAATGACGTGATAATGTTTAGTTAATGCTATAAAATGTTATATGTGCGTAGGTACATTATAAAAATCGTTTATATGTCACCATAAAAAAAATTTAAATGGAACGATAAGTAACTATGTGAAAAACATTCGCTGTATAGTGTTGTAACAGTCTGCAATTATGAATTTTATCTTTATAGTCAGTGGCGGCTATCGAAAAATATTTTAGGGATGCTCAGCATTTTCGATTGACCACCCTCCCAGCCACCAACGTTAATACATACTGGTGGTTTTTACATTGAAAGGGACTAAATTTGTTTTAAACAATCTTTTCAAAAATTAGGGAGTGTTTGAGCACCATCTTGACAATGGGATAGCCGCCACTGTTTATAGTAATACGTAACGTATATTATTGACACTTTATAATATGATTTACGCCCATATAGGTAATTATTATGTTTGAAATTTGCTGTGATTAATGTTTTGGGGAAAAAAATTAAAACACGTGGGTGTTTAAGAGTTAAGACAGTTATATGAAACAGCACATAAATTTGGTTTCTTTATTGCTTAACATTATTATGATTGATGTTATCCCGCAAATTAAACAGATAAATTTCGTCGTGATTTATGTACCGTACACTAAAACACGTAAAACAATAAATTATAACGGAACTAACCCAAATGCATCCCTTTTGGCACGCCCATAGTTCACAAAATGCTACCTCAACGGAAGGATAACACGAAACCTAACCTATTCGGTTTACGTAGACAACAGTTGTTAAAAATGTTTAAACAAACAGAGATTTCAAGGATATTTTCGAGATTCGTGCGTCAAAAATATCACTGAACAACGACTGAGTTTACTTACCTATGTGATGTATAACATTATTAACTGCCTAAATATTAATTAGAAAATTTAAGCAAATAAATTTTGTTGGTTTTTAATATAATAAATTGTTTTTATTGACTTGTAAGTCGCGGATACTATGTTTAGAATAATAACGGGAATATCGTTTTAGGTACACCCATTTTTATACTAATGAGTCATAAAAGCAATGTGCTGAATTCGATACGATACCCAATGGACAAACTCAGGCTGGTAGTATACCTATATGATTTTAGACATGATTTTATCTGACATAAAATAAATCGAAAAACAACGGATTTAAATAAAGTAATCATACTTTTATAACTTTTAAATTTAAAGTTTTTCGGTATAGTATAATATTACAATGTTGAGCGATGACATACAATAATTAATTGAACAGTATTTATTGCAGATACACACCATGCAACACTTTGCACACTGTAAAAAATAAATTAAAGACAATTTTTAAGTGTGATTGGATGATTGTACAAGTCACTATTCCAATAGTTACTACCTATTAGTTGAATTTTTGGTAAATATTTCTTACCATACCTAAATTTTTTAGATTTTATTTGTGATTATTTTGACCAATTATATCGTTTTCGAATTTGTAAATCATGAGTGAGTGAGTTGGGGTCGTATGTCACACAAAACACTTTGTTAAACCATTACTGTTGTACAGTTTAATTATACTTCGTATATTGTTATTATTTTCTTTGATAACAACTACTTAGTATGCAAACAAAGGTTTTATTTTAATAAAAAATTGAAAGAAACTATTATTTGAAAGCTATTAGTTTTTGCCAGGAAATTAATACTATAGCTGACAGCATGTAGTATATGATATGACTATAATATTATTTTTGTCGCGTTATGACTTTATACAATTAATCGTGGTTTCGTTTATATATTTTTTACTAGAATCTGTAATTTCGTTCAAAATTAACTATTGTACCGTTGTGTGTATTTTAAAAATTGTACTGTCCTATAAATTTCCGTCAAAACCTTTGAGGAAAACGTGAGTTTTAGAATATACCTATTTTCACCGGATATTATTAAATTATGAAAACAAAGTGCGCTTAAAATATTCAAGAAGATTTGTAAAAGACTAAAAGGAATTTATATTTCGTACTTATATCTAGAATTATAATATTGTCTTATACGTAACTTATTATACGAGAATAAGCTATATGTATTGACAACTTATGATTTCGTTAAAAATTTAATTTTGTTATGTTTTCTATTTTAGCAATATAATACACATTTTTACAACACATACCTATTTTTAAACTTGTCTTGAGGTAATATTCTGTGTACAAAATAATATTAATAAAACATCCATCGATTTTACTAGGTATAGTACAGTTATATTTTAATTTATTAGCCGATATAATGCTTAAAAGATAAATGGTAATAATGTATGTAATAATATTATAACCAACACGCCACATTATTGGGAAACGTTATGGTTTTTGGAAGACAAAATAATGTTTGATAATGTATTGTTTTTAATTGAATTGGTTTTTTTTTTTTTTATAAATGGAGGGGAATACATGTATTCGAGGTATTCGACCGGAATAATTTTACATAAGAAAGACCTATAAGTATAGAGGTACGTTATAAAAACTTTAGTTAGGTTTCTGCCCATTAATAAAATGTGTATAATAATATCATCAACGGAAACTTACAATAAAATAGCCTTCGGTTTTGGCATGGTATTTTACTATTACGAGTAATATACGTATTTTAATATTTTTATAGTTATTATGCGTCTCATATTAACAACACGCATTGAGTTTACAGTATTATTCGTATAACCGAAAACGGCCGTGTTGTATAAAATAGGTATGCAGCTATCGATGGACATCGCACATTCTTATGTTACGTGCTAAATGACATTTTAAAATTTGACAGGATTTTAATTGCATTTAATACATTTGTGTTTATATATATAAAAAAAAAAAAATATCGTAACAATTATCAAACCACCCGATCTTTAACGGAGTAAAAAAATTGTTTACGTATACAACATAATATTATATGTACACTATGTTCCAAATATTGTAATGAATTGTTAAAAAAATTATCTTTTTTTGAAATTTGTCACTATGCCATTGATATTAAGCTAATACATATAGTATTATGCATATAATTATTACACGACAATATAATATATTATGTTTTATACGTACGAGATTTATACAAAGTTATTTTTTGTATAAGATTATTTTACAATTTATTATTCATTCATGTATATTACAATTTAGCAGTGTTTTTGTGTGAATCACGTGCTAATAAACAGCACTAGGCAGACGCTGAGAAACGATAGCGAAGATTTTAAACTTAGTTTAGAACCTTTTTGCATTGCCGCTGGATGTTCTCCTGTAAAAAAAAAAACAGTTAGTCGTATTTTTTTTCCTAGTAGTTTAAAAAGTCAGGGAAATAGTAATAAGTAATAGGTAGTAAGCAGAGAAAATAATTTTTAACGTGAATATTATGGAAAAACTATTATACCCAGTTACAACAACTAAAATGTTTGATTGATTTACAACACTTATATAAGTTTATTTTCACCTATGGTGAGTGTTTCGTAATTTTAAATTAGTTGTTGCCTACTCGAAACGTATTGTCCACACTAGACTTTTTTCCAGAATAGGTTGTTTACTTATCTTCAAGCAGCCATTTCTGTGGATGGTATTTTCGAAAAAAAAAAAAAATTAAATACCGAATTTCATATGAAGTATATGACACTAGATAATATCAAACGTGAAAAACCTAAATAATGTTTGCTATTGTTTTTCAACATTTTTTTTATCAAGTACTATACCTACTTACAAACGTCTGATCGCATTTCCGAATCCATCGAAAGAGTAACATATAACGAAAGAAAATTCTACACGGGTATAATATTAAAACATGTCATTCATTTCTAGGCTATTGTCGTGCTGCAAATTTCTTAAAATTGAAATTGTAACGTACGGTTATTAGAGTTAATGAATATTTTTATATTGGTTCATCAATATTAACACGCTGCTGTACATGTACAGTCAATTACCATTGAGAACGTGTACGACGACAGTGTGAGGATTCGCGTTGCTCGGGTGACACGTGTACTTTCCCGAGTCCGTGCTGGTCGCTCGTTGCACTAGCAAATAACTAGTGGTTACTTCGCCTTTTTCCGTGATCACGCTCACACCACCTCGAGCCGAGTCGTAGTTTATTTCCTGAAACCAAGTTCAAAATTAATAATAATCAGAAAACTATAGGGCGAGTATCTAAATCGGAATAAAACCCAAATCGTGTTTTATTTAGGAGAATCAATAATATGTATATCGGGTAAAATTGGGTTTTATTGAATTTTCGCATTCTGTACTGTACGTTTCAACAAGTATAACTAAGTTTTACCTATATAAGTAGGTCGAATGTTGTTTTCCTTTTAAATTTAATTCCGAGACAATTTCATTTCCGGTATAAGTTTATAAAAGAAGTTCTTTGTCTTGTTCATCACTCGGTACATAATTCGATTAAAAAATATCAATTTTTTTACGAAGTGTGGCACCTCTAAAATAATCTATGCATTGTGTAGGTAAGTGTTTATGGGAATATTTTGTTTCACACTTCGATTGGTTGTATATTACGGCTGTAAATACGAGTGAAATGCCAGTAGGTACAGATTTGTCGAATTTAGGAAGAAATACTTGCGGATAAAATACCAGGAAAAACCAAATACCCCAAAAAAATTTGCATTTTATTCATTATTTTTTCAAGAGTGTTGTGATCTTATTATCGATGAAATGAAAATATAACAATAAAAAAAAAAAAAAAAAAAAACAATAACAACTTTTAGAAAAAACCATTACCGAATAATTAAAAATGATACGCACTAACTACAGTGTAAGACGTAAGTATGTGATGTGTGAAAACTGTATGTACAAATTTTGTTTTAAATACCTATCTAACCGCGTTATTGATTCACTAAAATAAATTATAAACACAGTAATTAAAACAATTTATACTGAAATAAAATATCTCTTTGTACCTATGTCGAAATGAAAAAAAAAAAATATGTTAACCAATAACATTATTTATTTTTTTAACTTTTAACTCTGAAAACATGATGTACACGATATACCTAAATTTTCCGTTTTAAATCCGTCTTACGCCATTACTAATCGCTGTCGAAAAATCATCGACCAATCTTTGGCCACACTCGTTTGTTAGCTCTTTTAATCGTTCAATTTGATTTTAGTATTTTGACGGGTAATTTTCCCTCGGGTATCTTTTCGTTTGGGCAATTTCCGCCTCGAGTATTTTCTCGTTTGGGTGTTATTTTCTCCGGGCATACTAATTTCGACTGGCAAGTGCCTTTAACATATCCATAGGTGTAAACGACCGTCGTGCACGCGGTTAGATAAGGTTAAGTTTTGGTAGCGCGTTATGGCGGTCTGTGAGCCGAGAGGGACGGAACCGGAGCTGAAAGGGGCAGACGACGGCGAGGGAGACGTGGGTATCGTTAGGTGGCCCCATCACGGATGATTAGACTCCCCCGGAGGACGCGTCGGGGATGCGTTATACACGCGCGCGTACACGAACGCGGCACATAAACGGAGTGCGATATCGATGTTTTTTTGGGAGGGATGTGGCAGGGGGTGGTTAATAGTGAGGGTAGGGGGTGGTTAACGAGAGGTAAAAAAATAAAAATAATCGTAAAAATAAAGACTAGACGATAAACCCGTTTTTGCGACCGGATAATAGCGCTGACGTGCACGCCAACCGATGTCCTTGCTAGACACTTTAGCTTCCACGATATCACATAATGCGCGCGGCGTACAAAGGGGTCGACAACGACCGGCGGACGATCCAAATGGGGTGGAGAAACGGTTGTATGGTGTATTACAATGTAATGTACTTCTGCAACACCTATGTGTTGTAGCGAGTGTGGTTTTATGCGCAATTTAAATGAAATCGAGTCGCCAAAATAAACGTAGGGCAATCGTGGACGATTTAATTTTTCACCGTTCCACGAAAAGTGCGTAACGATAAGCCTAAATCTCGATAAAGTCGTTATTTTTCATGAAAAACAAGTAGGTACGAAAATATTTCATCTTTTGCCTTTACATTATATTGGCGACAAGTACTTGTGTGTGTTATTGGTAAGATACGCGCAGTCCGTAGGTTATGGAAAAAGGTTTGTCGCGGTGAATTCGTTTTCTCAATATTTTTTTTGGACTACCTACCGATAAATCTGGTAAAATTTTTTGAAAAATTTCAAGCCCAACGTTTTTCCACAACTATGGTACGATCGATCTGACTACGGACAACGCTGCACTTTTGCATATTTTTTATGTTCTTACAATCGCATTTATTCTAAACGCACTATTGTTTACTGTACCTATGAGTCGTAGTTTGTGCGTATTTTTTTGAATTCAAGCGTGTTGTATTTAGGTATTATTTTATGCGATTAGTTTGGAAAAATAATATACAAACAGAATGATTAGTACCGCTTTCATGTTCTGTAATAAATTAATGCGTCAGATAAAAAATCATGTATGTAGGACACGAATCACTTAAGATATTAAAATTTAGATACTAATGTGATACATATTTTTATTAATCAAAATACTTAAATGATAATATATATATATGTATTAAATTATTTATAGTTACAATAATTCTTTTAGTACATAATTAAAAATGAAATACTGATTCCGATTTAATTATATTATAGTTAATAATTGTGCCTTTGTTTTACAATATAACGAATCGATAATAACACAATATTTACGATATTGAATTTTTATTTAAGTATTATTTATTTAGGCGTAAAGTGAGTTTTTTAAATGGTGTTGACAGTTGTATCACTATTGAGTATGAATTGTAAAGCTATGTTATTTTTCAAACCTTTCTTTAGAATAGATTTTATTGTTGTATTATTGCTTATAAATTATTATTTTATTGTAAATTTTTTGTTAGTGCTGTTATTAAATTTTTCTGGTCACGGTTAACTACCAACATTATTTTTCTACATCGGAAAATGAAATATAAGTAGAATGATTGGCAAAATAAATAAAAACATTCTTTAAAATTATTACAATACATTTGTGTGAAAGACACCCTGATGTCATACAAAATTATATTTTATTCAAAAACTTTTGTCGTTTGCTGCAGTAATATTGTATGTTTTATGATAACTTACGAACTATACGACGTTCGTAAAAATAAAATCTGCTGAATAGTTATTCCATTGTATTTAGACTAGACATTACTGTCTACAAATAAAATAAGGTACATATAATCAATTTTTGACATCAGTTTACTGTTTATTTAATGTTTTTCATTAAAATTATACTTCTAATACTTTTGTCAAAAATTGATTATATGTACCTTAAATTTTTAATGCTTGCACGTTTTTACAGTAACAGAAACTACTCGTATGTATTCACTTAAAATTGTTAGCAACCGTTAGACTGCCGACGATTGAACGTAAAATATTTTTTGCAGGTAAAAAAAAACAGTCATTTGAATTTTGGTCCGACTCGTGTAATTGAAATTCTAAACTAATTCTAAACAATTAACGTTTAAGTAAAATAGTTACGTTGAATAATTCGAATGCGTACAACGTTAGATTTCATAAAAAAAAAAAAAGAAAACAACCCATTTCGGGTCGTTCAATTTTTATTCCATCACGTTGCATGAAATGCTTTCTGCAAGGCTGTGAAGGTGGTAGGATCGTCCCCCGTGGACAGGGAAAATAATAAAAATCGCGTCGGCGGAGGTAGCATTAAGGGTTGGAGTATAAAAAGTAAACAAGTCAGATTATGCGGCTGGCGCAGAAAAAAAAACAATAATAAAATAATAATGGATAAAAAGAATAATAATAACAATAATGTCGGGTCGAGTGCGCACGGTTTTTTTTAGGGAAATTTCGACCGGGTTTTGTATATTTTTATTATTATTTTTTGGCTTCCGTCACACAACACGGCGTGGGGTCAACAAATGTGGTTTTTCACGTACCTATATTCCATTTCAGAAAGTAAGTGTCTTCACTCGTATGGTCTTTATTACGTGAAAAACATGCAGGGTTTTCAATAGCATGGAGAAATTTATCAGTATAATGCGGCGAAAATCGAAAAAACAACGATATCATATGTTTAATGATTAGATTATTGTTGTTTTCTCATGTATAGCAAATTTCGGTTTTTATAATTTATTATTAGCTATCATTTTATCAAAATGTATTGTTTCTGATCACAAATGGAACACATCGAATTCATAATATTACCATAATAATACAATTAGTCATGTACAAGTCCCGAAACTTGTATCACTAAAAAATATCATTGTAATATATACTGAAATATGCACTTAGAAACATAAAAGTATGCACGACTGACGAAAAAATATAATGTAATGTATTATACTAAACACTTATTCAACTGTAGAAGAAACAAAACAAAACAATATTAACTGTAAAAAATAATTTTATTTGTAAATATTAAATAAAATTCTTTATGGTAACTATATACGTACCATGTTTAAAAAGATACGTAACATTTTTTCAAATGTTGTGATATATGTTTGAATGTGTGTACAATAATTTGAGAAAAAAATACTCTTATAAAAAAATTAAAGACAATTAAAAAATATGCAAATGCTTCAAAATCCGAGCCTTGGACTTATGTATATATATAATAATAATAATTATATGAATAAGATTATAATTTTGAAAAACATCGCGTGATTTACATGTTTTTAAAGAAATTTTACTCCTCATGTGCAATTAAGAAAAAAGTGTGAGCACCACCATGTTTTTGATGAAAAATAGTTATAGTTATTCGACTAAAAAAACGTTTTTAAAATTTATATCGTCTGATGAATGCTATTTAATTATTACGAATGAATGTTCAAGAATAAGGATTGATGTGTCTGGTGGTACACGATGAAAGACTTTTAACATTTATGGCTCGACTAAACACAATAAGTTTTGCAGAACGTGATTGGAGTGTAATGGGCTGGAATTAGTGCCTATAAATTATTTCTTTTTTCTTCTTAGCTTTTTGTTTTTACTGTTTGTTGTGTTATTGATAGAATCTATACTCCTTCTTAGGAAATTTAACGTCTTCTCTAATACCTATATAGTTGTATCAAACGATTAAACCGTATCTTCGTCGTTATTGTATTAAAAATGATTGGAAATGTTGTTTCAAAAATCGAAGTGAATCCAACGTTGTAATCAATTGTTATATTATTTGTCTGAAAAAAGTAAAATACAACAAAAACATAACAAAATGAATTGATATAGAATAGAACGTAGTATATTGTTAATATTGACATATTATTGTTGTTGTTTAATATTCCTCAAATATAACCAATCTTGTTTATAATGATTTTGCTCATAAATTTGATGATTCACAAATAAATTTTTGATAGTTAAAAATATGATTCAGGTACCTATCTATTTACAAAATATGTTTTGCTTATCAATGTGTTATTATTACGCGAAAAGTGGTCAATATACATTCATCTAACAGATAAATACATTCGTTGTTTCATTAAATGATTATTTGGATGTTATGTGCAATTATAATTTTAAATAGGTACATATTTTTAAATTGTTGGGTCAAAAGGTAAACATCTAACAAACACAATTTAGTTATAAGATATCTGAATGAAAATTTTCTTATTTTTAAGTTTTAGGTAATAATTTTTATATCCAAAATCTATTATTATGGTTAACATTTTTTTTTTTTTTTGGTTATATTTTATATTAATTTATGAGTGTAATTTAGAAATTCGTAATAATATGTTATCATAAATTCAAACCTAGTTTTCTTTTCTGGAATAAATGATGTTTTTAATAAACATTGGTATGAGGTGAATCTCAAATCAATTAAAAATATTTTAGTTTTACAATGATAGGTGGCTAAATTTTTTTTGAGAAAGAAGTATTTACTAATTTAACTTTTTTTACACGATAATTGTTGATTGCTTGTTCTTAATTTGATGTGAATGCTGGTAGTTAACAAGGTTTGAAAAATATTTGAAAATGTTGATCAAGTTTATTTATTAATGGGAAGATAAATGAAAATTCAGTGAAAAAGCAACAATTTTAGGTGAAAAACGTGCTGAGATAGAGTCAATGAACATTTTATTTCCATAACAAATGGTACCATCTAAACTGACACGAACGGCAGTTAGAAAAGCTACGTTGTTAATAGTGTTGTTCATTGTTTACGAAGCGCTTAATTTAATTTTCTTTAATTAAGAAAATAGATGAGACCTAATTTTAATTTTCTTTTGCAAGTCTTAAAAATGTAGTTTTATTATTTTCATTTTACTAATAGAGTTAAATAAATTTCAATGTTAAAATTTTTCGTTTTTATTACTCGTAAGTAAATGATGACAGTTTCGGAAACGCGTGTTACCTTTATAATTAACTTCCAACTCAACAGGAATGATTTTAGTTTATTGTTTAAAAATATGAGTGACCTACGGTTAACTGGAAAACTGATTCTATAAATAATATAAATGGATTGTAGTTTGAAAAAATTATGAAAAACAAAGTGGTTTACCTTAGACTTAGATATCGTCAAATATAATACTTAGACAATTTGTCAGATTTTGAAATTCCAATTTTTTTTTTCCGTCAAGTTCTTAAAATTTGAAGCAATTAATTTGTGTACCTTACGTTACTTAATTTAATTGCTACAATCAAAATTACTAATAAAATAACAATCACTGGCTAACTTCGGACAATGGGTTTGATATATATATATATATAGATATATTCGAGGACTGATTATTTTTTTCATTTATTCCTTTTATTAAAAACTTAAATGATCCTAAAGTCATATTAGGACATTAGGCGATAGTTTGGCGAATCTTCGAAAGTGATTAAATTATGTGAAATTCATAATATCATCAGATTTGTGTTACGTCCGCAAAATGCAACCCATCTTTGCCAGCCGTTGAATCTGGCGTTTTTTCGTCCATTGAAAAAAAAAATTAAATTGTTGTCCGGAGTCATCCACAATTAGTTTGAATGCGATTTCACCTGTACAAGTTCCACCGTCCAAAACTCACTTTGGCGGTTGAATTTGGACAACTTTCAACTTTTTAAAAAAGTCAGTCAAGTCGAATTGTTTTGAATTTTCAGGAATACTATACTAAAATTGTAGACATAAAAGATTATATATACATATATGTATTAAGAATTTTAAAATAAACATGTTTACTTGTTTTTTTGAAAAATAAAACGTCCGAAGTTGCACCCACATTTACAGTAACTACTAATTTGATTCCAACACTACGCAGTGAAATTTACCGAATCCATCGTGGCGAGGAAATGTTGGACGGACGCGAATTATAAATGTATGATATTCATGTCTACAGGTACGGTCGATATTATCAAATGGTCCGTAATTCCGTGTGCTCAGGAGAAAACACAAAGAGAGAGAACCAGTAAAAAAAGTTCACATTCTCCTCGTCCGCCATTTCAAAAGCGTGCTCACGAATATGTGTGAATACCGTCGCGGGGCCAGGGTCGACCGAGGATGTTTTATATCATTCGCGGTGGCCGTTGTCGGATCGACGTTTAGGTGCGGCCGCATTTTCGGCAAAATAATTTATTGCCAAAGAAAGACCGAAGAAAAAAACCGCAGAACACAGCGAGGTGTACAAAATAACTATTTATTTTACAGATATAACCATAATGTTGTGTACATAGATATATTTTGGGGTTACTGGTTTTATAACCGAAAAAAAGGATGGAACTGACGGTGTAAAAATATGTTTTTAAAACTTTTTTGAAAATCGAACATGAACTATGGCCCTTCCTCCAGCCCAGCCACATCGGCTTCTGTGCGGTGGAACTATATATAGTCCAGCCAAACTAAACATTAAACAGTTCGGAATTATTAGCATAGGACTGAAAATTGGTACGGACCTAATGTATATAATTACTAATAAAATGTCAAAAGTTCCCATGCTGATCTCACTGCTGTTTACAATTTTATTCACGATCAAAGGTTTACATTATAGGTAATGAATTGATGTCTCAAATATCATAAAATTTGGTTTTTCGCAAATTAAGCATTAAGTGTTACTGTAAAAATAGTATTTACTGTCGTATTACGATGTATATTGTATTATAGTATATTATTGCACAGCCAATTTGTCTTTCTAGCGTCTAAACTAAATATAAGCTTCGTTTTAATGCAAGCATTCGTTGGTAATATTATCATTTGCTTTTGTTGTACGCTATGTAAATAAATAAGTATGTATATAACCAACGTAAGTATACAAAAATGTCGGGCTTTCCTCCAATTAAGAACTGAAACCAAAACATTATAACCGAGAGCACTACGAAAAACTATAGAAGAAAAATAGTCACTTGTAAATACCGACAATAAAGTATTGACTGAGAAAATGTATGAATGGTTTGACGAAGGTATTCCGCGTCTTCTCGAATAATATTATGTTTAAATAAAACGAACAATCTTTTTACTGTGATTTCGTGTGTTTTAGATTAAAAAAACGGTGAAATGCACAGAGACTTTCTTGCAGGGCTTAAAAACAAACTAGTGTGTATGTATTGAGGCAGGTATTGCTACTGGAAACAAATTTTCCGGCTGATCAAGAATGGTTAACTCAAAGCAATCGGAATTATTCTATTTAAGTGTATTAAAACTTAAAAAAATATACTTTACACTAAACAACTTACGAAAATAATCATGGGAGCGATCGTAATGTCTAGGCTGAAAAGAGTATGGTTTTTTTTTTGTTTTTTTACTTGACAGCAGTATACTAGGAATTTTAGGTGACATAAATATTATGGCACTTGAAAAATGAACTTTTTTATTTTTTTTACAAGTATTTGGTTTGGTTTGAATATTTGTGTGTAACTAGCACAAAAAGTTTAGTTCAGAACTGAAATTTATAATATTTACTTCATTCAAGTAAAAAAAAAAAAAAAAAAAAATAGAATAAATAAACAATACAAACGCGTCTTATGGTACATGACTTGAAGAGTGATATTAAAAATATAAAAAATAAAATAAACCAAAAGTTCACTGTCGACGTGATAAGTAGTACCTAGGTTTGAATTTTTGTTTAGTAAACTTTTATTATTTATTGCTCAATGTTTGAGTGCGCAATGTTCTCTTGAATATTATGTGTTTTATTAGTGAAAAAGAAACTGCAAAGAAAAAATAAAGGTAAAATAAGATTTTTTTAAAAGTTAAAGTACAGTCCATTAAGTATTATGATGACAGCTTTTTTTTCATGGTATTAAATAAGAATTCTTCGTTCTGTATAATCACGTGTTCGCAACAAGCAATAATATTCTTTTGCATTAAATGTAAGAGTAAACCAGTGGTCGTTTACAGTTGGACGTGATATCAACTATTTAGACAAAAGATTTTTTCTTTTCAAAATTAAAAAGACAAATTCTATTTGTTATGCACTCTTTTTTTGTTTGATTCTTTACCAAAATTATGCAGTTGCAAAATGTGGAAAGAAATTGTATTGTTCATCGACGGGTTTTTTTTTGATGATGAACGAAGATGGAGATAGATAGATAGATCATTAAGAAAAAAAAAAAAATAAAATAAAATATTCTTGTTTTGTTTGGGAAATAGCTGTGATTTTTTATTGCCAATAGCTAAATAGTTTGTATCGTCAAAATATGACCGTACGTCGGCAGTCGTAGCGCGTTTGTCTAAACATGAAATTAATTATTTTAGTCGTTCGGAAACGGATATGTCGTAATCGCAAAAACTTTCGATTTTGTTTTTCCAGTCCAACGGCCCCGCCGGTCGGGTCCCCCGTGGCTGGTTTACGTGAAGGAATCAGTCAATCCTAACCTAATCCTCTAGGGAAAAAAAGAGACACGACGTTGACGATTAAATCGACATTGCCGTATAAATGTGATATTTTTTGATTGTTGAGTGGTTTTTTTTTTTTTTTTTTGGGTTCCACTGGGTTTTGAAGTTTTTTGTTTCCTCGAATCTTTAAGGAAAAAAAAAAATTTCTGTCCGTTGATACCTAGTGGTATTTATTCCATGGTGTCAAAATGGAAACAAAAAAACAATATTCCTATGTATACAAATCCGACGGTGTCATTGCATAAACCTTTGCGTGAATATTGAAACGTTGTACGCTTATAAAATGTAGTAGGCTAGCCCGATTAATGATTTTATTTATTTGATAATCTTGTAATATTTTAGACTAGGATTATAGATGTTTTCATTAATTAAGATATTCTTTTTTTCTTTTTCGATTTATTTTTTCCGTATGTTTTTCTCGGTAACCGTTCTTCGAGAGTAACATGCAATACTCGTTTATCGAACTATAACAATTAGTTCTCTAGTATTGATTTCCACAGAGCTTATTTAAATATCTGTACAGATGATAACTAAAAAATATAATTGAGTCATTATAGTCACTATAGAATTAATATCAATTCATTTATTTTGTTTGTTCAATAATGTGTAATTGGACACACATAAGAGGCTCATACTTCTTCTTTATCAAAATACATATTTAGTTTCTTATTTAAATGACATTTTCGAAAATAATAATTTTCAATTTAACAAAAAAATCACGAATTCGGATTATTATTGTTTGATAAAAAAGAATTTGACTATATACTGATGCAGCCGTATGCCGTTGTTAAAATGACTATAATATTTTGTTATTACTTAGTACTTACCAGTTATTGGAAGTTTGTCAAATGACATTGCAAATCCAAATGCAAGAGTGCATAACTTCCTATTTAAGTTATTGGGATGCGACTTGAGAGACAACAAAATGGTTTGAAAATTAATAACTTTCAAATATTGAACCGTTACGGTTCTAGAAGAATAAATCTACGAAATTTCAATTATAACCGTCTTAATGCGTTGCAAAAAAACATAGACGAAATTTAGACATTAGACATAAAAATAACATTTTTATAATTTTCAATCATATACCAAAAGGCTTATTATTATTATACTTAAACGTTAAAATTAAACGTTACACTGCAAGTTTGAAAATTGTTTTTATAAAAAAACCATTCAAAATTTTATTACTTTCAATGTTTATTTAATGAAAATGCTTATATTTTTTTTCACAACCCTAAAAACTATTTTTTTCTTAAATGCTAACTTCATATGGAAATCAAAAATTTGATAGTACCCTAGGGTTTACCATCGGGTTTACTCGCGAGTTTTTGTCTGTGTTATAAACACAACAACGACATAGTTTTTGGAGTCAGAAAATTATCGTGGCACTAAACTCATAATAATTAAACGGCTTGTACGCAGCTGTTAATGTTAAACTTAAATATACATTGAAAAAGACTTGGGAGGGAAAATAAAAATTAAATAACAATCAACCGTTTTATTTTATGAACATAAAATTATAATTTTTTCTTTAAAAAACAAAAAATATCTTATTGTGATTAGCCGTGCTAGTATAATTTGATTAAAATCATTGTTCGTTTTATTATACACTCCGGTAATTTCTTTGTTGGTTTTTTCAACCAGTCGATTAATTTAGTTCCTGCAATAAGTTTTTGCATGCGTTGAATAAACGCGTTAATCTGAGACTTTTATGCAACGTGTACTCGTATAGTATATTAAAATAATAATTAAATCAATATTTACTTAGGGTTTAAAATTCCTTGAATACATGTGTATAAATTAATTTGAAACTTCAAACTAATTTGTATTTAATGTGTACACATGTGATATCGTTTTAAAATATTATTAGAAATGCTTGTTGTATTTGAGATAGTTGCTGGTTTGGGTGAGTCGCATATTGTTGAGTCAGTGTTTTATTATTTTTATAAAATTCAAAGTGTACCATAAAATGTAAAAAAAACCAAACTGTAAACAATAGAATATTGGCGCAGTAAAAATAATTGTACCTAATTGTTTCAAAATTACCATAAAAATGGTACATTACTTGTTATTATTTAGAAATTTTGTTCAGTTTAGTAAAATTTGTGGCAAACATGAATTGTATTTAATATGTAGAAATAAAATTAAATAAAAAGATATTGAATCGTTTCGTAGTTAATACTCTTATTAGAATAAATAACCTGATGAATTTTATTTATTTGAACTAGGTTTTTTGATTTTATTTTTTTTAAAATTTATAAAATCACTTAAAATGTTCACACGTTATTAAATTAAGTAAAATATCTTTTAACTAATCTGCGACAAATGGTAGCCATAGTTTCAAAATTCCAATTTAAAGTATCTTTGTCTTATTCTTGATTTTAATTAAAATATAGTATACTACTATATTTTAATAATATAATTTTTCCTAAATCTCTAGATGAAGATTATTTTGGTAAATTTAGACCTATCACGCAGTTAAGTTTATATTTGTATGTCATACAATTTTATACATAATTGAATAGGCAGGTTCTTTTGCAAGTATTGCGCTGTACGCACAATACAAAATATTGATTAAAGTTTAGTCGTTAACATGCATTTCCCATTAACTATAACAACAAAATAAATTTGGTTGGTAATTAAATGCTTAAAAGGCAAACATTGTACGGTTTTAATAAAAGTATACCTATCATTTTTTCCTCGTAAAATATAATACAACAAAATTAATTAACGTTGATCGGGCTATTTGTCAAATAATCAACGAAAAGAATAATATAATATGCAAATATTCGGAGTTCATGGCCACTTCCGTCAAAGCAATGGAACAAAACTGATCCTCCAGAGATAAACTTAGTAAATTAAAATTTGTATTTAGTTGTTTTTGGTCTTATTTTTGTTAATTTGCATTTTACTTATAGCCCCATATTGCAGCCACTATAAGCGCTGAACTTTTAAGACTATTTGTTTTTGGGCTATTTAACAATTCTAATTTTGCGTCTTGTGTTTTTGCCCAGACCATAACGTTAATGTACTTCTTCAGTAAACATACCTACAGTTTATGAAAAATGCAATTCTCATTCGAATAGTTACCCACAATTTTAACGATAGTACCGAAATTTTTGGTTTAAACTCTTCAATATCAGTTCAAATCAGAAATGTACTAAAAATATAAATGTTGTTTGATATAAAAATATTTTTAGAACCGGACGATTTCGTCTTAAAATATTACTTAAGTTTGTAAATAAGTATATTAAATATTTTACATTGAATTGGTAAGCAAATGAAGAAAATATTGCGATTCCTATATCAAAAGAAACTGGAATCAAAAATATTGTCTTCGTAATATTATTGATCTGTTTATACTAACAATAGGAGTCTTAACATTTGTTTTTTAAGTAATTATTATACATGTAAATATTACTGGTATTTATAATGCTTATTTCGACATTATATAGTAAATACTGATCATATTTTATTTTTTATTGAATGACATAACTAAATTTACTAATGAGCTTATGCACGTATTTTACACACTATGCAAACCTGGGAATTCATGTCGTTATAAAAAAGTCAACATTGATTGTATACGTGATTACTGATTCGCGAATTAAATAATATTTTGAAAATTTTATTGGTAAAATAACTATATCAATTATTACTTTGATGTTGACGGTGGTTAAGGATATAGTTAATTATTAGAATTATTTTGATTTAAAAATTGAAATCGGTTTGAGTTTTAGAATAAATTTTAGTTTACAAGATTCTTGAACCTCGGTTCACGATTATTCATAATTTATATGGTTTAAAAATATTTTGACTACAATTAGTTCGTTATTCGTTTCTACAGTTGTTTACTATAAGTAGATGCAGTTGTTGAATTTAGTCTTATTATTTAGTAGGTACATTAACAAAAAACTATAGGAAAAGTATTATGTTTGTACAAATCTTACTTTAGAGTCGTGTGTCCAGTAAATTAACGGTGGCGGTTCCGGACTGTGTTTTATGATGCAAGTCAAGTTCATAGTGCTGCCTTTGTTAATGAACATGTCGGGACCTCCAATGATTGTGGTTATAGGTTCTGAAAACATAAAAATTTTTGGTTTTCATTCACAATGAAGTTGAATACAGTTGGTTTAATTGTAACACTATTCAAACCTAATAACACGACGTACATCCAACTTCTGGTCAATCAAGTTGAATATACGCAAGAAAAAAGCGATTATTACCTATAGACGTATAATAATTTAGTTAAGTGGTCTTAATATAGTAAATACTTCGTTTATTAGTTTTAGTTACATTTTATTAAAAAATATACCATTGCGCATTGGAACGTCACATGATTGAAGAAGTGAAATAAAAAATTTGAACAAAACAAAGTTATTATTATTAATATTTAATTCAGTTCTCTGTTACTCTTTTTAACTTTCAACTCTTAAACCAAAATCGTTTTTGAGTTTATTCGTTAACCGAAACCGGGTACCTAATGAAAGGTGTATGCACAATAATATGTACAATAATCTTGGAATAGACGTCAGTTGTAGTCACTAATTCGATTTAAAATAATCATGTTGTTCACTTTGACCAATATCGGCAAAGTTTGATATTTTTCCCGCAGAGCTTACCCCGAAAATGGCACCCAGTATAGCGCTATTATTCATATTACTTATGACAATCACGCAATCTAATTATTGAAATTTCAATCTATATTCACGTATAAAAAAATAATACAATAAATGGGTGTATTTTTAGTAAAAGTAGATGAAGATACGCATAATTTAATGAATAATATTTTGCTCATGTTAAACTTAGACGTTTCCGGTGCGCATAATGATCAGTTGCATTACGACGGGAAATTGGGTTTAACAGTCAGATGAACGGCTTTCATCTGCGAATACCGATAACAGTTCCAAACGTGATGTATTTCACGATGTCTATTCCCTGATATAACTTATCCAGTTAACGTTAACGGTTTGCCAATTTAGAATCTCGGTGTTTTATTATACATTACGAACGGTATACGTTTCATCTGAAGATCGGAAAACAACGTTAAATAAACTGTATAAAGGTTTTAACGATTTTAACATACATAGTTTAGTTAATTATTCTTGTTTAAACATGATGTTATTATATAATTACCGAAGCTTTGGACCTTATTTTTTTTTAGAGATTTTAAATCTAAAAAATATCTTTTACCGACTTACGTTTATCATAAGTTTAGTATAGGTTTTGGTATTTTCGTGTTTATTATTTCATTAGATACGCGTTTAATTTTTAGCTAAACTTAAAAATATTATCGTAGTTTTTCAATTAAAAAAAAGTGACTTAACATCTCCTCAACTAGCGTACCGAAATCAGTAATTTAATTTGAATGTAAAATACCCGTATAATATTTAATTTTAAAAGGTTATATTAATACATCGGGACTTGACTGTAAATAAAATGTAATCAAAATAATAATAATATTCAAATATTGAATAGTAGTAATCAGTCATTCATTGAATATAAGCTAACGGGCGATTGTAAACTCCCCCCATTGCACCTTTTTAACATGTAAATTTCACCGATACCAAAATTTGACCTGAAAAAGTTTATGTAAATTTCACCGGTACTATTTTTTTACCCGAAAATATGTATGTAAACTCCTCTTCCGAACACAAAAAAAATGGGTTTTTAGGTTTAGGGTAAGGCTAAGTGGCGTAAAGTGTCTAGGTTTGGATGCAATTGGTTTTAGGTTGATATCCGTTAGCAAACACGCGGTATTACCTTGAATAACTGTTGAAACACATGTCATCGATACTGTTTGCTAATACCAATTAATACCTCTGATCGAACTTGAACGATCACTATACTAGGTATTTTTTTTCTCGTAAACTAGTTGCGAATGTCAAAAAAATTGGTACATTTTACAAACGATCGGTGTTTGGGACCGCGAAACACCGATTCGTGGTACTTTGCAATTAGGCCAGTGTGTAATCGGACTATACCAGAATTTTGTACCGAAATCCGACACATTCCCGAGCTAGTAGCGTATAATATCCGTTTTTAGATTTATTTCGACTCACTAAGAACCTCACGTTCTTGCCAAACGATCGTGTCTCCGTATAGCATCGGAACAATATCACGTTACAGTTTTTGTAAACAAATGCGAGCGTCGTACCACACGTGTGCGTACTCAGTCGTCGCACACACGTCGAACAGTCGTTATTATTATTATTATTATTATTTTCTTTGTTTTGTGAATTTATTTACAATCTCGTTGTGTAGATATGCCGGTTTCGGTTGGGTCCGATCATGTTCTTTTTCCCCGAACGTCGTGGAACCGCAGCAGAAATAAAGATTGTAAAATACGGCTCGAGGACGGATTTCGATCAGCGATTTGTCACGGGGTACACTGTGACAGTCATTGCACTCGAGAGCCATCCGCGTGACGTCACTGCCGAACGTTAAGGGACGAGTTCCATCCGTTTTCGCGCGTTGTTTTACCATTTTTTTTTATTCTTTTTTATTTTAACCCGCAGATAGACTGCATGTTTTGTGAGACGTTTTATCAGGAAGACAATCCGATTCAAAGGACACCACAGGCCGATGGGGTTTGTGTTGGAGGGTGGGAAGTTTCAATCATTTTTTTTGCAAACATAAGATCTATAGGTATAGTGTATTTTTCTTCGTTCTAGATATTACGATACACCACCTAGCAAATGTAGCGTGTTAACGAAACGAAAAAAAATTGTTTCCATTTATTCAAATCGGTAAAAAAATAAATTCTCCACTCAAATAGTATAAAGTATAATAACTACAGAGTAATCGGTATTGTTAATCTTATTTCGATGTCACGCGAATGATTTTGTGGAGTATAAATATTGTCTCATTTCGTTTTTTCATACGTTTATTTCTGAAACAAACATTGATTCTGAATTTAAAATACGTATAATAGTAAATACAAAATTCCGATTCGTATGAGAAGTGTCTCGGTATTCCTCAGACTCTAAACATATCTGTTGTACGTTCATCATTAACTGTCGGAAACAAAATCGATAGTATAAATAATACGATAGCCAATGAAAAAATATTTATATGCATATATTACAATAGACGGAGTCCTATATAGTGATAGTGTAATATAACCTTATCATATTTGATTAAATTTACCCTTGTTTCTACAAGTTGAACCCAAACTGTCATAAGTCAAAATAATATATGAATATGGCATTAACGGTTGTAGGACTTGTTTTTTTTGAATTAAAAACCTTTTTTTAACAAGTATCGGGCACGATAAAAAAAAAAAAAAAATCGAATCTCTGGAAATAAGTGTAACTCGTTAAACAAATCACTCCGTCACATAAAAGTATAATCACGAACCAAGCACTTGTATAAGCTTACACTCAGGGATGTATCCCCGTGTTGTTTTGATGATATGGTATTTTGGGTCCCTAATTACTGCACTCAATAATGGTAACAAATGATAATTTCTTTGTGACGTTTTATACAGAACTCCTCCTACACAATGCTAAAATAAGGCCTGCTGCCACTGTCACCACATAATAATAAACGATAAAATGTAGTGAAGTTTTGCCCACAATCCTTAAATTCCACTCTAGCACACATTCACTTACCCATAAATACTTAAGGTACTCGATTTCATCGCTTATATGTTTAAAAACTATTCTACGAACGTCAAATGGTTTTTTCCAACAAAATTATAATAAAAAAACTTAAAACGTTCATTTTTTGAAAAATTATTTATACATTTTACCTAATTTCTTAGTGGCTACATATTTGAGTGTGCTCGCTTGAGAGGGTGAGGCGTATATTTGTATAGTAGGTCACTACTATTTGAAAGTGTAAATAACTTGGGGATGACACTGTAGTAATAGAACATTTAAGTTTTCGTAATTTGGTAGGTTTTATTGGATAAGTCTTGTAGTTATCATGTTTATGACTCAAACATTTTACACAAACTTTAAAACACAATTTTCTGTATGCTGTTTTGATAATTGGTTAAAACTTTTTTTGAATTTTTTTCATCACGTTATTCGTTCTTTTTGTTGGAAATAATTCTTCCGAAAATTATTTTATCCAATTGAAATTGTCACACATTATTGGAATAGGTAAGTTTAAAATTTCATTAAAGTTTTAAAAATACTTTAACCAAATTTTAATCACCGAGCTCACTTTCACATGTTCTGAGCTCAGAATCGTAATTTTTTTAAACAATCCATTGCTTGCAAATTGAATATAAAATATATCAAACTACAACTTCTGACCCAGAATTTACTCCAAATTGTAATTTCAATGTACTATGTTCTCTTGACTCAAACGTAATTGTGACTTGTATGATATTTGAACTATTTAAATCTGTTTCAATGATTGGTAAATATTTTCGTATTAAATTTTTGGAAAAAAAAAAAAACTATACTATGAAATGATCAGAGAAATTCTACTACCCAAACAATTATGTAGAAAAAAAGAAATACGAGTATGTATTTTAAAATTAATATATTTATCGTTACGTTCAGAATTAAAAAAAAAGTAAAAATTCATGGGGAGTTTTAAATAATCAAATAGAGTAAAAAAAGGATGTCACTAAAATCGCCGTATCGACAAAAGAAGGGAATGCCTACTCGTATGTTCTTCGAAATGCGCATGCAATGATGCAAAAGACACGTCACACATCAACTTTTATCATTAGTGTGAAATCTTAAAATATATTATATTGAAATACCTTTACCATTTATTATAATATTGTCGATTTGCAGTGGCTGTTTAAACTTTCAGCCAACACTCTCTACTTACCCACACCGATATAGCAACTGCACTGAAGTTTATGTGAAAAATTTCTTTATCGAAATCGATGTTCATTATAATACATTCGTATACACATTCGTACGTGATCGGCTTTTGTTTAAACGGCATAGATTCTATGATAATGTTTACGATTTATATTATCTATAGATTTTTTTCTTGTAACGAACGGTTCACAGGTATCGGAT
>CM029358.1:30595753-30647173 GCA_017140985.1 Hormaphis cornu
TAATTTGGTAGGTTTTATTGGATAAGTCTTGTAGTTATCATGTTTATGACTCAAACATTTTACACAAACTTTAAAACACAATTTTCTGTATGCTGTTTTGATAATTGGTTAAAACTTTTTTTTCATTTTTTTCATCACGTTATTTGTTCTTTTTGTTGGAAATAGTTCTTCCGAAAATTATTTAATCCAAATGAAATTGTCACACATTATTGGAATAGGTAAGTTTAAAATTTCATTAAAGTTTTAAAAATACTTTAACCAAATTTTAATCACCAAGCTCACTTTTACATGTTCTGAGCTCAGAATCGTAATTTTTTTAAACAATCTATTGCTTGCAAATTGAATATAGTATATATCAAACTACAACTTCTGACCCAGAATTTACTCCAAATTGTAATTTCAATGTTCTATGTTCTCTTGACTCAAACGTTATTGTGACTTGTATGATATTTGAACTATTTAAATCTATTTCAATGATTGGTAAATATTTTTGAATTAAATTTTTGGAAAAAAAAAAAACTATACTATGAAATGATCAGAGAAATTCTACTACCCAAACAATTATGTAGAAAAAAAGAAATATGTATTTTAAAATTAATACAATTTATCGTTAAGTTCAGAATTAAAAAAAAAGAAAAAATTCATGAGGAGTTTTAAATAATCAAAAAGAGTAAAAAAAGGATGTCACTAAAATCGCCGTATCGACAAAAGAAGGGAATACCTACTCGTATGTTCTTCGAAATGCGCATGCAATGATGCAAAAGACACGTCACACATCAACTTTTATCATTAGTGTGAAATCTTAAAATATCTTATATTGAAATACCTTTACCATTTATTATAATATTGTCGATTTGCAGTGGCTGTTTAAACTTTCAGCCAACACTCTCTACTTACCCACAATGATATAGCAACTGCACTGAAGTTTATGTGAAAAATTTCTTTATCGAAATCGATGTTCATTATAATACAATCGTATACACATTCGTACGTGATCGGCTTTTGTTTAGACGGCATAGATTCTATGATAATGTTTACAATTTATAATATCTATAGATTTTTTTCTTGTAACGAACGGTTCACAGGTATCGGATAGTACGGAGAAAAAGGAAATACAGGTAAAAATGCTTTTGACGAAAAGGATATCAAACATAATACGTCTTGTTTAATCGGATTTTCTTATCAAAATACGATGAAATATGGAAAAAACGGCTGTCGATTTTATGTAATCCGATTACAGTCTAATACAATGGTATTAAGTATTTGCTATTATAATTCAATAGAGATTTAGGTAATATTTACGTAAAGTTATACCAAGTAAAAAAAAAAAATTTTAAATAAATGTATGTCAGTAACAATGTTTCAAGTTACAATTCAATTATTTAGATTAAATTCATTCGGTATTAGGAGTTCTAACAACGGCAAAAAAATCTATTAGTAAGGTGATGAATTTACTTTAAAATTAAATTGTGCCTGTTGTAATTGAGTAATTGAGTTTGTACCTAGATTTAAAAACAATGCTTGTGTCAGATATTTTAGGTTTTCGTTTTGACAGACGAGTGAATTTGAATTCGTAAATAAAACATAACACAAATAGAGCAGTTATTTTTTGGGTAGCAAACTCTTTTAATTACGCCAAATAACTGCTGCGAATTATATATTTAAAATTGTTTATAGTGACGAAAACCGTCTGATTTACGGCGATCAGAGGCTTATTTTAATGTTACGAACTATAATAGATAGTGGTATCACGATGGTAAAGTATTTTTTGTGTTACCAACCAGATCTTACACATCCATTGCGTTAGAATTTGGCGATACATATATTTTAAGAAAATACATTTAAAATTTTTACATGTTATTATCATAGTAATCATTCGTCTATCTACATGTTTACCAGTCCAATTATCTGTATGTAAATCAACAATGGCGGGGATTTATTTATTGTATTAAATAAACTAAAATGGTATCCTGTCACACCGCCATCGCCATGAATCGTGTCGGGCGTTAAGGTAAATGTTTGAAAATTGTTCGGCAATGTAAAAAAAGGGAAAAACATTAACCAAAGTTTTTTTTCCGTAATTATGGTGATAGAAACGTTTTTTATTTTTATGTTAGATGAATAAAAATATTTCCTTTACTAAAACGACAATATGGTTCGCATGTTCTAACAACGGAACTAAACGAATTTGTTTGAATAAATTTTCTCTCATTTACTGTGATCTTTTGTTTTCCAACTCACACTCGTGTATTAATTTTATTTTTTTAGCTGAGTACGGGCGCAACAGGTTTTTCCTATAATATCTTTTTTAGTAATTAATTATTAAGCAAGCAGCGGTAATCCTCTTACATTTTGTGGATTTTTTAAGAATAGTAAAACACAGAAATAGTTTAACAAATATTAACTTTTTGGGGTTTTCACTCAACGGCCATCATAACGTCTCACTCTTGTACTAGATGTAAACATCCTGCTTTGGTAAAACTGTTAAAATATACGGAAAAACTGTAGTTGAAACTACAGTTTCTTAACTGTAGCTTATTTTTTTTTTATTTTTACTTTATGTTTTATTCATCCGGTGTACGCTTATCGAGTTATGATCAAACCAAAAAAAACCATGTTCCAAAATAACTTATTGCCAGGAAAAAATCTAAAAAGAAACGCTTTCAAGTGTCAAGTTTTTCTAGGAAATGATTAGGCCACCTGCGTTATTACTAAGTTATACAGGATCTGAATAGAAGATATGTGTTGTATTTAACAAGTGTCGGGTACTCACCATACGTGATTTTCGTTAAAAGTATGTTAACATAATATATTAAAAAAAATATCATGATTTAAAAATTAAAATAGAAATTTTTTTGAAAACATTTGAGTCTGAAAAAACCGTTCCTACGACAAAACCAAACCTTAAACGAATATAACTCGGTTACCTATATTCGATAATATTATATAAACAAACACTTATAATATTATTTATGTTGTACCGTTAAAATAGGTTGGAAGCAATGCGGTGTGATGAACAAAAACACAGCTTAATTATACAGATGTTACAGCCGATGACGGTGATGGCTATGATGACCCATAATGCTATCGTTTATGAATTTAGTGACGTGTAATAATTGTCGGAGACTAGTCAAATGTTTAGATGAATAATAATAATAATAATAATTGATGATGAAGGATGACGTTAATTATGCACATATTATAACATTTCATCGGACAAGTTAATACATGCATACAAGCATGGTAAGAATATTATATTCGACAAAATTGACAGCACTCCCTATAATAATATATTGTAGACCATGATAATATTATTTATAAAATCAAACGAATTGAATAAACAATTTTATAATAAACAGTTATGTTGACGCCTCAGAACCGCGAAAAACGTTTAGCTTAACGATAGCCATCATAATATTATAAAATATTTAACAGTGTCGGTTTAAAGAGACGTGTTAAAGAGATTTTAATACTTAAGTTTTTTTTAAATTTTTTCCGGGTTTTTAGTTTGATGTTTTTAGAAGTATAATAAATCATCTTGTAGTAGAGGTTTTTCTTTTTTATCTTTCTAACGATATATTACATTTCTTTAATTCTACTTTGGTTATTGTTTTATAATCAATGATATACCTACCTAAATTTCACTAAAATAATTGCCATAATTTCTTAATATTTAATTTGCATAGAGCGTTTGGAAAAACTCCAAATGCAGCGCAAACGTGTAAAAAAACGTTTATATGAATAATTTAAAAATATTTCTGAGAATTTTGAACCATGAGAAATCAATCATAGTTTTAAGTGAAAGATGTTATTTTCGATGTATCATAACATTTACGTTGTCAAAATGTTATGATTGCGTTGGATCGATATAACATTTTTTATGTATAAAACATCGCGAGATTATAAAAAATTAACACCATAGTTGAAAAATTCTAAATCAATATATTTTAGTTGAAAGTTTTGCAAAAACTTGACCTCAAAAATGTTGAAACCTTTTCCTTTTGTTTTGGATAAAAGAAACAAGAGCAGTAGGTATTATTTACTGACAAAATTCAAGGTTTATTGAGGTATACTTCTGTATTTTGATTCTTTTGATGTTTAAAAATTGACCCACCGAGATGATTTAACGAAGTAGTGGTTGAACTGTTAAGTTTTTTGTAGAATCTGATGCTATCGGCAACTGAAAACGAATCTCAAGTACGGTTCAAAATAATTTCAGTTGACTTTGGAAAAACAGTTTATTTATAGGTTTTCGTTTGAAATTTTGAAAAAAAACGTTATTTACCTACTTGTAATAAAAAGGCCAATTCGTTTTTAGATTATTAAAACGTAACGAGGGATGTATTGACTTAGCAATGTGTTTTTTTTTCCTGGAATCACTTTTTAGAACTGCTCGAACCTTAAAATAATATGAAACCTCTCAGGATAGGAATAAATAATTTGTAATATTGACTTTTTAGTATTTTTTTTTTTTTTTTGTAAAAAAGATTAACTGAAAAGTTATTGGATTTATATTTTGATCGACAAAACTGTAGAACAGTAATATTAATACTGTATTATTTTGTACTAATCGGGTGACGTATAACGACGATACGGTGCTTTGCCGACTGTTTTATTCTGATCATTCGATTGTCTAAACACTCTAAACCCGCCTGATTATTTCCCAGTTTCTGCTCAGGTACAACCTACCTATATCGCGTGTTCACCACGGCAGTTTTCTTTTGCGCGTTATCCCTGGCCCGATGCCAAGGACACCCTTACCTCGGGTAATAGAATTTCGTAAAATACAGTAATAATTATTATTAAACGGCAGTCCGTCTCCGGCGTTCTGTCAACATCGATTTCCCATAAAAGATACGCCTCGTCGCCGTTTACCGACGGTAAAATCAATAGTCACATTGCGTTTCGCGATTCGGTAAACGATTAACGGCGAATAGAGAAATGTAATTAGTGCCGACGTTTCACTGCGGAAGTATTGGAAGTTGAGAGTTTCGAAGCGGAATCGTACTAGGCAGTAATATTGTCCCACTACTTTGGAAACTTGGGTACGGTTTCAATATGGAAATTCCAAGGGACCTCTATTCGTACACGAAATATTATTTTGTAATTTTGCGGCGAATTTTGAATTATTTTGTACTCTTCGGTTAAAGACGTGTGTATTCCTCAGCTCGCGAAACATTATTAAGAAATCTAACGCGCAAAAATATGCATAATACTTGTTCCGAGGATCCGGCGTAATTGATCGACACTGACATTTGATTTAAAGTTTAAAAGAAAAGTTTTCAACATTGACGTTTCTCTGAATTAATGAGTATGTATGTAATCATATAGGCGTAAATAAAACACGTCATTGAGTGCCCTATTTAATAAGTGATAAAAATAATTTAGTCTGTTACTGCAGGAATAGATAAATAATTTAGTTTTAATTATTACACAACACGTAAAAGTATCGTCTATTCAAAGATGAAAGTATTGGTTACACGCGTCTTGTATTAAAATGGAAATTTAAAGTTTAAAAACATCCATACAAAACAAAATTTAATTTTTAATTCATACGTAAAATCAAATACGTAAAAAAGAAATTGGATTGGTATTAGTTCTAGGTCGGAAGCTCGACGGAGTAACGACTGCACTTTGGCAGTTTGTTATTGTTTGTATTAAATCTGAAAGTAATGGATCGTTCACGAAAATAATTTTATTTCGAGCAAACTCAGAGAGTCAAATACAAGTTCAAAATTTAAAATATTTTATTTGGCTCAAATTTTTACGTGACTCTAAATTGGTCCTTTTTAAAAACGTGTGAAAATATTAATGAATCGATTCTAATAGCGTTTGTAGCGTTTGTACCCATCCTAACGCCTTTGTGACGTGTGAAAATTTCGAGTCATTCGGAGCAATTTTTTTTTGAAAATATTGTTGTTTTTACATAGCCACTGAAAGAAACAATCGCAAAAAGAAAACAAACGCTTTTAATTAGTCTTGGTCAAACGTTATTATGATTAACGTACGGGATTTTTTATAGAAAAAATTAATAAAATATAGGGACTTTTGTATATATTATGTCGGTAGGTATACGAGTAACGTCTCATCACCAGGTCGAACGGGTTTTCGGTCATACACCGATACATATCATCTTCGAGATGGTAACGATATTATTACTCAAACTGTTTTGCAAGAGAGTTATTTTTACTGAACGTTTTTAAACATCGGAAACTTTTTAAGGAAAAAGTTTCAAACTCATCGCAGTTCATGCATTTGTGTATTTGTTCTTCGATTTATTTTGGATTTGCAAATGTCACAATCAAAACCCGCGTGTTATTGCGTATTTTATCACTTCTCCAAAGTGCTGAAACAGAAAAAAAAAACTACCCTTGTGCACACTCGAACAAATAATTATAAACAGTTCGGTCTTCCACACGCGCGTTCTGCGAGCATCTTTCTTTTCTCAATATTTGACTGTGACACAAACGATTTAAGCCTAGGTGTATTGTATCAAACGTCAAGCTTTTTAAATAAACGTTTCTTTGATTTGTTTTCACAATGCCGCGATGAAGACGAGAAAGACCGGATGGACTGCAAGTAAAACAGTGATTGCTTGTGTCGCCTGTGTCGTCGTCGTTAACCGTTCCGTGTGACCGGTATAAACGGCGAGAAAGCGCTCTCGTATCGCGTCGATATTCTACGTATATACAATTAAAAAGAAAAAACTTTTGAAGAACGACGCAAAGGATTTCAATACGTAATTCAACACGACGAAAGAGGATGAACACCTTTTGTTTTATACCGACTTGAGGTAAAGAGCGAGAGAAAGCACATGGAAAATTGAGAGGACATTGAAGAGAGGGAGAGAATTCGATCAATTTAAAATTTAAAACGGCAAGAAAAAAAAAAAAATGCAGAAGTTGGCTAAAATAAACTACAGTGGGCACACGGTGTGAATTACAGTTTTTTGACAACAGCTTAGTGTAATTGATTTCAAATACGTTATTTCATGCACAGTTGATCAAACTAAATTGTTTTAGTAAATTAATTTTAGATACTGAGCGCAGTGAAGAATGTATTGTTTTACAATGATGTTTTTTTTAGTTTTTCTGTGAACAACTTTAAAGGTAGTAAAAATGCTCCAATTTATAAAATCAGTAACTTTACTAAAAGTTTTCTGAATTCTGATGGTACTTTGAGGGGTTTCATATTCAAAAGTGTAAAGTTGAAAAAGTTACCAGTAAAAACACTAAGAAAAAATTAAGGAAAAACGTTAAAAATTACGGCTAACGTGTTTTTTGAAATAATCAATTTAGTTTTGAGGCTATAATTTCCAAAATAATGATCAAAACAAGTTGAAACTTTCACAAAATATTATAATAGTTATGATACAAATTTGATACATTTGGAAAATGCTGTTGATAATATTAATTAAAACTTTTATACTAGTCACTAGGTACTTTTTTTTTTGCAATATCAGTTTTCATGAAATTTCGGTGTTAAATCATTGTAAAAAATTATTTTTACTAAATTGTAATAATATTATATCCTGAATATTATGTGCATTTTTATTTAAGTTAAAAGGGCTCACAATATTGCAATTGTTATTTCAAAGAATAGTGATCTTTTGATTCGTTAGAAAATGAATAAAAAATAATAATAATCTCGCAAGAGTTCATTTAATTTGTATGTAAATTAATGTTTACGTTTTGCAAATAACAGAGGTATTTTTTAAAAGCGTTCGTTTTTAATGTCTTCTCCGGAACAATAATTTATTAGTAAATACATACACAAAGTAATATTTTTTTTTATACGTTTATAGAACACGTTTTGTCATTAAAATACATTAAAAATCTTCCGTTGAGTGAGATTATGAGGTATTAAGTTTTATACATTATTATGTTTACGGTAAGTACTTTTATTCAAATTGTTTAACCCTTTATTTTGTGAATGCAAATGTAGTGAACATTATACTTGAATGGTAAATACCATGAACAAGTTTTTGCATGATATTTGAGTGAGACCGCAAAATAAAGTATCTATAAAAATAAATTATGTTTAACATAGTTCTTTAACTATTTAAATACTTAAAACTTTTTATTAATTGTTTTACTGTATCTAGGTTTGGGATGGGTAAATTCATATTTTATAAAATAGTTATTTGTAAAACAAAAATCACTTTAATTAATACATATAGGAAATTCAATATTAAAATTGTCTAACAAATTTAATTTTTGTATTTATTTCTTATAAGATTTCATATTATGCAAAATTGATAAATTTCAAAACACTAGTATAGTGGATACTATTGTCGTCAGATTTTTTGTGTCATCTACGATGTCATGCGTTATGCAGCTGGTTTATTATAAATAATAATTTTATCGTCTCCAATGATCTTATATTTTGATTTAAACGTTTAAAGTTGTTTATCGTCTCTTAAACACAATGGTGTCATGTTGAAAAATTCGGTTATTGTTCAAGGTAAAATACATTTTTCCATTTTTTCCATTTTTATACGCATAAAAAACTCGTTGCAGGTAACTAAAATACTAAAATAAAATAAAATGTATTACTGTAAAGTAAATATGAAAGTTTAAACCAAACTCGTACAGTATAAAAGTTATTAACTATTATTATTTCGATTAATGAAACAAAAAAAGACAAATTAACTGTAAATACGTGTATAGAATGTTATTTAAAACATTAAAAATAATTATTGTTTAATCACAATTAATTTTTATCATAAACCGATCACAAAGTCATTTTATTCATTAAAATGAGTCATTGCAGTGGTTTATGTATGTTTACGTATGCATTTTTTTATAAAATATTTTAATTCCACGATACCATTTCTTTTTTCGACGCACTTGGCTTAAGTTAAACTAAACAAGTATACACTCCAGTACGAATCGCTATATTTCGAATGTCGTTTTCTTTTACAACTATCGAAACAATCATATATTATATATATATTTAGAATGGTTTTAAGATAGCGAAAATAACTATAACCGCTTTTGATTCATAAAACTGACGAAACATTTCACGCCCAGACCCATCTATACAGCGCCATAACATTTTTGATGTACTTACAAAGATTGTCAGTTTAATAAAACCATTATAATGTTTTATGGCGGACTATTATTATTCGGTCCTGTATCGGGGTGTTGATAGCGTCCTTAAAAAAGGATGAAGCCATCTTGCACGAGGTCCATCAAAGAAAATTTACGGCTTACGTCCTGCCGATGTTCGTTTGTCGCGGAACAAAAACCAAAAAGTTTCTAGCTGGCGGTTAAGGTCACTGTTTTGGGTGGGTCATTGATTCGGTAGGCATAGATCGAAGTTTTGTATTAAATTTTTCATATGAAAATCACTCTGAGCGAGTTCAGCGAGTAAAAAAAAAAAAAAAAATATCCAATAGATTCTAGAGGTCGAAGAAACAGAAATCTCATGAGAACACTTTAATTTTACTATAAATCTTAATAATATTTATAATCGAAACTAATTTGAAAAATTAAATTATTAACGGAAAAAAATACAAGTATAAATTTATATTCATACCAACCGAAACGTACAAACTGCAGTTTGTGCTCGTAACTGACCTTTTTAAGAATTAAATTCTCTCCTATTTTTTTGAGCTCGTGTTTAATTTTTCAAAATTTTAAATACGTAATAAATAGTTTGCTGTATCGCACAAGTCTCATTAAGAATGTCATTAGTAAAAACGTGTATTTTTCTGTACGATTCTCGAATGACGAAACGTTTTATAAATTATGAAGCGGATTTGTGAAAAATCGTTAGAAATTATTTGATACTTTTCATCGCGATATTGTTATGGCTCTGGCTTTCATTTTAAATCGATTTAAAATCGACGCGGTTTCAGCTCTACTAGAATTGTTGTACACAGGCTAGCTCGATTAAAAAGTGTAGGGGTGTAGGGCTAATTTATTTTATGATGAAAGATTATGACTTGAACGATGAATAATCCGCACATTTTTCGGGGCTTATTAATTACACGGCTTGGTTAAGGCAACCCCGTCATTCTGACGCGCGATCAGATTTCCCGTCGAATATTGTATGACGAGTGCTCGTTTATCACTTTTCGCCAAAAATCGTGATTATTTTTTTAAAATTGAGTATTGTAAAATTTTACTCACCGACGACGGTTAAGATCATCGCGTGTCCGATCGGAGGCGTCGTGCCCACCTGACACTCGTAGTACCCGCTGTCTCTGATCTGCGGATAGCGTATTTGTAATGTCCAGTCTTCGGTTTGCGGTGAGTGCACTGCTTGGAACCGCTGGTCGCTGGTGTACGTGTACCGGCCTACGGTCAACAAGTGTATGCCCCGGTGTCGGACCCACGAAACCTGCAGTGCAAATAAAATCGACATGACATTATTATAAATTATAAATTCGCGAAATAATTTGAGAGGCAAAAAGAGCGTTGTTGTTATGCCGGAAAATAGGATTTTCTGAAAAAAAAAACAAAAATACAAAATAAACAAGGGAGCTACGAGTGGGTCACGGTTGTACGGGTGGGGTCATCGCGAAAACGGACGAATGTTTCAAAACTTCATAGTTCTATATAGTTTTGCTGAAAATTGATTAACGTCAATTTTTTCGCATTTTTTTTATGTTTCACCTATTCCAATGACGCGCAAAAACATTTTGAGATCTGACGCGTTAGTCATTTCAAAAGTTGACATTTTAAAAACGCTTCAAATAAAATACCGAAGCAGTTTAATAACTCATCTTTGGATGAGTTGTACCTATCGCATAAAAATCGAATACACTCGTACCTAAAAAAATTATTTCTAAAAAAAATTAAACCCATTATCGCTAAGAGTATAAAATACAATTATTCTGGATCGCCTCAATATTCTATTCGAAAATGTATGTTCAATTTTGTGAGGTTTATTTTCGTACACAAAGTTGTGTGATATTTTCATAAAGAAAAATTATTTTTGTTGTAATATTCATTTATTTTTTCGACAAATAAGTTTACTGTTTGAAAATGCATAAATTATATTGTGTAAAACTAAACAATTGTGAAAAAATGTCTTGCAAATTAAATTGGAAAACTCTTTCTTGTGTTTTGCAGTTAGTTAACAATCTAATTTGGTTGAATGTTCACATGCAGTTTACGAAATTTAATAACTTAGCATTATAGTTATATAAAGGACGAAATGGAATTCAATTTCATGTGTACTTTGGTATAATTCTATTATGAACACGAATTGTATAGTTTTATTAGAGTGCAGTAATTTAAAATTAACAGCAAATCATACATTAAATATTATTTTATTGGATTACAACATGCACTGTACTTCAGTTATACTTGCTCATAAAGTAATTATTTAACGATGACCGCAAAATTATTGTCTGTTAGTATACTATACAGGCAAACTTTTTAACGGTTTTATTGTAGCTTAAGAGAAGTAAATAATAATAAAAGTTTCAATAATTCTGGTTTTTGAATTCATTTCGTTGTTGATAATCCAAATGTATTATACGTGTAGTGTTTACAAATTGGTTTTTTTTTTCATTTGTGAAAAAATTAAACAAATACATTTTACTTTTTTTTTACAGAGATGGTTTTCAAATATTTATGGTTTGAAACGTTGAACTAATTAAATAATAATATTATTTTTGACCTTTTTTTATTACGTTACTGTACAAGAATCATACGTTCTTATATGTCAGAGTTATGCGTATACTAGCACGTTATTAAATAATGTAACAAAACTGTACAAAACTGTATAACCGCAATGATAATATTTTTGGTGTGCTGTCTGGATACAAATTATTTTTGTTTAACATAAAATGGTATTTGTTCAGTTTTAATTTTTGAATTTTAATTAATTTTAAGTCATTTCCAAGAGGTGCGAAATTACTAGTAATACAGTACAAATTCTTTGTTATGCGTACAATTAAACGTCATAATCTCTCGGATTTTGAAATATATTGAACGTTTACCGACAAATTGTGTCATAAAAGCGCACTGGAGAGTTACCGTTTTTGTTGAGCAAGTAGAGGTAATCCTTTATTCAGAAGACGGAAATTCGTAAACGCCGCAGGGAAACAAAATGAAAATGTTTTATTAATATTTTGCAAATTTATAAAATAGGCACGTACGAAAAAATGTTTGCAAGATATCGTTTAAATAGTTGTTTAGAATCTACATCGTCTGGTGACGATCTAGATTACAGATAAGTTTTTGCGACCGATTTAACGTCTAAAACCAGAACACTGCGGATGATTACCATAATTTTGAGCACGATCCCTGGGAAAAGTCTTGACGCAAGTGTAATGGGCTTACGAGCTGCGACGAGTGAGTATGGAGGCGCTCATAAATCATAATTATTATGATATTAGTTTAAGTGCCTAGTTTGTCCGGAGTAGGTAGAGACGTCGAGAGGAAACTACGTGTTGGGAAGCAAAACTACTGTTATAACACTCTAAGTAAATCTTTCTTTTATTAAAATACGCTGAAGTTTAAAGGGGAAAAAAAAATAACGCCTCTTTTCAATTTTATGCGTTTGCAAACTACTAAAGCGCACCTGCATCTAAATCATACCACCGAGCTTACTACAGTGTATTACATGTTTTAACAATTAGAAATTACATATTACGTGATAATATTGTCGTAGGACGGGATATTTTTGTTTATGAAATATTATAACTAATTATTATCCATTCTAAGTGAAATACGTACGATTCACAGCACAATGTCATTAAAAAATTATTGCTTTGACAAATAAAAGTTAACATTCCCAAGAACAACTGAGAAACTTTTAGTTGCTATAATTATCTACTGTGAGTTTTGTCAATAACCTAATTTATTAGTATTAGCAAGTGTTTAGTTTCTTTAAAATAAAATATTTTAGTTTATTCGAGTAAAACTTGATTAACATTTTAAGGGTTTAATGCGATTCAATTCGACCGATTTTATTCGATTATACTTTTTAAAAATTTAGATAAAAATTAAAAAAGAGTTTTACTAAGAAATTTAGTTTAAATTGTCATTTTTAAACTGAGTCGATTAATTTTATGTAAAAAGAAACTTCAAATTTAATAAAAACAAATTTTTGTTTGATAAATTTTTCTAACAAACCTATAAACATAGAGAATAAATAAATTAGTACAAAAAAACAGACGAATATGTGTTAAATAAAATTAATGTATAGACGACTTTAAACAATATTTAAGTAATCGAACGAAGCAATTAATTTACCTAAAAGATTTGATCTTTTAAAAAGTAAAATACTGAATTTCATAATGTAAGTAAAAATGCAAATAACTACAAATTTTTTTATAATAAATAAATTACATACAAAGACCCTAGGTTAAAAAATAAAACAGACGCTTTTAAAGCTTTTGCGAGATAAAAAAAAAAAAATAAATAAAAACTCAACACGAAAAGTGGGTAATATTTTTTCATTAAAGATTCTACTCTGAACCTCCTTCACACCACGCTCTTTTATATCTAATTTAGCGGTACTCGAATTCCCAGGAGATCCCCTAAGACGCCTCACGAGAAATTAGTGTTGCAATTTTACGTACTATATATGATTGAAAATCGAATAGGTACAAACCTATTATAGTTAAAAAAACAAAAGGTAAAACTACTTTTGAGTGGCTATTTTTTTTATCCCTCGTGTTAATGTTTAATTTACTTAACGGGTTTTATTATTACGCGCTATAGGTACGGATCGTACGTATATTTTGAAAATTACTGAAGAAATCTAAAACTGTTAATACCGCGTAGGAGTAAAGATAGTTCACTGAGAATTTACGGTGTACTTTTGTGCGGCCGAAATACAATAGATTTTATCCGACTCCTCTAAATCTGTGAAGATAAAATTGAAAATTCGCCACATTATTGATCTAGTTTCACGTAGGTATAATAACTTGCAGCAACTACCGACCTGGTGGTCTAGTGAATTATTTATGCGGGTAGGTGCAGTCCCTCCTCCCAAAAAAAAGCTTTAGCAAGTTTAGTTTAGAAAGCTGCATATTTGTTTGTATAGTTGTCATTTTAGTGTAAACAAAGCGTACACACTAGAAAATAGTTGCAAAACATCACTGTCTCGTACTATGCTATAGTATCAGCTGTATAATATATGGTTTCAATTAAAAACGTATTTTAAAAAAAGTAATCTGTTTGGTTATTGGCAACCTGTCTTCTACAAAATGTACTGTCAAGTGTAAGACAGGGTTGGGCAATTCATAGTTACGTAACTCGGTTATTTTTGTAACTAGTGACGAATCTTCCTGTAACTTTTGACGAAAGTTACAACGCGCGTTGATAAATCATTATAAAGAACGGGGACAAAAAAGTTGATCTTTTTTTTTCCGGCAATAGTTTATTGTTCTCCCATCGTTGCGAATCGAGAACCTCAGAACCGTCGACCACAGGTAAAACGACACCACCACCTCCCCAAAATGTTATCCGGTTCCCTATATATATAACTATAATCGTTTAGGTACGCTTAGTTACGGTTTCTTACGATCGCGGCAAAGACGTTTTCTAGGCCGTACGGGCGACACGCACATTTTATACGTATAGAAAAAACAAATTTTATAGATCATAAATATTTTTCATAATCGATGGTATATTATTACCACTTATAGAGGCGTCGTTCCCCACATCGGTCGGGCGAAATTTTACCTACAGACGTAACTTAAAATATGACTTAGTCACACGACTGTAACTGTTGTAACACTCAAGTTACGCGCCTTAAAAGTGACTCGCAGTTACTATAGTCACGTACACATTTTTACAGTAACTGTTGTAACTAATTGTGACCGGTCACAATGAATAATTGAGTACCTATCCAACTTGCTCGAGCCGGCAAGTCTCCGGGACGACCCCGCGGTGATGCGACACTAACGACGACGAGACACGACGACGTAGTGCGGTATCCCTCGTTCGGAGGGCACACAAGGTACCAGATTCTCTGTGCTGCGGCGAGGGTAGCTGCTGATAAAACGGTCAACGGTTTTTGGCACCTCACCACCGGATTCGGAGCCAACTGCCGAGGGTTTAGGGTGTGTGTGTGTAATGTGCAAGCCAGAAACGTTACCGAAATCAGAAACGAACGTTATTATTATTATGACCATAATCCTTTCCGTCGCGTCATGCGGGGTGGTAATAGATTTCCGACGGTCTTGTAACGTACGACGTATCTCTGACATCCTCTACCTATCCAACACCACAGTAATAACACACACACACACACACGGTAATAGTAATATTATTTTAAACGATATTTCAAAAGACGTCGTTTAACGCGGGATTTTCACGCCGGTCAATCGCGATTGGCCGTTCGCCAGCGCCGCGTACATATACCGTGATCCGTGTGATCCACTATATACACGCGTCTCGGCCGTTTCACTGCGGCATCCGTCGCGTGATATTTCGGCCGATGAGATTTCCCATACTGTTATAGGTAGATCGTATCTATAGTAATTATTATTTCTCTATCGTAACAGTTATAACCGTATTTTTATAGTGTGTATCCAAGATTCACAACAAAAGATGGAATTCACTTAAACTATGTTTCCAACCGAAATTTATGCCGACAGTTATGTTATGTACACCACTCACTTACAAAGGCGTTTTTTTTTTTAAAAACTGTTACGAATTTGTATTGATTAAACGAAACAGTAATTATTTATTACGGACTCGTGTAATTTCTTGTAAGTTGATTTTTGTCGTTGTTCAAGTTATGTCGTCAGACGCCGTAGTTTTGCCCACGAATTCGAAACGCTTACGATATGATCAATTTTTCTTTTTATACAATATACTTGTTTCACAGTTTTCTCAACGGTTTATTATATATTTTTAAAGTCAGTTTTATTTGCAAAAAAAAAAAAAAACTAGAACCACTTGAATATTCGAGAACAAAATATAGTACAGTACCTACAGCTGAAACGTTTAAAATTATTTTTGAACGTAACTTGTTCAGAGTACAAATGTTTTCAAAGTTTTGAAAGCTCATAAAATATTTTCAAGATTCTGAGCGTATCCAGTATATACATTGATTTAACAGTATTTTATTTTCAGAAACAATTTTATGAGGGTTGTGGAATTTCTCCGATCTCCAAATATGGTGTATACCCTTAAAAACAGGTAGTTGGTTTGAGATGGAGATTTTGTTGAAGAATTGTTTGAAATATTGTTTATATTTTGCTAGTTGTATATAAACTGCTTCGTTATTTTCCTTATTTCTTTTGACAGTTACTTCCAAAAATTTTTCAGATTAATCGAAATGCTTACGAATTTTGACGGTTTTCGAGTGGAATATAGAAATTTAAAAGCTTACGGTTTTTCGGTATTTGACTCACCGAGTTCGCTCAGAATCATTATTTTTGTACGCAGCAATTTATAATTGGTACCCAACAAATTCATTATAAAAAGTCAATCTACACCTTTTGCTCATCCACCTGCATTCCCTAATAGAAATTTTTGATATCACCAAAAGCCAAAACAAGTCAACAAAACAACACTGTACTATTTTGACCACGACGTTAAAGAAATTTTGTTTAAGTTAATATGGTTTTTTTTTTTTCATTTTGGTGAATTATTTCTGATTTTTACAACGAATATAATTTGTCGTTGAATAATTTTTGGGGTGCGTACTAGCCTTCCCATCTAATTGCATCTGTGCTAAAACAGCGTGCGAGTGATTCAGATACTTCACCAGTGAGATCGCACGTGTATTTTTAGATTCAAAGCGTATTTGTGAATGTTTTGCTTTAACGAGGAAACGAGAAATAATTCCTAGACTAGTAAAAAGTGCATAATTTTTTTTTTTAACATAATGCTCATTTTTACCGATTCCCATTCAAGCGAGAATCCTGACATTCTTCCTGTTTATTCATGTACGTCATTCAATTTAAAATCTATTGTATCCCGACTGATGAGGTACCTAAGCATACGTGTTATAGGTTGCATTTTGAAGACAATGTTAAAAAAGAAAATATTAAGTAAAAACCACTTATACCCTGAAAGACTACTGTATTACATTATTTTTTAAGTTTAAATTCAAACAATTACTTACATTGAAAATATCATAGGTTTTGGTTTACATTTTGGAACAACGATGGAAAATTTTAAGCTGGTGTCGAAAATCTGTTTGAAATATTTGCAAAGATAGACAGGTAGGTATGAAAGAAGAAACAATAAAAAATAATAGTACAAACATTTTATTTCAGCATTGATATTTAAAATGTGAAATACAAATAGATATAAAATAATTACACAAGGTGTTCTTTTAAGTATGTTTTTGAAAGAAATTTTTCCCAAATGACGTTTACTTTTAATAATTTGACTATTGAATTTTTCACTGTGATAAAACACATTTGTTTATGCGTATACATTTATACTTGTATGCGATTAACTTTAATCGTTTAAGATTGTTGAAATAAAGGCCATTTTCATTCTATTTTTATTAAAATTTAGAAAACCTCGACATTTTTTTCGTCTAGTTGACTATGTTTTAAAGTGACACGCTGTTTTACAACTTTAAAATTTTTTCTTTACGGTTTTGTCCAATTGATATTTCATTAAACTGGGTATAATTTAAATATAACATGTTTCTATATTACGCGTATTGAGTAGGGTTGCTGCAATACTATGCGTTTCGTTTTCAAAATATTTCACCTTATAATTCAATGGGATTTTATTGATAAGCTAAAATGCACGTTTAGTTTATTTTTCAAATTAGTTTGTATCCCATACATCCTAATAAATGGTGTAAAACAGTATTTTATTAGCAGAAAAATATTTCAGGTATGCGTGTTGATATAATAAACTAGGTATCGTTATTAAATTAAAAAAAAATAATCGTTATATTGAACCAATCCAGAATGTATTATTTTAAAACAATTTATGTAGGTGGTATACTGTATTAGACATTTATTTGTATAACAACTTTGCTGCTGTTGTAATAATTACTTAACAAATTTTATTTTTGTGAAATATAATAAGTGAGTATTGACTATAATGGAATATATTTATGTTATTTGTGAACAAAAAACATTACCTATTTTTAAAATGGACTTTTATTCCATCGATATTACTTTAGTTGTAGGTAAAACAAAACTTCCCCGTTGCAAGTACAATATTGATCTAAAAACAATTTTTTATTAGATTGGAAAAGTAAGAAGAATTTAATAAAAATCAACTTTTTTCTTTTTTTAAATTGAACAAGTTTCTTAAGAACAAACTCTGTCGTTTAATATAAAACATAAGCGAGCAGCCGAACGTTCTCGTTTACTGTTCACTCAGTTGGTAGGACCGTTTTAAAACACTAAAAGTCAGTAGTCAACTATACAATTGGGATTTTTTTGAGTAATTTTAATTAAAAAACGGAGTAACAAGATGTGGATCACTATTTTTGAAGAAGTATATGTGGTAGGTTAATGTTTTTAAATAAAATTTGAAAAACGAAAAATGATTAATCATCGGTTACAAAAATAACAGTTCGGTAAGACTGTTTAGCTGAAAAATGATCGAAATCGTTTGAAACTGGAATGACGTCTGTACCTCGGCCATTTTAGTAATGTGAAAACTAGTTTTGGAAGAGTTATTAAAAATAAAAGAATACAAATGAAAAAGATGAAATTTCTAAAAACTAAAATCGTATCAAACGATTTCAAAAATTAAAACCGTGTTTTTAAACGTCAACATTTTTAAAAAAGGTAAATATTTCTCAAAATATATTTTAATACTAACACGTGTTTTATTTTCTTTAATACCCAGAACAAATCGTGATCATCGAAGATTTTTATTTTACACGGAAGAAAAGCAGTGTTCGAAACGTTTATTATTATTTTTTTTTATAACGCGAGCAGCTGAATTATTTCGCGTTTCGCGTAAAATTGGTACGAAATTCCGACACGGATTCAAGATACCACGAGACTTCGAAACTCGTGTAATTTTACGCGTAAATATCGTCACGTATCAGATACACCGTCAAAACAGCGTAATGAAAAAGGAAAATATGATATTCGCTGAACGACGTTGTTTAATGTGTGCACATGTTAAAATAATGGTTTTTTTTTTTTTTTTGACCGGGGATTTTTTTCTCGTCAAATGCACAATATTTCCTAGGCTATACGCGTTCAAAAGTCATCATATAGGAACGGATTTAAAGAATAATTTTGTGTTTTTTTCGCCACATAATGATTTCGTGTGTTTGTAATTAGCGTGCCGAGGCTATAATACGTACATAATATACCGTCGAATCCGTTTAGAAACTAAAAATCGCAACTCAGTCCCGAACTATACGGCCTCATCGACGATCTGCAGCAAACGAAATCATACCGTAGTTTTTCTTCGATAGGCACTTACACGTTTGTTTTGTTTTCCGTTCTTGAAGTAAAAAAAAAAAAAAATAGGCCCGTATCAAATTTAATTAAAACTATAATGAATTCTCGCCGAACCAGACACATTTATCCGTGCAGACGGTCTCGTCTGAAACGGATGATGCCCGACCCGCCGCCCCCGAAAAAAACGTCAGATTGATGAACACAAAAAGTCGCGTTCATTAAGTCCTTTCTGTTGTAATACTCATTATCGCGGACGCGGTTTATAAATTATAATAATAATAATATTACACCGTAGCGCCAAACTGCGCGTGGCCCTGCGGGGGCCGTCTAAAAAAGGAAATCCCGGTTCAGCAGGGCTATTCATCTTTTCAAATGATTCGGATAAAAGCATCTTAACTCGATAACAAATCTCCACCCGTCCGAAATGAAAAATATAGCGCGTCCGATGGCGAATGAATACGTTTCGAAAATATTATGACGGAAAAAATAAAAAAAAGTTCCACAGAATAATGCGTTATGGCCGAATTTTTATGAGAACACGGTGCACCGCCCAAACGGTGTTCGATACAACAATAACAAGAGTTGAAGGGGGAAAAATAAGAAAACGAAAATTGTTTTAAAGTCGGAGAATACGTTTATAGGGACGAAAAAAAAAAAAAATGATAAAAAAAAAAAAATGAAATACGAATTATTATTATTATCGATTGCGACTAACACTAGTTACTATTGAGGAACCCAATACACCAATATTCATCCGAAACGTTCTGCCGGAAAAGTAGTCCTCCTGCCGCGAAGAATATTAAAATATTCGAACACTATTCTTATAACTTTTAATTAAAAACCGTCGCGTCCCTGGTCGCGTTTAAGTTGTTAATTTTTTTTTAACGTCGAAAACAATTCTCATTGTTTTGATAAAAATTATCAATTTTAAGGTTTTTTACTTTTATTAATACAGTTCAAGGGTAAACTTAAATCCGGCCTACATTTTATTTTCTGTCGGCTAAAAATATGAAATTTTTGATTCACGTCGAATCTACGAGAAATGAGAGCGTTTCCCGTGCGGTCCATTTTGTTCACGCCTTGGAACCGATAAAAATTACCTACATTTGACGGCACCGGACCCGAACACGTCATTAAAAAGTTGTTCATAACATTTTTGTATTTATTCTTCATTATACACTTGAAGAAAACCATAAATTGAAAATTTTAAAACGGATATTTGTTCAAAGTCACGAAAGCATAACGATGTCTTAGCGATATTTTTATTGATTTCCAAAATAAATTGTATTGTTTAATCCAACACGTTTGATTTACTTTGAACTTGTAAGATGTAAGGTATTGAACTCCAGTGTTGTGTACGAAAAACGTACAGGTAGTACTTAGGTTTTTGTTTTAAATTTAACATAAAAATTTTATAATACACGTTTTTAACGGTGATGATAAAAATGATTAAATTTTCAAATTTTGCCAGAAATATTTCTAAAACATATTTACAAAAACATAATCAAAATAAAATTAAAATGTAAGTCGAAAAATCAATAATATAAAATATTTTAAGTTTTTTCAAGGATTTCATGAAGAAAAATACTTTTATACAACTAGAAAAATGTATTTTTTTAAACAATCACCATTTTAAATCGTACGTATTCACCTATAAAATAATAAAAACAAACAATTTGTAGTACGATATTTAAATGTTATGGATATACGAACAGAAATACTTTTGTCAAATAAAAATGAAATTTGCTTACCTCGCGCTATAATCGTTATTGACGTATTTATTTTCCGATGATTTTATTTCGGGTATTTCAGGACAGATAAAAGTTAATAGTTAAATATTTACATAACATCTTTAATGAATGTAAATTTTATAGAGTCTCTTTTTTTCCCCTCGGTCCAACTAAAAAATTTGTTTTTTTCTCACAACGCATTAATTGGTTATTATCTTTATTTGTTATTTTTTTTTTTTTTAAGTTTTTACCTTAAAGCTTAAGTCCCTGTAATCAGATATTTATTATGATGCATCACGTTATAAATATACAATTCATACTTGATTACAGCGGTTGAAAACACTTTTGAGGGATAGGACGATAAAAACGTATTTCTGAAACACTAAGTACTTTTGTTTAGACATATAAGCATGAAATAATATAATTTAATAATTACTAGAAAAATTTAGCTACATTTCAAATCGGTCCCACCGTGCGTCGTTTCGACGATAATTTATTTTGTACGTGATAATACACAGCACACGATTGTAATTTGGAAAAAACATAAAAAAAAACTTATTGATCTTGAGTATTGGCTGGGATTGCGAACCCGTCCCCGTAAACACGCCACTGCGTATATAAAGAACATTTTTATTAGAATCCGAATCCGGAAAGTTGGTTCTTTTCGTTTGTTACCCCGACGAACGACGCGGGAATCGCTCCCCACCGGGGGGGGAGGTCAAAAGATCCGCCGATTTATGGACGGCCGTTTAACGTTTGCCAAAGGGATCGTCCGAGAATGCGACCATTGTGCGGGAGACTGTATTTCTTCCAGCGCGAGAATAGATTTCGGGATGAAAAAAAATAAAATAAAAATAGAACCGAAAGCTGGCGGTTTCTATGTATCGTTCTACACAGCAGTCGTTCAGGTTTTATGTTCACCGTGTTTTTCGGTTAGTGTTTATGTTTCGATTCGCAGTGTGCAAGTCGTATGTACAAGGTTATCGAAAAAAAAAAAAAAGGAAAGAAAGAATGGGAGTGATTTTGAGGCCGAGCGAGAATTTGTTTTGGCGTAGCGATTAAGCTTTGGAATGGGTCACGTCTTTGGGTATGCCAATGTTTCGGAAATTCTGGTTCAAACTTACTATTTAATACCTATCTGAAAGCAATGATTGCGTCCGAAATAATTATAGTTCTGAGCGAGCTCAGTTGTCTAATATACGTACTGGTAAAAACCGTATGTTCAACAGAAAATATATATTTTAACTACCTATAATACCTGAAAAGTGAAATACGACTGTTTTAGGTAATCGCTACGGCAATCAACTTCTCACCCGACTTCAAATGTACTTCCTTTCCTTCGTTTCTTTCTTTTTTTCATGTAATACAAAGCATTGCCTGAAAAGATCGGACCAATACTCGCCTCTCCATCGGGGTTTTTAGTCTAAATCTGCGTGTTTTTGGATCAGAACTCGCTTAGTACGTACAATTTAAAAAATTGTTTCGAATGAGATCTAATTGAAATCGAATTCCCAAACTTTTTTGTCATATAACGCAATTAAATGTATCACGTCGCTCCTTCCACTCGAAAAAACAAACAATCGAATTTGGCGATGTTCCGATTTTCAACGTTTTCGGCAGATTACTAAAAAAATAATCAAAGTATCAAAACATTTTTCAGATAAAATATATTTAAAATCCGAAATCTAAACTATTTTGTAGTATTCAACGTAAAGATCGGAGCCACGCGCTACCCGTAAAAGTGATTACAAATGTCGAAATTTCAAGCCGTTTTCCGAAAACAGTCAATAAATATTTTGGGCTGTAATTAAGAAACAAAAAAAAAAAAAATTATCAAAGGTTTCAAGTAAGGTATCGTCGGAACCCGTTTTCCAAAATTGTGTGCGCTTTGACATTTTGCTATTGGACGTGCCGCCATTGTGTTCAAAAAAAAAAAAAACAATACATTCTTCACTACGATCAGAATCTAATTCATATTCCATCAAGCGTTAATTTAAATGTACACGCCTGAGCTATAATAAATCAAATTTTACATTAATTGTGAGAAGGAGAAAAACATTTTTCCCAGTGGATCACTAGTTCGTATCTATTCCATAGGTATAAAATTCATACTGCATTAGCTGAAACTGAAATGAACTAGTTCATATAAAATTTTCTACAAAATATTCTATATTATTATACGAGTTATATACAATATTTAAAGTTTAAAGTGCTCTATAATATGGTATCAGATGGAAAAATCGAACACCAAAAATGTATTCAAAACGTTTTTCTAAACGAAAACACAGTACCTAATTTGATAATTTAAATTTTATCAAAATAAGTAGATATATATCTATATCGATATACACTTTTAGGTGAACAACGCGAAAAATGGCTGAAAAAACGCGTTTTATAAAAAAGGAAAATATTTCGTTTACGTTAACCCATCGTTATCGTAGAGAATCCGATCGAATATTTTTCGCAAAAAAATACCGCTCATAGGGATGTGAACAGGAGAAAAAAGAATGCGTAGGAGGTGAGCGACCAGATATTTTTTCACTCTTTTCCAAACTGTTGAACTGTTACAAATCACGCATTCAACACCGGAAAAATATCAAAAACAGAGTATATAGAAGGTACGTCGTGGTCGGCCTGTCTGTAAAATAATAAAAAAAAATTAAAAAAAAAAAAAAATATAATAATAATACAACAGCATAATATTATTGCACATTGCATATTTTCATATGTGTGTACCTAGAATGATCAGCGCATCTCTCGGGAACTATTTCACAAACGATGTTCGATGTTTTCGAATCGAGTGTTTTGCATATCAAAAGGGATGCTCTTTTATCGGAGAATTCAATTTTTTTCCCCACATTTTCGTTTCGGAGAAAAATATACCGACACGCTATTAATTCTCAAATCGTACGCCGTACAATAATGTATGCAAGAGCTTGAGGTTATTTTTTTATTTAATTTTGACTACGAACTTTTATTAAAATGTCCAACATATAAAACGTACTATCATAACAAGGATTTGATTATTATTTAAAGCGTAGCGAATAATGTATTGCTATTACAATGGTCTTTTTTCTGTGATAAACCGGAAAAGCTTCGTTTTTTACATGAAAACAGCGAATTTATCGAATACGATCTATTATTATTACTCGAAACATTTTTATTTATTTTTAGTTATGATCCAAAAACAAAAATGTTCCGTAATTTTGTATTACTTAACGAAATCATTAGAAACTGTATAATGTCTATACCTATATTCGTCAAACATTTTAATTGACTTTGAAGTTGTTAGATTGAAAAATAAAACTTTAATATTTGTAGTGTTATTTCATAAAATCTTTAATATTCAATTAAATGATTTGAAAATTCAATATAAATTTAAAAACATAACTATTCATTCATAGTTCAAAAATAACAAAAATCGGTTGCCAAACAAAAATGTTTTTTTTTTTTAAGTTGAAAGCACCAACTCTTCCAATGTCGTTAAAAATTAAATCTAATTTGTACATTAAATAAAATAAAATGAATTTTTATACAAATGTGACAAAAATTCAATCTATTTTAATGATTTTTGTGCTGTATGTAAAGCTTTGGAATAACTTTAAAAACAGTGACAGTGAAAATAGTATATTTTCCAAATAATATAATTTAAGCACCTATGTTATTTAAACAATATATTTAGCTCTGTATAATAAAATATAAATAATAATAATACAATAATACTGCAGAGAAAATTCGTATATTATTCGTATATTTCAACTATGGATCATTATTAAGTATATAATACTGAATAACGTGTATTTTATTATTTTTAAAAGAGAATTGAAATGTTCGATATTAAATATATACTTTTAACTATTGTTTTTTGTGAATTTGGTGGATAAACTGTCTATTTTTGGTTAACATTGCAAAATGTATGTAAACAGTTAAAACCGGTAAAAAATAAGTTTAATTTTGCTTATTTTATTTTGTATGGTTTTTTTTGTATTTTGTAATCTACTCAAATGGATTGAAAAATTAAAATGTTTCAAGTTAAATATTGTAAGTTGAAAGCAAAATATTTATAAAAATCAGTTCTTTGCTGAACAAATATAATCGTTTTAATATTTATAATAGCTTTTTGTTTACAGAACAATTCAAAAGTATGCACCGATAAAATTTTGCTCGATCATATTCAGGGATTTAAGTGGCATAATATCTCTAAGGGGACCGTGATTCCTGTAAAAGGTTGAATGGTTCTCTTGTTCTAATGCAACACATTGCCGAATACAAATTTCAGGAAGACCTTTATGGAAATTTTCCAGAGGTAAGAGGACTGAGTATTATAAACTATTAGTATAAGTATAGATACTTAGTAGATGATAATATTCTGTATTGTAATTGTTACATAAAATTTGTTCAAAATAAAACATTTTCAGAAAATATTATAGGTTGTTAAATATAATGTTTTGGACCATCATAGTGATTAGTAATGTTTAATGTTGAAAATATATAGATACATTTTTCTGCACAGTCGAAAACAAAATAATTATTATTAATCCACGTACCTAATTTATATTCTACAAAATTATGTCAATATTCTACTTAGGTTCGCGTTTAAATTGCTATTTTTTTTTCAATTAATTACACAATTTATATTTTAAACTACAATATACGTATATAGAAAGATTTAATCCAAAACTATTGGTTCTTAGTTAGTAAAGTGTGTAATTTTGAGACGGCCCAATTATTTTAAAAATATGTAGACCTTTTCGAAGTGACTATAGTGACGCTTTCAATATACTTTCAATGAAGCTTTAACTGTAATTTTAGATTTAATTTGTATAGTTAAATGTCGTAATAGAACCAAAGAGGAACCAAACACGGTAAAATATAAGTAAATAATATATATATTTTCGTTTGAAACGACTTAGGTGCAGTATTTTATTAAAACAATTATAAACTGTTCAAAATAAATATGTATTCAAAACGTCTTAAACACGAAATAAAATATTTAAAAAAAAATTTATCATTTATTTCAAAACATTTTCTCGTGTATAACAATACCGATTCTCTAATTTTTCGGTTAAAAATGTGATTTTAATGAGAAAAAAATTTGAACAAATGATAAACCTTATATCACAGACAAGATTTTATACAATTTGTAAATACGTATTTGCTGTTTGAAATATTATGGTGCGTTGTTTTTATAACAATATGGGTGTGTATCTTTTTCTCTATAATCACCGCAGTGAAACAAATGTTGATCATTCGGCTTGATCATATTTCACGTGAGAAACATGGCTAAATAACGTCCTTTTAAGCACACCCTAAATTATATCCGGTGTATATATTATCTTGATGCTACATCACGCGGTGGCTGAGTTCCAAAATCGGTCAAGAGTTATGATATAATATGTGGATTTACTTTATGAACATAATCCGAAGAACGAATTAGCTGTAACAAAAAAGTAATAAAAATACACCACCGCCGTGTACAGAAACATAAGTTTAATTGTAAAATATGACTGTAAATATTATGTAATTTGTGAAAACATAAAATATATTGGTATAAATGAGTGAAAAAAAATTTTGAAACGCGCGTAATTGTTATGGCAGTGCATAAAAACTTTAGTGTAATATATTTTTTGGACTTGTATCGTTTTTTTTTTTCTGTATTCGTGTTTGTTTAGTTTATATATTATTCTGAATACAATTTTTCATCATCGAGAATGAGTTTACAGAAACACTTAAGTTATTGATAAAGTTTTTAGTTAAAAATAAATAGTTTTTAGTACCGTTTTCAAATTTTTCAATAAAATATAATTATCTTCGATTTTTTACAATGGTCTACAAATATAATTTTTTTCGATTCCATTGTGTGACACGATGAATTGAAAGTAAAAGTTTATTTATAAATAAGATGTAGGTATCGAGTTATATTTAATCAAATACCTATCCGAAATCGGTAAAAATGAAGATATTTTCGGAAAAATTCAAAAATTTTATAGAATGTACTCTTGTAGATGTACATAAAGATGTAGATTACATTATTATGTATAAAATGTGTATTCTTTAAAATTACTTAATCAGTTTTTTGTAAATTAGGTAAATATATATAAGAAAGAAAAACGTATTCTAAATAGTTTAAGATTTTAAATTTTCAATTACAAAGTGAGTATCATATTTTAGATTTTGGTTAGGTATACAATAAATTGCTACTGATATTTATAAAATTGGATCATAAAAAAAACGTGTTTTTTGCTGAACTAAATTTTTTCATTTTTATGATACCTCGATTACAATAAAACTATCGATAAAAATCATTTCCTATAATGTTTGAAATTTATTTTTCATTAAAATAATCACGCTTTAAGAATAAATAAACACTAAGTTGTTTACCATCTTATGTATCTATACTATAATATAAAAAGAAGGCAGATGTTTTGGTTACTGCGCTAATTGAAAAAACCGATTTTTCTGAACCTTCGGGTATTCAATCTTGACAGCCTTCTTCAGGTTTTTGTTTACCGCTTCAACGGATAAAAAAGGTACTAGAGGTAAAAAAGGTACAAGAATGTGAAGTGGAAAAAATAATTTTTGCCCAGTTTTTTCTTGAAATTTATCATAAATACAATGCATCACAAGTAACGAAACATTTATTTTCCAAAAATTTGACCTCTAACAGGGTAATGCGGCAATATACAAAAAATATTTCTGATATAGGATTTTCTTGTAGTTAAGAATTTCTGAACCAAAATCATTTAAATTATAAGCATACAATTTAAGCTTTTGCTCACTAAGAATGGATTTTTTTACCTGTTAGCGTAGTAGGGGAAAATTTTTTTCATGGAAATACGCATAGTATTTTTTATCATACAAATTACTAATTCTTGTCATAGTTTTTTGAAAGTTCTTAAAAACTATAAATTTACACTCATCGATCCCAAAGGGCATAATGGCTATAGAAAGTTCTCAGTTGTGCGGAAAAACTTAAACGAATTATCTTTTGTCTCAAATTAACCTTCCTAAAATTTTGATTTTCGAATGTGAATTTAGTACTTATTTTACTAAATCCAAGAAGCACAGGGTCAAAACAGCTAGTATTATGTATACACCATACAAATGAATTTAGTGGTAAAACCAGTTGTGTTAGTTTTCCATTCTAAATTATTCGAGAGATACGTAAATTAATTAATTATTATATTATTAGTAAACTTCACATAATTATAACGATGCTAATTCATCACATATTCACTGTAGACTTTACACATTACATCACGTATTACATTATTTAATTCAACGACCCGTAATGGACTATGTTTTGATGTCAAATTATCAATCTTATTTTACAAAAGGAGTGTTTGTACACAATATTGTTTTGCTCATTCATTATTCATCTATCCATTAGGCACTATATTTCAAAATATCACGCAGTGTCATTTAAATTGGGTCAAAATGGTAATATTTTTGAATGGTGTGCACAGTGTTTTGATTGATAACTTTTTATTAAAAAACAAATGCAAAATTTAATAAAATAGTTTTTAGGTCCTCTATAGAGTGGTTGGCAACGTGAATAATATGGTGCTTGTTTTGCTTTTAACCAATTCTTATAATTATTGGCTTCTCAATATAAACTTATTATATCGTCATTTGTCTTAACTTCAAAATCAGCTTCTTCATTATTTTTTGGTTTAAACATTTTACGAAATATTCTCTTTTAAAATACATCCAATTTATTTTCATCGTTTTTAGTGGTTGTTCATGTCTCACATGCGTATATGGGTTTGATTAAGACTTTGTACAATGAATCTTGTTGAAAATAATTTTAATTTGAACAATGTTGATGGTCCAAAATATCATTTGTTTGATGTTTTCAATCTTTCTCATATTATACTTTTTACGAATGGGGTTTCTTTCTAACTTTCAAAGTCCACATTTAAGCATGTCCCTCGGAAATCATTCGTCACTTGTTTTTATTAAAATCACATTGGTTTTTTCTAAACGTTTGGTGAGTATACCTAAAATATATTTTCAAAGAATTTTCTAAGTTAACAAAGAAAAGAATCTAAACTAAAACACTTGTTATGAATCGTCATAGATTTTTGTATATATTCATTCAAGAACAATTATTGATATACGTGCCTCATGCGTTATCTTCAACTTAATACCGATTAAGAAATTTTCTTTTCTCTTTTGATAATGCGAATTTCACATTTTGTTCGCAAAGACGGTTGGATATATTATTATACCTATTAATTTATGATAACTTGTTTCAATTTGATTTGTGTTCTGCCATAATAATTACGTTAATTCAATGATTCTATTCGTTAGCAAAGTCCGGTGTTGTCTGAAATTGATAAACACATTTGGCCGGTATGATTTTATTACCAAGATACACAATGTTGTTCAAACGCATGAAAGCATACTCTTAAGTCGGGAATTATTGCCGTTTCGCCAGTCATAATATGGATTAAGTCCGATTGATAACTGAACTACGAATCGCGTTGATAAACATAACTGAATCTGGTTTTTATGTTTTCTTAGAGTGAAAACTGGCGGCAACCGTAAACGATCATTTTCGAATTCTATTTTCGAGTTTGCCTTATTTGTTAGGTACCAAGTTTATTCGGAAATTCGTGTAGGTACCTATGAGGTAGTTGGTTTTTGTGTTGATAGTGATATTGTATATTCAATAGCAGAGAATAGAACGTTGTGAATAGAATGTTTTTTTGGACCCTGTTAGATTCTAATTCTAGAATTTATTTTTGAACTTAAGTTTTACATCTCACATTTTCACTATCGAATATCTCGCCTTCAAATTATGTAACGGTTTCTTTCCTGATTGAAATGAAATTTTTTTGATGTTATAAAAAAACTAAAACGTTTGACCAAAAAGTTTTAGGATTTTCCGAATTTTTTTTCGCTTTTCTTGCAGGACCCCGTGTTTTAAATTTTTAAAATGTGTTTCTATTACTTATAGCAGCCAGGGAATAGTGAAAAACCAAACGATATCAATAATGAATAAAAATGCGTATAACAGTAATATTACTGTTACGATGATTATTTCGATTATATCAGTTTTGCAAGTTCAAAAACACGAATTTAAGTTTGAGAAACAGTAATATTATTAGCGAATGGTATCATGTTCAATGTTATCCAACAGTGTTTCGACGAAATTTTCAAACTCAAATCTTACGACAGAAGATTAATACGTCTTCCTATGTTTTGACGTTCAAAAACATAGCTCATGTTAATTTATTTTACGTTACGAATATATCATTGCATCGAGTCGTACTAGACTTGTTTTAGAGTATCGAGTTGTCGAACGTAAGAAAATATTATTAAGAACCAACTCCAATTATAATAGTTATTATTATTATCGACCACGTCCATTTGGTTAGATACAAGCACGGTTTTTTTATATTTCGACTTAGTGTAAAGTAAAAGAAGTTTAGTTTTTATGCCATTTTTAACGTGAATCGTACAACGGTTCGAATAAAAAAAAAATAGGAAAAAAAAACTTCAATAAAACAATTAACGGATGGATCCCGTGATCGATCGGAGGATCCCCGCCGTAGGGCGCGGCGTATTTTTTTAGTCTTTGTGCAACACGAACCGTGTCTGAACCGTGTTACTGTGAATTTTTTCGTACATGTTTCCGCTGCTAGAAATAATAATCATAAAATTTAAATAAAAAAACACTGTTCGCTCGTACACAAGACGTTCGCTCCGAAGAATCAATCTCGCGTCCGGGGTTCGTTTACAATTTGATAATAACACGAACTCGGGTTTCGCGGGGCGGTTTACGGGACGGGAACAAAACGCGGTCTCCCGCCGACTATATACAGTCTCTTGTTGTTCTCTCGGGCGAACGGCGGCGCGCGGTATGACGAGGAGCGGCGGAGGAGGGTCGTCGCAATATTTATGTCCAGCGAGATCGCACAAAAAGCGTATGCGAGTAAATAATTTATCAGGGATAATAACGGGCGTTCAAACGAAATTATCTCCGCGATCTTTCGGAAAGGATTTATTTTGGAAACGCGCGTCCGATATAAATTACTGCGGGCGCGGACCTGCTCGCGTTTTTCTCGTCCGCAGGGCCAAGCCGGACCTCGCGCGGATCCGGCCGGGGCGTTCGTTTTTTACTTTGCGCGCAGACGAACGGAAAAAAAATAGCGATAGACAAATAAAAAATAAAAAAATATACGACAAAGAGACGGGACTGGAGAGTACAATATTATTTTAATTACGATCCCCGGGTCGGCCGGTCACGCTACGCGGTCCCGGTTCCGGTTAACAAACTACAATTACGTAGGTACGAATTGTGCGTTTACTAAACTTTACAGAAAAATAATTGACGTAATTGTTTAGTACGCGAAATATCGTCCGATAGTAGGTGCGAAAAAGACACCTCCGAAATGTTGAAAAGTGCGCGCGGATTTTGTGCCAAAACGGAAAGTTTTACAATTCTGTCGGCGGTTCGAACTTTAAACACGCCCTTCAAAAAAGTAAAACGCGATGACGATTGGCTATTATTTTAGCTAAAAACAGAATTTGAAATTCGCATAGTTTTCATTTTGTCGACACCGATCATTTACACGTTGAAAAAATGGTATAATGTCGTTTTAAACAGTGTCGAGTTTTTTGCGTGGACTTTGTAAAATTCGTTGCAAACTTGTTTTGGAATACGGCTGATAAACAAACGTGATACGTGTTTCGTACGACAGTTTTGGGACTGTACCGTTAAAATTTTCCGTTCTAGGAAATGTTCGTCGACAAACTCTTATTTTCACATGGACATTCAATTAAAAATTATATAACTATTGTATATATGTATTACGTAGGTATCTAACGCACCTACGTAATACATATATACATACGACAGTAAAAAATAAATTATTATAGTAAATTGGAACGTATACACGTATTATACTCTAAAAATTACAAGAAAACCTAATGTTAGTTTTATGAATGAAATTGTTTAGAAAGAAACAGTTGTCGAGAGTTTTACGCTTTTGGCGAATTAGTATAATCATAGGCATTTTATTATTTTATCTAAGACTTCGATCACACAATAGACCCGTCCATCGTCCGACTTGGAACAACATTGGGTGACAGTCAAACACAAACAAACGGATCTCGTATCGATGTAATAAACCGATCGATTAGAAGTGGTAAAATTTAAGAAACAAAAATCGTTTTGGCCGTTTAAACTGAGTATTTTCTTTTGATTTTTCCGCGACCTCCGTTCGGTTCGACGAAAAATCCGTCTCGCGACCTTTTTTCGAATATTCGTTTCGCACGACCGAGGTTTTTTCTCGACGAGACGAGTCCGTGTCGCGGATCAGACGCGCGTATGCATCCGACCTTGCTACGATTTCCACCCTTTTACTCGGCACGCTCCATTATCCCGATCACACTTTTCCAGAAAACGGATTATTCCCGTTTCCTCGACCCGCAGGGCCGAAAGCCGAACGAACGGCGATTATTCGTTTGTTTGCGTGCGTTTTTCCACGGTTCATTTCCCGCGAGACTCGTAATTTCGGATGGGTTTGTAATACCTACTCTGCACGCTTACACGTATACGCACGCTCGCGCACGTAATATTTTATCGTCGGTCGGAAAGCGGAAGATGTACATATTATTTATTTTAATTCGCTTTTCGGTACAACGCATAGATTATAGATGCACGCAGAACATTTTGTAACACCTAAGTGTTAAAAAAAGGTAGTGAGAAAAAAATAAATATCTGCTCTCGCGCACGTTTAGTCCGGTGGCGTACGGTTACGGGACCACCACGGGGTTCAAACCTGGATGAAAAAAAAAAAAACGTTTTAAGAATCGCACACATCTACCCATTGTACCCTCTGTACGGGTAAGTTTGGGTATTTTAATTTTATTTGTGTTTTTTTTTTGTGACTAAAAAATATCGAATATTGCAAGACGCGATTCTTTTTTTCAGGCGTTTATAGTTTGAAAAAATTAATCATAACCTGGAAAAAATTTGTGACTTTTACAATTTTAGACTTGAAAATCTGATACATCATGTAGAACAACATTAACCACCTGCCGCTAAAAACTTCGAAAAAATCCGACCAGTAGTTTCCAAAAGCGTATTAAACACTAGCATGAACAAAACGGTGTTATTTTGGTTACAAAAACGAAATGACGCCCTATTGCGTAGTCGACACTTAAACCGTAACAAAATAACGAAAATTCGAAGAAATATTATCCCAATAATCGAAACAATTGTTTTTATTAAGATTTATTTACGTAACTAGAAATATTGAAAAAGAGTAGGTAGCGGTAAGTTTTATAACTTATAAAAGGAAGAATTTTTTGTCTATACACCGAAGTTAGTGTCCGGTAGTTGTTTGAATCTCCCCCTTCCCCAGAGTAATATTGAACGTACTTCTTTGTGAACGTCATAGTCATATTGTTTTTTACGAAACCGTTCGTGAAAACAAAACTTTTCACAAATTATTTCACATTCTTCACTTTCACAAGAGTGAAGAACATCAACTAGGTCATAGGTGCACAGATAGATGGGTTTTACTACAGGGAATAAATGCCTTCTAAACAAAATTAAAAATTATTTGAAATTGTAGTTATTGAAACCGAGTCCGTTGTATAACGTTATACCGTTATATTGTATAGTTTGAATGATTTATTGTTTTTTCTCAACTCATCGCGTCAACAATATTACTTTGTTCGTAGTATATTTATAACGAAATATTATGACGTTCCAGAGTAATTGACTATGAAAATATAAAAAACCAAATTCACATCACAGTTGTCACTCGGAACCAAAATGTTTTAAGACAACTGTGTAATACATATCGATATTGATTTTTTTTAAACGACCACTGAGTAAAAAAAATATTAATATCCAAATTTATAATTTAAGTCAAACGACATAGGTAATAAATACATTTTAAAAACTTTTAATAATGTTTTGTAGAAAAAACTCATTCCCGATAAAATATACCATTTTCAATTAACAAGTGTTGAATTATGAGTATTGAATTCCTTCCTAGGTAAGTGAGGTTGATTAAGTTAAAAAAAAAAACGATTTTTACTCCAAACTAGATTGATTTTGAACCCGTGTAAGAATGTCGTACGAACGTAAGTGCAATCGTTCTGTCGTATAAATAATTTTAATTTAGAAAAATATTTAAATGCCTGTTAGAATATTATCTCTTTATAGTTTTGAAAATCTGACAATAATTTTTTAAATCGATTTTTGTTACTGGAGAATAAGTAAATTACTGGCTATAACCAATTTTTACCACCATTATGGTTCATAATACGGGATAATATTTATTTGTGTTCTGGTTTACGTTTATGGAAAGTTGATGTAAGATTCGTCTGCATTTTATTATGTGATTTAACTGCTATAACTTTAGAAAATAGTGATATATTCCGTTCGTTATATTGTTTCGGCGAGTAGAATTTGATTTCTTCGAATAAATTGTGAAACGATAAAAATCACTGAATATTATCGTCGTTCTATAACAATATTATCATAAATGTTTACTGTTTTCCGTAGAAGCTGTATTGGTGACTTTATAAACTCTATAGTCTGACTATCCATGTTTTTAGTCATACCATTTAAGTATTGATTTTCTATATAACTATTGCGTTTTACAATTCAAATATTCAAACGGATCGCATACGAATAACATTTTATTATTATAATTCAAATGGTTCGCATCAAAGAATTGATTAAAATAAAGTCAAGAACAAAATAAAAACAATACGTTTGATTTTATAAGCTATCGATAGATTAGTTAAGAACATTCGCATTTTTAATCCAAAGTGATTTGTTATCAATTAAGCTTTCAGTTTTGTGTTGAACAACAAAGTGTAAATATTTCTCTAAATGTACCTATATCATGGCAAACGAGTTGCACATGACATAAATACGAATTTGACAAATATACTAATTACATTGATTGTTTAGAATAAGCGTGTGATTTGTTTGAACTCGATCAATACAAAACCTCGACGACTATTAAATGCAAGAAAAAGCTCTACGACCAGAAAAGCGGATAACATTTTAATAACAATTAGAAAAATATTTTATGGTTAATTAATTAATTCTTTTTAGATAGGCATATAAAGTAGGTAGTTGTGTAGATAGATACAGAACGTTTTTAATCATAAAATTAGTTACTAAATTATAGTTGAGTACTTGCGACAATTTTTAATAATATTAGTTATCCGACAAAAGAAGTAAATTATAATTATAAGTAAATTATAAGTAAATTAATTATAACTACACAATGAGTTATGTTTTATAAAAAAGTATTAAAAGTAGTCATGAAACTAAAATACTAATCTCAAAAATTTATTAAATATTGTAAAAAATGTGGTGTGCACTAGTTATATAGTTATTTATGATCGTAGGTATTAGACATAGGTTCCTACCTCGTCGGAGTTTGACCAAAAATATTGTTGATTTTCTTTTTTGTTTAAAGCAAGGTAAGACTAAAATTTTATAATACAATCTTGCTTAATTTATTCTTTTGAAATATATTGTAATGTAAGTAAATTTATCGTGAATAACATAGAGAATACAAAAACCACGAAAAAAAAAAAAAAAAGTTTGCCATTTGACACTCTTGTCTCTTGCATTGACGACCAAACTATCTCGGGTATCATCCGTTTTATGACTTTTTTGATCTCAATAAAAATTTATTGTTACAGACGTTCCCTGAGGGCTTTACTTGAGAATCACAATTAAAAATAAATTAAATTTTGACAAACCCGATTTCTAGACCGTCCACATCGGACCTTAGAATGTGGCCAATATTATGCCGGCTAGCATAATCGTGAGTTTTCGTTCATTATTATAAAATTCATGTAAAATGTTTTAGACCGTAAAGATATAAGATGTATATAGGTACGGCGTAAAACTGACGGTCTTGTTTGGAAGGTAGGCACTATAAATCGTCTTTTGAGTTGTGGCGTACCATGTCTGGGACTTAGCTAAAGTCTACTCTATCGTAGGGGTTCCCAAATATATTGAAACGAGGACCTCTTTTTTTTTTTTGTAAATACTTACTTTTCAATTTGGTTAAAGTATGAAAATTAAAAAAAAAAAAAAAATTGTACAATTTATTTTAATTTTACATACGTTTTCGTAATAATATAAATACAGATTTCTCAAAAAATACTACATAAAGGGAATTATTCGATTTAACAACTTTTGTTTACCAGATCAAATCAATACACATCCGTGGACCCATATCAGAATCTAACGGATTTTTAATTGCCAACGGTCGATCTAATAGTTGAGAGATTATAAAACACGAAGAGTGCTCTAATGAGTTAAAAATTAAATAGGTAAGCAACTAAAATGGTCGTAAATTTATAGTAAAATAAAAGCTCTGCCATGAACACTCTCACGAGAATCGAATGAACTATAATTGCATTTCAGAGTGAGTTGAATAATAATCTTGTCGTGTGCGCGTTACTAATAAACCGCAAAACTGTTAAAATTCATGCAAGGATATAGGTTTCCAGAGATCCAAGGATATTCAACACTTAAAAAGTTAAAATTTGCATCAAGTGTTCACCACTCGTAACGCAGTTTATACCAGTGAAGAATATTTGAGCACGACGACGAGGAGTAATATAATTACTATTGTAAATCATAATCGTGTTTGTACGTTCGTCGTTGAATCATTTATAAACGCGTCGTACATTAACAAAAGTAATCAACGTTGAAAATTGACGATTATAATAATTATTAATAATATCGTGCACGTGAAAGACGAATATTATTATCATTTCATGCACTCTTGTTTCTGATTTGCATCGTCTCTGAACTAAGATGGAAGTAATTAATACTCAAATAACACTCATAGTCTACACGGATCTAACTGTTGATGTATCTTGCAGTATGACCTTAGAAAAATAATGTTTAAAATGTTATTTTAGTGTTTTCGAACCAAAAAAATTGTCTTTTCTTATTAAAAAAAGAATTTATGTATTTAAATTAATACAAAAGTAAACCGTGTGCGTGAAATCGCATTATTTTAAAATATTTAAACTCGTACAAGTCAAATGAAAACAATTTCAATCGGGCGATTATTGATTTTATTCAGAGTGAAATTTTTATAACAAACGAGTTGTGTTTACAGCTCATTTCAAGTTTTTTTTGAAGTATGGTCAATGTACCTGCTCAAACTTTTATAATACCTACTACTACTATTGGATGTTGATTTGTGTGTTAAAATAATTTATCAGTAATATCTGAATAAAACTTATAAAACATTTTCCGTTCAATTCTATTGACAAATAAAATGATTTTAAAATCTTGTGAGAAAAATTTTGAATTCTTATCTTTGGTCAATAATTTTTTTGTTTTCTGGTTATGTTTTATATTTTTGTTCAATAAATGAATAATTAATCTAAACATATGTGTACATACTTTTTTTTTAAATTGGTCAACGCTAGTGAAATTCCATTTTAAGTAGATACCTATACAAATTAAAATCCGGTAATTTTTGTGGGAAATTTTTGTCGGTTCAATAAATTATCTTATTCACGTGAATCAGAGTTCAGACAACGAGGGTGTAAAAGGTGTTGAATAGAGAATTCAAGAAATTAAAGAAACTTAAGTTAAAGTTTTGGGCCTTTTACCGACTAAGGGTAGTAATTGTTATCTTAACAGCACGACCATTACGCTTGTTTTGTCTTGTGGTAATATTACAAAAACGTTTTTGTGATCAGTAATTAGGCTAAAAAGATAAAACTTATATAATTAAAGTTTTTATTAAAGTTTTTCTCGAAGTTTTGCAATGTGACTATATATGCCACATCGATATTACTGTTACAAAACTATGTTATAGCAGTGTCCAAAAACAAAAACTGCACCAAGTCCGAATGTTTCAAATGAACGTGTTTATTGTGATTTGTTTCCAATATCCAAAGTCACTTGTAAGGGATTCATTAAAAATGATTTAACGAGCGTAAAAAGTTATTCAGTTTTTAAAAACGTACAGAGTAACTGAGCACACTGAGTAAAAATATTAACTCGAAAATTGTCGACTCGTTTGAAATTTTAAATATAGACGAGTAATATTTTTTTCTCAAAAATTACCGCTTAGTAAAACAATACAATGTTATTATATTAAATAAATATGATAATATATACCACGAGGTAAATTCTAGGTAAATACCTGGTTACTAGTAAGTGACTATACTTTGGAGTGAGTCCTCTTCATTTGAGTGGGTCACTGGTTTGGAATTTGTTGTTTGATTCTGAGCGAGCTCAGTGAGTCAAATACTCAACAAGTAAGTAAATTTTCAAGTATTCATAGATCACAATTTTTATACTCACCATCTTTTTGTGAAATAATTAATTCAGCAAACAACATTTTACTTTTTTTTATTTAATATCAACACATCAGAAATGGTTTATTCTTCGAGCATATTATATAACTGTCGATTTTCTTACATGATCAAGATTAAATTAGTTGTAGATAGTATTATTTGGGCGTTATGCGCCGCGAAAGCAATGCGAACGCAGTTCCCGCGGCGTCGTCGGTTAAAAACTGGGGAAAAAAAAAGTATTATTTGGGTGACAGTTCTAGCATTTGACATAACTCCATAGTCAATTTAAATAAGTCCTTGATATGGATTATAATTTCCTAAAAGTCTGCTATTTTAATTTGCATGCTGCTTTTTAATTATTTTCATTTTCACCACAGCTAAAATATGATTAGTTGTACCACCATGTATTTAATCAACGTTTCAAAATGTGTGACTATTTATACACAAAATTCGTCTGTGTAGCTTAAGATACATTTATGTTTTTTAATTTTTTTTTTCGTAAAACAAATTACTTATTTTTCATTCGAGTACTCAAATATTATTCATACTTTGATGATTTAAAATAGAATTATGATACAAATACCCGTGGTCTTATCAGCCAATTGATTTTATTTTGGATAATAATTGACATGCAATGTAACGCACACTTTAAATTACAATATACAAATTATATAAATCAAAATATATAAATTATTCATGATGATAATTAAAATTTTAGAGTTATCACATATCTGATAAATGGTACAAGTAGTTTGGGAGATTTGTATAGTTGATAATGTTATTAGTTTTTTTTAATTTTTCCTATTCATTAATTAGTTAATTATCTGAAAGCAAGAAAAACGAATCAAAAACTACATTGAAAGTTTAATTTCCCAAAATGGTATTCTTTTTCAATGAGAGCATTTCTTTTCTTCTGAATACAACCTCAAACATGGTCTTCAATTTTTTACCGTTCTCCTATCTAAGTCATTTCTACCAAACTGACATTGGTCGAATAAAATAATAGAAAATAACTATTAACAGCTTGAAATGTGTTTTTTCTCTACTCAAAAAGATTATTTAAAATATTTCAGGGCTATTGAAAAAGTTTGTAAAAGTATATTCCTCGTCTCAGTTTCCACTGAGGATTTAATCTCATACCCAAAACTTGAACTTGTAAAAATTGTTATTTGCGCATAATTTCAATTGTCTGTAATATTAAAAGTAATGTTCATTCAAAATGAGGATGATTTTCATAATACCGAAAAGTCTTTGGTCGCCTTTGATTCAACAAAAAGAGTTATTAAAAAAGTCTATTAAATGTTACGTTTTTTTATAGTCCGTGTTATTTTATTTCGTAATATTAATAAGAAAAATGTATTCATGAAATACTCGAGTAGTAAGCTGAATACGAGTATAATATATAGTTCATAAATACAATTTATTTTTAAGAAATAATATTCAGTTTTTTTAAAATTTCATTTGACAGTGATTTCATAACAAGTCGAAATACTAAAAAATGTACACAACATTGTATGTCAATAATACGCGTTGAAATTGTTTTTGACACAACGTACTTACAGGTTTTATTTGAAAATATGGTACAAAAAATATAATATTTTATCGAGAAAAATTTCTATTCCAATTTAAAATTCAATGAAAGACATGTTAAAAAAAAAAAAAAAAAAAAAAACACGTAAAATATTTTCTCTTCGTAAAACGTATGTTACGCTGACCCGTTTTAAACAAATATCATTGTTTGAATTATACGCGTTGATTTATATCTTTGTGATGAATTTTAGATTCTGAGCGCAGCAAAGAATAATATATTATTTTTACAATAATATCTTTTTTTTTTCTGGCAACACTTTGACTGCTAGAGGAAGCGTGTGAACAAAAAATTGAATTGCACTAAAAAGTTTGAAAAGTGGACTTAGATTGTACATTACATGAAGATTCTTTTAAAATTTTTTTTTGTGCTTGAGTTATGGCGCAAAAACCAAAACATTTTGGCTGAGCTATTTTTGATTCAAAAACGCACAAATTTAGACTAAAAACCCTGACGGAGTGTATTTTGGACGGTGTAGGTCCGATGGGATCAAAACCGATGCCATGCTAATTCTTTGAGTCTCTATTTGTTTGAAACTGGAAAATTGTTTTTATCACTCATATTTGTGAAATATTTTTCTAAACAACTTTTGTAACCAACAAATAGGTACGTAAGGAGTGCTCTGAACTTTCACGCAGTACCTTATATAACAAAACATAGTGTTAAATAAAAAAAAAAAAGAAAGGAAGGAAAGACCGAAGAAAGGAAGGAAGGAAGTTTGGATATTCGAAATAGAGTGAGAAGTTGTTTGGCATAACAATTACCTAAAAATGTCGTGTTTTTGGTAGCATAGGTATTATTAGGTAGTTTAATATAGCTGATATTTTTCGTTAAATTTGGTTTTTACCAAGTCGCAAACCAAATAACCGAACTCACTCAGAATGGATTTTTCGAATGCAACCATTCATAATTGTTTTCAGATATCAAACAATAAAAATCTTGAACCACAACTTCCGAAACATTGGCCTACCCAAAGAAGTGACCTACTCCAAAGTCGATACGTAAAAAACAACTTCTCACCCGAATTAAAATTTACTCCTTTTTGTTCCTTCCTTCCGTTTTTTCTCTCCACTGACCACCGGCGCTGGGCGTTAGCTAGCTATCCGTGCGCTTATTTTGTGGTTTGCAATAATAATAATAATAATAATAATTGTTCCGTGTTTCATAACATAATATTATTATCGCACGGAACAATACCGCAGAGAACAAACGCTAAATTTTACGTACCTACCCCCTAAACGTAAATAAATTAATTACAATACATAGTAGCTTTCCCTCCATAGTTTTCTCTGCAAGCGTAGTATTGTCAAAGAGCTGTAAGGGCCACGAAGACAATGTGCGACGTGTCTTTCGGTGAATTTCTCGGTGGTAGAACTTCTACACAGTTGATGTCGGGCAAAACGTACGCAAACTGTTTCCGGAAACTTTGTTTTCCGGTTAAGTCTCGCGTATACCATTCAGCAGCGTTCTCAGGACCTGATATTAGGCCTCGCCTCCAGGGGTGTCTTTCGGGGACTTTATTTTTTTTCCGTAATTAAAAGATCGGCCCAACTACTATAGAAATTGGCCCTACTGGTTTGAACAAATTTACTATATCATAGTAGGGGATATTACCCGCTTTCGGTTTCTTTTCCCGTTTACAACAATAGATAACGATACGAACATAAATATTATTTGTATTTACAAAACGTACCTAAGTATGAGTCGCTCATTCGTGAATAAAACAATAGCTTAAATTTTTCGTGCAGGCACAACTATTCACGGGTTAAAAATTTGGGTTGGGGGCTGAAAAGCCAAAAAAAAAAAATACCGGAGAACAGAATGTTGTTTTAAACAATTTGCGCGGATATTGTTGGATTCGGAGCAGATGTAGCGGTCCGGTAAAAAATAAATCGATTGCACTGCATCGAATACCCCTATGCAAAATCTGAAACCCTGGCTTGCTTATACTCGGGGTGGTATCAGCCATTAGGCACCGTGTCTAAGATCTGTACGTCATAAACGAAAGAAGATCACAAGTGATTTTAAACGTGTTTCGATCATCCGAATTTTCGACATGTTTATGTTCTTTTGTCTGCGGACCGAGGGTAAAACAGAAAAAAAACGCGTAACAAAATTAACGCAACGAATTTTGGTGCACTTCCCGTTGTGCTAGAACCGCGGCCGATTCTTATAGTATAACGGTCTCATGCAAAGCAAGTGAATTCGGGCGATGAAATTAATCCCCCGTACTCCGTTTCATTAATCTGTTGTTTCTCTAGATTGACGACAAGCTTCGATACAAATTAAAAACATACATCGGTTAAAATGAATACATATTGTTTGTTTGACACGTTGGCGATCTCTTCCCTAAAAAGGGGAAAATTCGTGCTTTTGAATCTGTGCCTCGGGCCTACACGGACGGCTCAATCCGGTCATGCGGCTTTAATCAATAGTTTACATTGCATAAAGAAATATGATGACCGCCGCGATACCCGATTCCGGTGATCCAAAACGAGTGATATCAATTTAAAAACATTTGAAAATGATAGATTAAAAAGTACCTACGGTGATGTAAATGTATTTTCGGAAGCAAACCGTTATCAAGCGTAAGCGTTTCGGTGATTATTTTAGGTCTGTAAAATGTTTGATCGTGTCAGTAGATAATAGTAAACTGGCTCTTACTATTAGTAATTCTGCAGCCGCGTGTAAACTACTGATTTTAATACTGAGAGCATATCAATTTGCATCTGGTACCCCGGCAAAAACGCGCGTACCAGTGTGCAGTATGGCTGTATTTTCGTACCGATGTTTTCATTATATTCTAATTATTAATTACGTTATTAAACTATAATAGTATACAATATACACGGTAGGTAAAAGCTAAAGATGAACAATTTGATAATTTTCCTTATTGGTTGAGAGTTTGGAGTATAACGCACAGTTTTATTATTTTGTAATTACGACCGGTTTTGATTTAAAACAAAAAAATAATCTTCAAATATGATGTCAAAGGATGATCTGCGTCTGAATATGAAAAAATATTAGAATATTTAAGTACACGATTTTTATATTAATACTTGAACCATATTTTGACACTGTTGTACCCGAAGGTGATTTTTAAGTAGTAGTTATATTTTTCAATACGTGTCAACCATTTTTTTTTTACAAACGTCTTCATCTTGTGGAAAAAGAAACGGCAAAGTTAAGAGACCGCGCTGGATTATACATATGTTGGCGTTAATTATTCGTACTAATTTTTTATGACTTTATATGAATAAAAATAAAAATATGCGTATGTATAAATTCAACCGATTTCATAGTCTTTTTCGGAACAACTATAAGTTCACTATTTTCCACACATCAACGATATGGAAGTTTTTTTTATATGGAAGGTTTTTATCGGATTCTCATGCTTGTACTATCTTGCCAACACAATTCGTGTTCAGATTTTATCGTCTCCTCGGGCGATCCGATATCGTCGTATTTTTGGGGGCAAAATTATTGGCAAAGACTTACGGTACGACTCTGCCAGTTTTGTTCGCCGCGAGCCGCTGTTGTTTTTTCTGCACACGTGTCGTGTGTCCGAAAGCCGCGGGGCTTGTGAATTTTGCTCGTACTGCACTGTTGTAACGACGGTAAAATATAATCACCATGTTTTGAAACTCGAAATAAGTGAAAATATAGGGCTTATTTTAATGTTTACAAGGGATAAATAATTTTTAAGGGTAGTCGTTGAAACTAAAACAGCCACTCAATTTTTTTTCCACTAATCGACCCTATCGAAAAAGTATTAAAAAAAATCGTTGTTATACCGGCGTTTTAAGTCTACAGGATAATGGTTACTGTAAGAAAATCCCGGACGGATAACAAAATAAAGGAGATCTTTGAGTAAAAATATAATTTTAGTGGGTATAGTATGAAAAATAATACAATATACAGATTTAAAAGTGTTGATACAATAATAATTTTACGTGTCGAAATTTTGTAGTGTTTTCACGTAAGTGTTTATTTGCAGTATCGGAATCGTTAATCATGTTTTCACATCGTAATTTGTAGGGCACACGTAGATCATCAAAGATATACTATTGTGCAGTTGGCTCAACAAGAAACGATGCGAAGAAGTAGGTAATTGTTTCAAAACTAATAAAAAATATGAAAAACATGTTTTCCACATTTCATAAGGATGCAGTGTTAACATTGTGCATTATCAACACCGGTTGTTTGCATTATTTTTGCTTAATCAATACAATTTTACGCTAAAACCAATGGCCACCTATTGATAAAATTCTGAAGATCACTTGTCAATAATATAAAAAATACTACACCATCGTCGTAAAGTTCTATTTGAAAATGTTAGTTTTAATTTGTTGCATAAATCTAAAAAAAAAAAACATTCTCTATATTGACAAAAAACACAATATTATACACGATTCACCTACCTAATTAGTATGACGGACTTAGCGATAGTATAACATGATAAATGATATATAAATAGGAATTAGTGCTCTCGTTTATCATAATGTAAAGTTGATCAAAATCAATTTAAGAAAGGTTTACATTTTCTGTTGATTAAATATTTTAACAATACGTAATAATAATGATAGTAATCCTATTTGTATTAAATTTTTTTTTTTTTTTAGTATAAATTTATTATGTTTTTAAATTAGAGTGTATGTGAAACGTTGTAATATTGTTTTTCAATTTAACAGAAACGGGAACAGCTGTAGTCATAATATTATAAAAATAATAAAAAATGACCTGTATACAACACTAAGAAAGGTTGTTTATTTTAAGTCTAAAAAAAAAAAAATACTAGTGTTTTTTGTACTATAGTGACCTGGAAAAAACGTGACCATCAAAATATTGTTTAACGAATGAATATAAAAAAAAAATTAATTTTAAATTATGACAGTTAAATTTTCTTCTAGTTCGTTCCAATGAATGAGTTCATTTTGGACTCTATGATGAGAAAAAGGCAATGGATTTTAAGAGCTAAACTAATATGATAAGTAAAGTTTAGTGAAATCAGTTTTGAAAGTATTTTTTCCTGTTGATATGGATTTTTAATAATAATTTTTATCTTTAACATGACGGATAAACGCGTTAAACATGAAAGCTGTTATTTAAACATTTCAGACAGTTATTGCTCAAATTCGATCATGAATACCAAATGCACAAGAACACAACATCACAAGACGTTTTCTTTTTTTTTAAATTTTCGATCAAACATAGGTATATGACATTATTTTTTTTATTATTGATGTTACAACACTTAAATAAAATACGATATATGTTGAATTATTAAATAAAATATACTCGAAATAGTTCTTCGTTTAAAAACAGAGAAAAAAGAAAATTAAGTAAAAATATTGTGTTTTTTAAAATAAAAACTTTTAATTATAAGTATAAATATGCCGAATAATATTATTGTAATGTAAACAAATTAAATATTAGTAAAAAAAAAAAAAAACTATTACAGTGTAATACAAAAGAGTAACCGATAATTAATTGGTACAACGATTTAGTATTTATAATTTTATTTATTACATTTAATTAATTAAATAACAATGTCATAACAATTTGTTTTCCACAAATATATTGTATTGTTCACACTCGGTCAATATAGTTATTTTGTTATCTGTGATAAATTACAATATTTGAATAGGTTTTTTTGTTGTCAATTGTATTGCTAAGAAGGAAGAATTAATTTTGAAAAAGTTTAAAGTTTCTATAAAACACTTGAAAATAAGTACTTAAGTGCATGTGAGGATGACTACATTATCGCTGCAGCTGTACGACCCATCAAAAGTGAAGTAATGTAGGTATCCGATTAAAAATTTAATTTACGAAACACGATTTTCGTATTTATAAGTCAATTCAAGAATAGAAAAAGTATTATCTGAATTTTAATAAGTTTGTTGCGAGAGTTTAATAGAAAACTTATGATATATATATATATATACTTTAGTAAAAGGAATTTTTTTTTTATGCAAATTCCTTATGTTTTAGATTTATGTCCCAAAATTGAGAAATTAATTATTCTTATAGCTACCTCAAATGGCTCGACATTTCTACGTTTAATTGTTTGAAATGGTCGAATATGAATTGTAATATGTGGTAACCATTTCTTCCGAATTTCATAATTCTTAAACAAAAAATAGAACTTTAAAATTTGCACATTTTATTTTTCCAATTTGTGCTTTATAAATCTTTAAATTATAGTTCGAAGACGTATAAATTTAAAATACAAACTCAACAACAATAACAGTTTTTTCATAAAAACTGTTCCAAAAACTTTTGAAACAAGTTTCTATTTTTATAAATTACAAATAGTTACAGATATATGAAAAAAATTTAAATAATTTAAAATCTATTTCAGCTTTTCATATAAACCTTTTAAGTTATTTTTTACATTTTGGACACAGCATTTTGAACAATTCATTTAATAATAATATTTTTTGTTCGTGCTGACTCGAAGTAGGAATAATCTCGTTAGTTTTGATGGACCATTGGTCTTATTGATATAATACAAGGTGATTTGTATAAAATGATTGATTAGTTTTATTCCCAAGTACTGATGCTATCAATTTTTCGTACACCATGATACATACCGTAAAATTATGAAAAAAGATATTTCGACAAAATAAACAAAACAATAGTAATATATTTAAAATACAAAACACAAATTAACTTTTATGGCGTTTACATTATTTGTATAATGTTGAAATGTAATTTTGAAAGATTATCAATCATCGTACGTTTTTTTATGAATAGACTGATTTTAGATTTACTATTGGTTGGATTTCGAATAATAATTGTTAAAATGAAATGTCTGTTTCAGACCTGAAGTTGAAAGTTTAGTGAATTTTGTTTTCAAATTTAATACACAAACATTATTATACTACACCATCCGAAATAATGACCTATCCAAAGCTGTGACTACTCTATATTTATTTAATTTTAAATTTTTATAAAAAATGGACAGTGAAAATTTAAAAATTCGGAAAGTTTTATTGTGTTTTTTCAAGAGTTAAAACATTTTTAGTATCCATTGTGTCCCCGTTTATTGTTTAGGTTTGTAGTTAAAATGTTACGTTGAGCTATACAAATTCTAACTAAAACATTCGTGTTTATATGAAATGTATACTTGGATAAAAATAAATTTTTTCAGAATCATAATGCATTTGTACAAAAGTATTTAAATCCGTTTTTGTATATTTGAAAAAGTATTATAAATAAAACTTAAGTATTTTTTATTAGTCTAGTCTTTACCTAATTGATAAACCTATAAAATACATTAGACACTATCTTTACCTATTTGAATTTAATCGAATATTACTAAAATTAACTGTCGATGGTTTTTTCTTGAATCAAGTACATTTAAAAAATTTTTGAATTGACTCATTTAAATAAAATTAAAGTATTACTAACTAACTATATTATTCTTAGGCTGTTTACAATTACTTATGTTCGGATATTTTAATTTTGATAAAACTTGCTAAAGTCTTTCGGAAACTGAAAGTTCTGAAAATAACGGCATGTACTGCAAGTAGCAAAATGGTGCAGTTGAACATTCAACCGTGAAGTATTGCAATATGTTTTAAAGTTACAAGACATAATAAAATTTGCAACTTTTAAACATTAATCAGTAACACTGTTTTTACTACCTTTATGTTTTTTTTTATAAATGAGTCCATGTTTAAGAATGGCTTTAAAAATATGTTTCATCTTCATTTATTTTTTTGATAAAAATAATATTCCAAAATCAACTTTTTAGTTTGAATTTTGGTAGTATTATTGATTTGTTTTTTATACTAAAGTATAATTATTTCAATAAATATAATATAAAAATATATTTATCAACTTGAGCTTAAAAATTGAAAGTAAATGACGTTGTAAATAAAATGCCACCTATTTTGTTTTTTACTGTTAATAGTTGGTAAATGTATAGTGAATTATCTTCAAAACATTTATTTATCATATCCATTAATAATTGTTCATTTGATAATATTCTAAGTATTGTTTTATTTAAACAATAAATATCATGTAAAAATGAGCAATAATTTTTAGTTATTGTTCTTCGGGTAGTGACCATTTTCAGCTTGTACAAAATAGGATATTTTTAGTTTGGTTTTTTCATCGGATATGGGATCAGGACCTATTTTTTTAATAATTGTGTATATTAAAATGATAAATTGAAATGTACAAATGAATAACATGATCTGACGGACCGATTCAAAATTGCTGAGTCAAACAGGGCTGAAGGTTTTGGTAAGAATTTCGGTCAGTTGTTTAGTTTTAAGATGTAAAGATGATTTTTCAGAATTCAACCTCTAAGGAATTCATAGCGAAATAAATATACAAAAAATTTTTTTTTGGTTAGATTTTTTTAAACCCAGCATACATATTTTCTAATACAAATAATAAGACACTTATGACCTACCAATTTTTCCAAAATTCAATCCCTAATTAGAGTGAAAAGTGAAAAAATAAGTTTTCGGTCGAGTATACTTATTTGAATCAAGCCATAATCACTGGAGTTATAAATAGAATACTTGGTTAGTGGTTTCATTTTATGATGTAGAGACAAACTACGAACGGATTTTCAAAAATTAAAACTCCTTACGTTGTAAAAAATAAAAAATAAATTATTTTTCTAGACAAACGTTGAAAAGTAAACATCTTTGACGTGTTGAGTGACCAGCGTAAGTTAAGTGGTCTTGAGATATTACAAGCGTAATAATATCTTATTCGGCTACCAGCGTAAGGGCTCACAACTATTAATTGATATTGATGCCGTTGAAAATACTCAAAATTTAAAATTAATTAAATTTTTTAGTTTTGGGAAACTGTGAGACTTAAAATATATTATCAATAAGTAAGTATATAAAGAAGCCAGAAAATGATTGGTTACAAGAGTAATAGTTGCTCTACGGTGGAAAAAAAATATTTGTCGTGTTTCTAAATTTTGAAAAATTTGACAATTTTGGGAAAACTGGACATTTTAAATTACCCTTTTCTCCTGCAGATGAATGCATACTATCTTCTTGTTTGAGTTTTTTCGTTTGAGGAGTTTCGTTTTAACCATATATTATCAATATTGTGTCTAGTTTATGAGCGAATCTTATTGCAATTTTAAAGCAATTGGCGATGGGCATGATGGACAGATTATTTAAAGTATAAACGTTACGTTAAGTTTTAGAAGCGTTTTAATACATTTTTGTTTTCCCGTCTTAATCTTAAACGTATTCTCCCAAAGTTTGTCAAATATCCAGTGAAAATGATTATCTATCTTGTATATAACTATTTTATAAAACAATAGGTCCAAAATCACAATCAATTTAATCAGTTAAACGAAGTTCATGAATAAAGCAAAGTCTCGTTTATAATAAATACTAGAACGAAACGATCTTTGCCGATGGTCCTGTGTATTGTGTATCTTTCGACTTTCTAAAGATCAATATACATTACAAATATTGCACATCGCAAAGTATTAAATTCCGAGAGGTTTAGTAGTTTTGGCGTATAAACCATCAACGTTGCCGTTGAATTATTTATGAGATCGATTTCGAATGCTAATGGCGAACAATGTCATGCCTCATTTGTTTGTAATTGTGTCATTTAATCTCTTTAGCCACCATATTCGTATGATACGTTCATAGGAAACCATAATAACATTGAAGATATAATATGCTCCGTGCATGCAAACGGAAGAGTGTTAATATTGGAAAGTAAAATTTTTTTTATGATGTCAAGAGAAATTTTAATGGAGTTAATTGTGTAAAAAGTCACAAGTCCAAGAAAATCATATGGTTTTTGAAGTTTTAGTTAAATACGAGTATATTATTATTACTAATATTACTGTTGTTATTTACGTGTTCTATAGACGATGTGATAGTAACAATTACTACCGATTAGAAACAAACTTGACTCATAATTTGAACGTCCAAAACATAGATGCGCATTGATGTGTTATTATTTTTAAAAACTCTACACGAAAAAATTATAATTATCCCATAATTTAAATTTTTCGTAACATAAAACATTCACTTAGGTATATTAAAAAAAAAATTCAGAAATGGTTGTGTACCTACTGTCAAACTGAAACCAAAACTGATAAATTTTCAATTAGTTAGCATACATTTACCAATATACCATGTTAAAAATATTATTGTCAAGTAACAGATATTCTTTTTGATTATTGATAAATAATTGAAATTGTACATTTAAATTAACTATATTTAGTATTTTATTTTTTCACTGTCATTTAAAAAAAAAGAGAGTAATTACTAAAATGTTTTCAATCTCAAATAGAGTTAATTTTAAATGTCCAATTGTATAGACATTTTTTTTTTTTATTATATTAGAATTGTTGTGGTAGCATTTGCACAATAAAGTATTGTTTATACTGGTCTAAAATAATATTTTTGATATTTAAATTTTCTAGATTATAAAGGTAAAAATATATTTTTAAATAACTGTTAACCCTTGTAGTGTATACAAAATTTTTGATAAAAATAACAAACGGTTGAATAAAAATTAACATATTTTTAAATTAATTAATATTTTTTAATAATAATTGATAAATGATATGGTCTTTATGAAATGTAAATTATATTATTTTATGAAATTTTTTTTGAAAATAACAGCTTTTCATACTTTTCTATATTTTGCTACATTAAAATTGGAACGGTCAATAACAGCTATTGAAGCGTTAAACACGTGAAATATATATAAATGAATGTATTACATAGATGATTTTTGTTTGATTCAATTAAAAAAAAGAAAAAAATTGCTCATTCAACTGAATTAAATATGCATGGAAATTGTTTGTATATTTCAAAGCGTACCTGTAGTTAAAATTATAAAAATTAATAAAAATATACTGGTGAATCGTATATCAATATTTTTCATCTCACATAATAAACATTTTGTAAAGTAAAAAAATGGTTGATAATAAATAGGTCTTTAAAGGAGCTTACAAAGTATTAAAGTAAGAAAATTAAAAATTATACTAAAAATTATTCGCTGAATTTACAATAAAAATCTTCTTTTATTAAAAATATCTAAGTATTCAACTGTTCTCAGAGCGCAAAGTAAAATGTATTTAAAGGAAACATTTTAATGACAAATGCAGTTGAAATACTCGCTATTAATTCATGCACCTACTAATGTTCTCTACTGTTTTTTTGTTAACTAATACCATGTTAAATCTTGTCTAGAATTTTATTGATGTTACAGCATACATTATGCGATCAAACAGTTATGGTTTTTATCTTTTACAAAAAAAAAAAAAAAAAAATAATACAAAAAGATATTAATAAGTAATAATTAAATAATAATAGAAAAAGCTATTTTTTAACATAGGATTTTCATACTAAACATGAACGATAGATGTCTTTTTCAATGTTATTTTTTGATAAATTATAACTACCAATTATAGTATTATGATTGTTGGTAAAAGTATAAGTCACCGT
>CM029358.1:30647573-30663900 GCA_017140985.1 Hormaphis cornu
ATAAAATTCTATATACGAATAAAGCCATTGTTATGATTAACGATACTAATATAATTTATAGTATTTCTTGTATCTAAATTATTATTGTTTTCGTAACAAATAATATACTTATATTATAATGTTAGCATAAGCATTAACAGGGCTCCCGAGTCATTACTTGGAGCTGTGTATAATACATACTCGTAATCTGTTCGTAATTGGATAGTTCAAATCGCTGCTGTTTATACTGTTAACAAGTTATAAATCGTGGATATAATAATTCTTGACAAATAAGTGGCTTACACGGATTCGTCAAAATTATACGTAGATTGTTCGGTGCGTTTTCATTGATTTTTTTAGCGATTAACTTTAGTCCCGAATTGATTCGATAGAGTAATCAATACTCCCAAATATTTCCAGTCAGCGAGAGACGGACTCCAGTGCAGATGATATCAGCTAAAGCCTAAATGATTGCTAAATAATACGTGTGTTTGGTCGCTGTAATAACTTAAGCCGCGGTCGAACAATGCAAAAACAATTTCCAACCTACCGGCCGTAAAACCGACGTTAAAATAGTATTTATTTGTACTTAATCGTACGTATTTTTTTTCACGGTTAGCCGCGTGGAATCGTAAACAGGCAACACGCACAGATCGTGATTTTTCAGTCATACTATTATTGTACAAAATTACTAAAATAAACGTTACCAAATAGGATTGCAAAAGTATATCCTTTTATGGGAAGGCGCCTTATGATGATTTTTGTTTTTGGTGAGCTAAAATTTTCATACTGTTAATTCATAAAAGTTATGTGTTGACGTATACTCATTCGGCTGTATTTTTTTTTTTTTACGTCAAGCAGTGAATTGGCTACATTCAAATTTTGTTCGAGAGGTGAGAATAAATAATCTGTACAAAAATTTTAATTTAATTTTTGGTATTTAATTTAGGTTGATTCGTAGTAATACATCTGACAGATTCAGCAATTTCAAAGTTCTAAACTCGGCTCAAATTGTGTCAAAATCTATTATGAAATGATTATTGATACATTTATCTACTCCATAGATGTAAGTTTGTAGGTAATAGGCGTACGGACATTTAAAAATAAAAAATTTAATAACATTTAACATTTTATTTAGAAAAACAGGACGTGTATTTTGGAAAACGCGAGAAATGCCTCTATTCTACAAGTGTGCTAGAATTCCGATTTCCAAACATACTAGTATATTATATTAAACAATCAACCAGCATACCGTAAACATAGCTACAGCAATTTTGTTTGTACAACTATGTGTACACTTATGCGTAGGATGCTAAATAAATTAAAAATCTGACCTCGTTAAAAATTGATGAAACGTTTTTAAAGTTTCTATACTATTACCTATAACGTAAAAGTTTATTTATTATTTAGTACCTATTTTCCAAAATAAGCTGAGATAAATTTATATTAAACGGGTGTTCTTATTTTTTATCTTTTAAAACTTGCTAGCACGAATTTACTTTTAACAAAATCATTTTTGTTGGTTTGAGTTCAAATTTAACTATATCATTATGAAATAATTAAATTATTAAATTTAATATTCATTATCCATTATATTTTAATAAGATATGTTTAGGATGAAAAACACAATTTGTTGAAAATTAAATACTATTTGAAAATAATAAATCTTTCCCTGGTATAACCAAGTATCGTAACTATAATTTACTAGGAACTACGGATAGACGGTAACAAGGGAGTTATTATAAAGTGTCTAAAATTATGTTGAGATACTTGAAAATATTACTAATTTTTAAAATGCACATTTTTAATTATTTATTTTTTTGGATTAAATGAACATATGAAATATTATGATACTTTAGTATATTACTATATTTTTACTTTAGTACAGAGTGAATTAATGGATGTTAATCCATTAATTTCGCAATTTTTATTCTTTTACAATTTTGGCCTTTGGGGGGTTGAACCCGAACATTCTCCTCCTTATGTACGCTTTTGACGTACAAAACGATGATTCTGGACATGTTTACAAAACGACTAAAATAATTGAAACTTATTGAGATAAATTTAAAAAGAAAAACAATTAATATCGATCAATATTTTCTGAATGCAAAATTATCTTTTTTTAGTTTGGTTTTTACGTTGCTCATAAGATGCATATAATTCACGATAAATATTTATACTTGAATCTTATTATTTTTTGACATAGATTTTGAATAATTTAAAATTTGGGTTCAAATTGAAATCAATAATAGAAAATTTGTTTCTATATACATACATTCGTTTATCATATAATAAGCTAAAAAATCTTGGTTACTATTATATAAGTACAAATTAATTTTACACAAAGGGCGATTCAATGATATGATTTACAAATGAAGTATGAAATTAAACATTAAAATGTGAAGGTCTTTAATTTAAAAGAAATTTTGAAGAAAATATTATTAAATATTGAAGAAGTTAGGTACTTAATGATTTTATTATTTGGGTTGTAATTAATGTTATAAAATATCAGTGCTAATACAATAAAATATTTTAAATAAGTATACATACCAAATTTCGATTACCATCATCATATATATCAAAAAAAGTTTGTTTACCTGAAAAAAAAATAAAATTAAGATAAGTATTGTATATTATTATTTATCAAAACAAAGAACTATAAATAAGTGCCTTAAATCATTTAAATCATTTTACAATTAAATAAAAAACATGTTCTGTTAAAAAAAAAAAATAAAATAAGTATCATCTTAACTTTCATAAACCGGTTACTTGTATAGTAAATTAACAGTTGAACAAAAAAGTTATTTTAAAAGGTTTGTGTTTATGATAGAAACCTAAAAAAAATTTAATACACTGCAATATGGATTGTATGAGCCATGTTTGTTTATTTTAAATTTAAATTGTTACTTCTATTACATTTAATAATAATTATTATAAAATATTTAGTGTAATGGTTTTTTTTTCTTAAAATAACATAAAATATTTTAGTAGATTATAACATAGTTATAAATTCATGAAATATTTAAATTATGATTGATATAAAATGTATGGTTCAAATGCATTTAGTGACCAACCAATTTAATATTTCAGTTATTTGTAAATTTGGATTTATATTAAAAGTTATGTGTTATGACCTTATTCGCTATTTTTATCTACCAACACATAATTCATTGAAACAGGAACGCAATTTTTACGCATCGGTAATTTTACCTGTACTGGTTTGAAATCATACAAATATCATGTTTATTCTGGATGAAAAACAACACCTTGCGTTTTTTATGCGAGATAATATTTTATCTTTTTCTTGGTAAAAATTGAATTTTGTATAGAAACACAATGCAGAGAGTTCATCGATATTCTATGGGCGTAAAAAAAGAATGTCGTGCCAAAAGTTTTTTCACGCTTCCTCAATCTCCGCTCTAGATTTAATTTCTTATTTGCGCTAACGAACTGAAAAAAATTGATTATTATTCAATGTGGCACCGTTTTTTTAATTTATATTATCACATTAACTATTTTTCACATTTTGTATCTTCAAAGCAAAGTTTGTTGTTTGTTTTAACAAAATAATATATGAATTTCATTTTAAATGTAAGTTGAAAACTCTATTGTACAACAAAAACGCTCTGAAAAAACATAACTATTCAAAACACGGTTGAAATAATAGGTACTTGATAAAATTAAAAAAAGGAAAAAACAAATTTAAAAACGTACAAACTTTTTTTAGTTTCCAGTAAATGTTAACCATCATTAATGAATTTTTTTTTTCAGCATACGAACATGTCCGTTCTAACTTTCACACAAAAATTATACTTGTAACTCTTAAAATATTTTAATATCAATGTTCGTACCACGTTTGAGCCAAATGTATTCTAAAACACGATTATCATTATTATTATTATCGTGCAACGGTGGTATCAAATATTCAAATTAGATGTACACAAGTTAATCATTCGGGCCAACCGCGTGAGTTACTGCAGGCGCGATAAATTATGAAAATAATAAACCTTGGTATATTTATTATGTTCTACGTGGTTGACCAATATTATAAATATTCACAACTGATTGTTTTACTAAATATTATTGGGTTCAATCGAGCGATAGAATCGCGGTCAGTGTGGGCCATTATGTTTCGGTACATCATAAATGTTTTCCAATCTGAGAGCGAATCACAAAAAAATAATACAATACAAAAATCGTACTTCTAAATTATTTTGATCGTCTAACATTCGAAGAATATTCGATTATTTTTATACGTATTTTTTAGATTCTATAATTAGTATTTTAATAGAGCACACTGTTATTCAACACTAAATCCCCTGTGATAATGTCCGTTGTATTACGGTAATTTAAATTTACTTATTTTCCAATACGGTTTAATCTCAGTAATTCGAAGAGTCAGCCTAATATTGGAGAAATTCGCCTACTAGCGAGGAAAAAAAAAGTACTAGTATACAGTGATTGGTTCTTTTTGGATTAGGTAAGAAGTAAATCAAAACCAGTTACTACTACTATCACAACAACTATACTAAAAAAAAAAAAAAAACGAACAAATTGTATGATATTTTATAATTTGTAAAACTAACTAAAACGTTGATTATTGAAACCCTCAGGTACATTAATTAACCTTAGAAACCCTTAGTAACATTAATTATTTCCAAAATAAACACTTACTCTCGGAAAGTCAATGGAATATCTGAGCTAATACTATATCCTTACAAGTTACTAAGAATCATAGATCGATTCAATAGTGATTGATTAAATTACTAACATATTTTAGAACGATTGATCACCATGCATTTTAAATATTAACGAAATTGTACACGTTATCGTTGCGATGAAAATAATTGAGTAAGCTGACAAACAAGCGCAAAATTCGCACCGACTAAAATTTCTTTGTTTTTGGTCTTACGCTTTCAAAGAAAAACGTGATTTATACTCAATGACGATCTCACGGTTCTGAGTAGATTAAAGATGGAAAAAATGGAACATTTTTATACACTTCAAAAAAAATATCAGCCTTTTACGATGGGCGCTAGGTAACTTCGTTTGCTATCGAATGTGAAAAAAAAAAAAAAACTGTTCTTTGATCTTTAAGTGGCTATCAGTATTGCGAATTAACTACTAATATTTTAGTTTCGTTCCATAAAAGATTTTTTTACGGCAACAGTATGCAATATTAATTACATTTGAGTTTTAACTATACCTATTCAATAACATATTAAACAATTATTTATAATCTAAACGTATAAAAAAAAATATAATTTTTAATACGAAGTAAATTAAATTCAGCAGGTCTGAAATAAAATCATTTTTAAAATTTTTATTACCTATAGAAAAAACACGGGCGGAGTTTGTTGTCGCTGGGTGGGCTGCACCACACGTTAATATTTTACGTAAACCAGGGTTTATTATTTTGTATAATGGAAAATAAAAATCACGAGGGAACACACGGGTGGACCAATATTCCGATTAAAATTTTAATATTTTACGCGCGTAATTACTATCATAATATCACACGTGACGGAGAAGTACGTAGTAAATGTTTTGGGAATTATTTCTGAAACACGGGAAACGTCCAAAATATAGGACGAAATTTGTTCGCCCCGTAATAATAATAAACCAAATGTCGTTTCTCTGCGATAACTCCGTAGTGAGTTGTCTTCCATTGGTGCGATTTCTGGTATTAATATTGGTATTTTCTAGAACACATTATTTTCGCTATTACAAATATGTCCCTGTTTACGAGTAAAACACGTCGTGCACAATACATCTATTGTCTCGTGCGGCGTGCGCGTTTTGCGGTATTTTCGACGGTTTTTCGGTCGCGGCAGCTCGAGTTCAGCACCGGTACACCCATTACGTTGTTCGGCTAGTACAGGAAAGAGCTGGCTGGTGCAGCCGGTATAAATAATAATAGACCGACAAAGATGTAGGTAGGTATTTCGATGTATGGGTGATGCGGACGAGGTGGATCTTTTGGAAGAGCTGCCCTATATATTACTATATTATTATCGTTATTGTACTAGAGACGCGAAGAAAAACGACGGGCAACCGACGTTCAGTTCAAATGCGCATTCGATATTGGGTTTCGCGTCTCCGGAGCAAAAACGTACTCGATTGCCACTCTCGCGGACAATGCAAACAGTGCAGCAGACCCTGCACGTCCCATCTCCGTCGAATCCCTTTGAACTGTGGCGTAGTAACAATCGTCGGGGGGGAACCTCGTCCCCTGTTAAAAATCTATCGGGTCGACAAAAATTATCCCCCCCGACCCGCAGATATGTCCGAACGACCGATCGAAGAAATGTCTTCAAAAATATAATGAAAAAAAAAAATGAACCAATACCTACTGCTTTTCCAATAATAATGTTGCAAGAGTGTTGCAACTCGTGTTTTAACGTAATAATTTAAAAACCCCGTGCGTGTCTTGTTAAACACAACAAGAGCGCACTACGGTTTTGTAGATACATTTGCGAATTGATCGCAGTGATGAATATATTCAGAATACAAGGTAAAACTGTTTGGGTTTTTAGAATGAAAATAGTTATCTGAATTACAAAAACGATTGACCCGGTCGTCGTACACGGTTTCTGCCCTTCGGTTACTATAGTCGTACAGGTGGCACCCGGGATCGACAACGTCGTTCTCGAAAAATCATGGTCGCGGAAGGTTCGTTAAAAAAAATGCGTCGTTATAACAAAACAGTCTCATAACTTTGACACGAACGTGTTGACTTATCGCGCGATTTTATTCCCGTTTACGCCAATGCGAACACTGCGGACGTCGCGTATATAATTGTGCTCAAGTCTAAACACGCGTAATATATTACGACGCAGTCTATCGCGCGCAGGCTGCTGACGCGGCGCGTACGACGGGAGAGGAAAATCTCGAGGCGAGAGATATTGTGTTCGACGAGTATGTCCGGAGAGTATAAAAGAAAGAAAGAGGAACCCCGGGAGAATCGTGCCAGCTCTCGATTGATATCGCGATATCATCGAGCCTGTGTACAATATCTCGAACCGATCGTCACGGACCACCTATGTCGTTTTGCTAAAAGAAATAAATGCTGCTGCTCATCCACGTATTGGTCGACAATCATTTCTCACTCGGTTTTCCTCCGCCACTGTGTAACCGACAATTAAAACGGAAATTTCGACCGTCCGTTGCCCGTGACGCGCGTTTAACAGCAGTGCGTTAACGCTAAATACTTAAGGCGGACGGTCTTGGATTGAAATGGGGTTTTCGGGACGCGAAAAGGACGATCACGTTTTGGGAAAGTTTTCAGCTCTTTCGCGATACAACTTAATTTTTTTTTTAAAGGCAACCCCAATTTTTTTCTACACGTACGGTATTTTCGTTTCGTATATTTTTTTCTAGCTACGAAATTAGTACTGGGTTAGGTTAAACTGTGCGTAGTTGAACGAAATTGTGACGTGCTCAACTATCACGAGTCTCAAAAAAATCTCAACGCGCGTTTATTCACAGAAACGTTGTACTGCCTGCGTCGTACAAACGAAATGTTCCCCGAAGAATCGTTATTTTTACGAATTGAAATCGTAGCTTTTAATAACTGAGAAACGTTAAAAACGCATAACCGTAAAAAATGTCAATTTATTTGTGATTGAGAGGTCGATTTTTTTTTTCACGATATTACCGCGATACTGCACGAAAAAAACACTTTAAATTCAATATGTCGTTACGAGTTTTGAATCATCCGAAAGACCGTACGAATAACGACGCGGTTGAATGAACGTACGAGCAATAACTGTCATTCATTTCATGTACAATATTGGTGTTTACGATTATGTTAAAGTACTCGATTCGCATTTATGTAATTATAACTACTATGTGTATTTGATAATTAAGTTTTTTATATACCTGATTTGTTTCATAAATCGAGTATTTTTTTTTAATTCACCAATTGTTTTTGGCTGGTTAATTATATTTTGTTATATAAAAAGAAAAACTTAAATATCTACTTTCTAAGTTTTACTCGTATATGTAACGCATACAATAAATATCTGGATTAATGTTTCCAAATGTTAGTATTACCAGTAACATGTCATTATATGTATTATTATTATTAAAAGTTACGAAAGATATAGTGTTTTGAGTTTCGACATAGCCATAAAAACTCGTTACATCTTGAACGCAATAATTTCGGTACAACGTTATCAAAAACAGGCGACGATAGCAGCTCATTTTATTTTTTGTCAACCATCATATACGATTGTCAACAATGAAATATTATTAAATTTTAGCTGTGTTACGTTATTTTTATATTACATATTTTAAAAACTAGATTCCAAGTCGTAGTATAGTTTACATCGAATAGGATAAAAAACGGGTTTTCGTCAATATTTTCAAATAAGAAAAATCCCACGCGTCAATATTTATAATACAGAGTAAAAATATCAAGCGATAATTTGATAAAGAAGTCCGCTATGTGAAATCGATTTGATGTGAAATATGTTTTGAAAATTTAATTTTTCAGAATAAAAGCGTGTATTTCGTGTACATGTACTAATATGTGTTTGAATAAATATAGCTTTTTAAATTATGTTTGTAGGTACTTGTCAAAATAATCAATGTTGCTATTTGCTTAATTTTTTAAAATTTATACGCTTTGAATTAAATAAATATTATTTGTAAACGCTCACCAAATCATTGACATATATTGTCAGAAATTTACCGTCTCGATTCATATCGCTTTAGAGATCGTTTTGAAGTTCAAAAACGTTTATAATTATTTAACCGTATTGACAACTGTTAGTACACAGTAACTTTTTATGATTAAGTTTTTTGAAAAGTTCGACCGAGTAAAGGAGTTTTTAGTGTTTCGGCGCGTTTTCAATTCCAGGAAGCGAACGAAACGAGCCCAAAAAAAAAAAAGGAAGAAAAATTCAAAAAATCCACGTCGGGATGTATTTATTTTATCCCCGTATTATTCAAAACAGTATCATATGGCCTGTGATAATGCTGAACGTCGAGTGTAGATTTTGGAATAAAATAACCATGCGTCATCATAACACCAGAAAGCGTAACGTTTGCCCGTGAATTATTATTATTTCGGTACATAATTTGAAAAAAAAAAAAAAAAAAGAAAAAGAAACCTTACAGGTTTTCTTCGTTCCCGGAGAACGAATGATAAATAAATAAATAGGTAATAAAAAAATAAGAAAAACATCCCATAATATTGCGCTCTGGCGATTTGTGTGGTTTCCCGTCGACGGTTCTAGCGCAATAAACGCTAAAGAGTTTTCGCAGCCCGTATTTAAGTTCTTTCCCACCGCAACTAGATTTATGTGAAACGATACAAGTATATAGTTTTTTCAGCCGACATAATACTACGGATATTCTGCGGCTTTTCATTTAAAAAAAAAAAAAATGATGATATCGCTTGGAAATCACGTAACCGATTACGGCCAGCTAGAATGTTATATCCTTATCATACTTTTTTTATGATTACCACCGTCGGATGCGCGATTTCAACAACTGAAACGCACATGGAACTCGGCTGGAGTAATAACATATTTAAGAAAAAATTCTGGTTTCTGAACTGAACAAAGTCGGTTTTTTAGCATTTTGAAAACAATGTCCTACAGGGAATGTATTAAATCCACCACACGTGATTTTTGTTGCTACACGTTTATTATTTGTTATACATTTTGTTTTAAGTTTCGTTTCAAATTTTGTATGTGTTTGTATGAGTTCCAACGAGCTTAGCGACAAAAAACAAACGTAACTTGTTTATTTGTCCTCCTTCTCATAAAATTCGAGTTGGATTGACACACGAGTCACAAAAAAAATCTTACGATTGAGACTCCATTTCAACGTTTGATGACGACTTCATGACATTCCAACTGAATGTAAATGATTCATTCCTCTTTTATATGATCCGACGCTATATTTTTGTTGTGTTTGATCTCTAATAGCGATTGAAATTAATTTTAATAACCTCTGTGATGTTGCAGTGACGTTATTAGAATTATCGGTCGAAAGTAAAAGAATTTATTCGTTAGGTACATAAAAGTAGGAGTTTTTTTTTTTTTTAATCAAACAAACGGTAAGATATTATACTTATATAATCATATTATACTAAAGTACATGGTACAAAAAAAAAAGTAAAGTTACCTTATGATCTAGAGTGTGTAACACACATTTGTGGTTTGTTGGTACAATTTTTTTTTAAAGAACTTTGTGTTTATTGATACTATTAAGAGTTATTTAAGTTAATATCTGTGGGCATGTTACAAGTAGTCTGACGTCTGTACTTCCACATTTGTTAAATTTGCAGATGATTATGAATTTATGTTAAAATTTTGTGAAATAAAACTAAATACACAAAATATTCATAAATGTGCATTCCGAGTAAATATTAATTGTGTAGAAATTTAAATTTTTTATTTCGTACCCGATTCTCACGATCGAACGATTTAATGGTCGTTCTAAATATTTTTTTGACGGCTGTCAATCACAATTCAATTTATTTTAATTAAAAATGTTGTCACGCGTGTAATCTTACCACATATAATCACACTGAGTAGTGTTATAAAGTAATTTCATGATAAAAACAACCGTCATGATCGAAAATAACTTTTTTTTCACAGCAAAAAACGAATCTACAAATTAAATTAGAAGACGGATATGTATTGTTTTTATGTGTCCGTTCTAAAATACAGTACATTAACGTTCAACACTCAATAAAGCACATTGTACCTATCACCAAATCGTTCGATGTTCATACATATTTATACATTCATTCACTGCAGTATATTATGTATGCAAGAATTAATTATTCGTTTGTAATTCTTACAACGCATTTTATTATTGTACTATCAGTACTATATTTAAAATATAAAAAAAAAAAATATAAAGTTTTATCGTTTTTTTTTTTCATGCCATGAATCGAGTTTAAATCAACTATGAATTTCACCTGACATAAAGAAATTGTCTACTGTACGTACACAGGTAAAGCTTCAAATGAAATCATTAACTGTAAATATTTCATTCCAAATGTGTTTAGGGCCGTTGATTATTTATTTATTGGAATTAGTTAGAGTCGACTTTTAAACACCGCGCAGTACACGCGAGAAAAAACGCGTTCGGTTCGTGCGCAAAATGCGCTTCGATCCCTTTAAATTTTCCATTTTTATTCTTTCGTTTCTCGAATTTTTCGCCCACGCGTTTCTGCCGCGCCGGCGAAGATTTCCGGCAAGTCTCAATCCGGATCGAATACGTCCAACGCTTAGTTTTCCCGGCGAATAAATAAATAACAGAGTGCGTACGAAAGTAGAAAGTGGTCGTTAAACAAGTGGCGACTGGAATGCGCCGTCGAAAGTTAATGGGATTTTCTTTTGGACGGAAGTTTCGGAGGAGACGAAGTAAAAGATTATCCCGGCGGAGTCGAGAGCACGACGAGACGGCCCCGGAACTGGGGCTGAAAGGCGGAGACGGGATGAAAACGCGACGGGAAAGGTGCTGCGGTATTCCCTCGGGAACGGACGTCTACGCTGCCGCGGGGCCCAGCCGGGAGATCCGCGTCGTCCATAATTCTTTCGCAAAATAATTGAGAATTCAAAACCCGGACGGGCCCGAAATCGCTCGAGCCGCCGCTCTATATAAATCGCCGGCTTACTACATCGACACTTCCTCCTCATTCGTTCTCCCGTACACAGAAGGCGCATTTCTAAATTCAGGTAGAGGCGTCCGATCAATCGGAGATTACGGTAACATCTTCATTGCTTCCTAGCGGTATTTTTTTTAAACGTTCCCCACGTCGCATCGATTCATTTCCAGTATTCGATTTCATCGACTGCGTGTGCGATTCACCCGAGTTTTCGAGCTGCGGTTTTTCAAATTCCTTCGCGGCAGATTTTCAACCGTTACACGTAGAACATGATTTATTTCGTATTTGTTCTGCGAGTTTTTCGCGCGAAAACCGCATTTTCTTCAAGACGTGTCCGTCCACGCGAATCCGTGTCGTTTTTTTAACGCGCCATGATGACGTTACATGGCACGTGTGACGTTATCATCACGACGTTTGATCTCCTTTGAAAAAATTTCCAAGAATCAAATACAGAACGACTTTATTCGTGTGCTTGATTTGACTGTACTAATCTCATTACGGCTGTTAAAAAGCTGAAAATACAATGCCTGCACGAATAAACGTTGAGTTCCGCTTTAGTCTTCTTCTTCTTAAGTCCATCTTCCAAAAGCGGAAGTTTGGTGACCCATCAACTGACGTTGGCAACAATCTCTTTCCAAAGTTCACGGTTTTCTGCCGATCGAATGGCCTGTTCTAGGGGATGGCCAGTGATGGTTTTAATCCGGTAATAACCGCTTTAGTCTACGTCGTTAGAAAAGTACGTACTATACAATTTTAAGAAAAAGTGTTTCTAAAACGTATTACTTTTGACCGTCGTGTTATTTGTTTAAAAATAAACGTTGTATACACGATCATAGAATAAGTTGAAAATGAATAAAAGAGACTTGAGTCTGTATTTACTAACTTTGCGGTGGATAAAGCACTATAAGAGATAAACGAGTAGTAGATATCTGTTTTGTGAATTACCAATAATATCATAATGTAAGTCGGTAAGATAAACAAAGCTTCCATTCTACGCTTTTAATACTGATTTAGTCTCAAACTTTCGTCAACATTTGCTTTTTCCGTCATATTAATCCCGAAAAATTGTTTCCGTTTCAGGTCCATAATTCACTTAGAGACGACGGTTTCGTATCGATTGAGAGTAATTCGGTACAATTTAAACTTGAAAAAGTAAAATTGACAGACCAATTAAAAGTAATGCCGTTTTTCCTTTTGAAACTTAACGCTGTGAAATATAGTTCAAAACTCGTAATTTTATAATGCGTTGCAACCTCTGTACCTCTGGGTTAGACTAGAACATAACGAGTTTAATACAGTTAAATTTACCGAAATAGAAAACGAAATATTTTAAAAATTTTCAATACAGTTTTTAAAATACCTATTTTGCCAACGCTGAGATATTATGTCGAGTAACACAATTTGGTTATATATATCTATGTACGTTTGTTCGGATAAGATTAAAAAACTAAAAAGTAGGGTAAAAATCTATTATGCACTTATACATATTCAACCGTAGTTAAAGCTATGCAAAGTAATTCTATATTGAGTTATCAATTAAAATGTTAATTAAAAAAAAATAAAATTGGATTATCTCCCTTACAGAGCGATCTTTTTAATCTTACGTTAATAAAAAAAAAACCGACGTGATTGTTATACTAAAATAATCAAACGGCTTTTGTTAAAGTTGTTTAGTTCGTTTAATAATTCATTTTACAAAACAAACAAGGTCACCTATAGATAAGTAATGCTAATACGTATGTTTATAGTATAATATTTTTTTTTACTTATACCTAGTAGATATTACACGGTATTCGATTAAAAGTAAAACAATAGAACGGTATAAATTTTTAACGGTATACTTAAAAACAAGGTATAGCTAAAACGATTAAATTAAAACGTTTACACTTATTTCTTGTATAAAATGTAAGTTAAAATTCAACGCAGATTCATAAGGTACACATTACGGTAATAATAAGGTACTATGGAATATTGAAAAACGAAATTTACACCCACGAAAACATCATTTGAACGGTTACTATACACAGTAACGGTAAATCGATATTTGTTTCCAGTTCATTTCGTTCTGGATTCCTGCAGGACTCTTTCGTTTTAATTGTTATCGCCACAACATATAAACGTTTATGTGGTGCCCACCTACGTATATATATATTCGCGAAATCAAATAATAAAACGAATTCTACTCATTTCGAACGACACACGACCGTTATGAAGTCGGTAATGTATTTTAACGAACGCGTTAACCGGCGCGAATTCTTTAGAAAATTTCGGCGCCGCGGCAGACGCTGTGTGTGTGTGGGGTGGACGAGCGATAAAACCCGTTAATGTACAGGCGTTATTCGCGAAACGCGACGAAATTCTGACGTTCCAGCTGATGTATAACGTACAAGTGGACTCGAATTAAGTCGTTGTTAACAAGAATTTGCTCTTAAGCACCTCGATCTTTCTTCCCCGGTGTTTCGTATGCGCACCTACCTGTTATACGTGCCGTGGGTGGTCGTTTTTAAGATATTTCGAGTGATTAACACGCGGTGCCGACCACTTAACGCGGACGAGCGTATTATAAAAATCTAGCTCGGCGGATTTTCACTTTCCGACCTTCTCGGGACCGCTTTTGACCCGGCGAAAGCATCACGCAGCGGCGTCGTTCTCAGTTTTCGTTCTCGCCCGGGACAAACTCACAAGCTGACCGGCTCGCACGGACATCGTCACGTATTATTGCCGGCTTTGAAATCTTTTAACCGAAAATGGCCGACTAAACCTGTATGTAAGACTGGAGCAAACGTATGAATTACCTAACCGAATGATCCTCGAACGGGAAATCAGCGCGTGACTAGGAAAGGCGCATCCAGCGTAAGTGGGTCGCGTGGTAACACTAGAAAGGATTTAAGGAACAGGAACGAATAACGCAAGGTTTATCAAAAATTATCGTTTACACGACAATTTATCATAAAATTTCAACTCTAGTGCGTAAATTCAACATAATACCGATCAGGTACCTATGACGAAATAATGACACATCCACGAAATTACTCGGTTATAGTTTAGTAATTGTGTAACACTCTGTGATGTTACTTTATCGTATTTGTTTTTTGTGAGAAATACATTTTGAACAACCTAAATTGATAAACGTTAGTATACGTGATGAATGTGAATGGCTGTTCAGCTCAGTCAGTCAAGCATTAAACAAAATTTTATTAGCAAGAAAAATATTGGTATTTTTTCGCGTTTACGTATCGGGCCAATGCATGTTTTGGAAACGATAAAAAATTTCCAATTGAGAAAAACCGCGAATTACAAAATTAAATCTAACAACATAAAAAAACATTGTAGAAAAGAAACATTCATGTTCAACTGATAAAAACCATCCATTGAATGATGGAAAACAAATCACAATAGCGCCAAAAGCTTCGATTTCATAATTTTTGAAACAAAGTAAACCGTCAAATATTACCTACTATGCTTTGACGGTATTTTCATCAAACAGAAGTATCGATCAGTACATATTTTAATTTCTTTGTCACTAAAAAAAAAAAATGTATAAAATGGACCGAATTTTCACACGTATAAAAAATAAATGGTTTCAGTCGACGCATATAACGAAACTTACGTGATAATTAATTCTGTTTAAATTCGTTAGCCAGTGTCTTTACTTACATTAGAACCGAAGATAATTAAAAAGTATCGACTAATTTACTGTACGTACGCATGAAAATTTGGCAAATGTGAAAAGATCAAACAAACGTAAGTACTTACACAGAAATAGGTAGATAAATACTTAAAATTTGACCGAGCTCTGTCCAGAAGTCGGTTCGGCAATTATTAATGTATTTTTCGCGTGTATAAACATTGTACGCTAATAGTATAGATAGATTTATTTCACGATAATTAAAGTATAAAAACGGTTGGAATCAAATGAGATTTTGTCTTGAATAGAAAATTTCCGATGGAAGTATGAATCGTGGAAAAAAACGTGTTTGTCGAAGTTTTTTGAAGTTTGCATACATAAAAGTTACCGGAATATTGAAAAAAAAGTTTCGTTTATTTTTTTGATACTTTGAAGATTAAAAGGAAATACTTTTATGACTTATTGACATTCAACAACAGTTTTATACAAACACTAGCTGATCCCGCGCACTTCGTTGCCCGTAAAAAATGATAATTCGTAAAAAAAAAAAATCGTGTTTGTTCGAGTACTTTTGGGTGTAAGCGCGACTCGGCCACCCTGGTTCGCGGACAAAGTACCACCTCGGTAGGCCGTGTTCAAAAATTCGATTTGACGCAAGTTTTTGTACCTGGTCTGCCCGAACAACCGGTGGCAACCAATAATGATTAAGTACTAATTTCTACTATATAATTGTTTCTCCTATAACCGGTAACGACAATACTGCGTATCTATTATACACTATTACATCGAAAAAAGGTCCCCGGGTAAAGTACACTCTCCTTTATACACACAAATATTGTATATATATATAATTAGTGAAACATGGGTACGTGCGCAGGGCCGGATTTAGGGCGACCACAACAGTGACTCGGGGGAAAAAATCTTTCAAATTACATGTGCACTGTCACCCCGCCGTCCCGTCGAAAGTGGCCAATAGGATTGAAATGAAATTTAACACCGAATGCCGCCGATGGGTGAAATTTTATGTCGACAGCATGTTCGTTCGTCAGTAAATCCGGCCGCATCCTAAACCCTACCATATATATATA
>CM029358.1:30666145-30698532 GCA_017140985.1 Hormaphis cornu
AATTCTGTTTAAATTCGTTAGCCAGTGTCTTTACTTACATTAGAACCAATTAAAAAGTATCGACTAATTTACTGTACGCATGAAAATTTGGCAAAAGTGAAAAGATCAAACAAACGTAAGTACTTACACGGAAATAAGTAGATAAATACTTAAAATTTGACCGAGCTCTGTCCAGAAGTCGGTTCGGCAATTATTAATGTATTTTTCGCGTGTATAAACATTGTACGCTAACAGTATAGATAGATTTATTTCGCGATAATTAAAGTATAAAAGCGGTTGGAATCAAATGAGATTTTGTCTTGAATAGAAAATTTCCGATAGAAGTATGAACAAAAATGTGTTTGTCGAAGTTTTTTGAAGTACATAAAAGTTACCGGAATATTGAAAAAAAAGTTTCGTTTTTGATACTTTGAAGATTAAAAGGAAATACTTTTATGACTTATTGACGTTCAACAACAGTTTTATACAAACATCATACTAACACGATATCTATATATTTAAATAGTGACCAACGTATTTTGATATTTATTTTTTTAATTTAATTATATATTTATTTATTTCACCTATTCAATATTTTTTGTTGATAATACATGTTTACATGTTAAACGTTAGCTGATTTGCGTGTTTAGACCTAAGGAAAAAAGAAAAAAAAGCATTTAATTCGCTCTCAAACGAAATGAACATACTACAATTGTCGATGCATATTCTATCGATTCGCATAAGTATATTTTATAAAAACAGTACCGCGAAGACAAGTGAAAGTTTCGCGCCCCTTACTCGGTCTTCAAGACCCTTAAAGCACAAATGTGTGTGAACTCATACGTGTGGCGTGTTACAATTCACGTTGTCGTTTACACACCTCATGCTCCGTATACAACTGCAGCTGTAAACCGTTTGTCACCTACATTATTTTTGATTTAATATGTGTGCACAAGACCGCAAAAATGTTGGCGCGCCCGTCACGCAGTCAACCTCGGGAGTGTAACGCTCTAATTTGGTGTAACAATTATTATTATTTTAAAACTCGACGATTGGATCGAGACGAATTGATTCGAGAAGAAGAAAAAAGAACACACGTTATATCCCACTATGATCTGCCTTCACGACGAGTTTAACGAGTTCGTTAAATCGACTGATCCGTCATGTTTTATTGCTCGATTTTTGCCGAGAAAAGGTGGGCTTGTTCAAAACTGTACACTCGCTTTAAATTCTTTTACACGTTTGTCTGCAGTAAACGACGCATAGAAATTACCCATTGATCTGGTTTTGAAGCGAATACACTTTTAACATAATAATAATAATATGGTGCAAGTTAGTTATGTTTTTCGGTTGAAAAAATTTTTTATCATAATATAATAAGAAAAAAAGTTACGCATATTAATTTGGAAGTTTTGGACTAGGGCGCGGACGTTTTTGTGTAATCGGATGTACAGTAAATAACTGCTTTTACTGGTGATGCTTCGTATTGAATCTGAGGGAAGTGTGCCTAGTAACTGAACAGCCTATAGTGCTCATCAATTGAATATGAGTCCATCTTATTCATATTGTACTAAATATCACATAAAAGTTTACCATCGTAAACGAGTTCATGTTAGAACACTGTTTTTGTAGGCGTACAGTATGTCTAAGAATCCGGGCATTGAAACTTAACGAAAATAATAAGAGCATCCATTTATGATTCGTAGAAATCGCATTGATAGCGTAAAAGTGCTCAAGTTGATACGTATATTTTGCTTATTTTATGAGATCAATAGCAAAATAAATCGAGGAACAGAGCTACTATTGAAATATTTAAGTCTTAAACTATTAGGCTTGGTATGATTTATGACTAAAAATTGAAGATTTTTACTTTTAGTAACCGTTAGTTTTTCATTTAATTTAAGGTTTTGTGTTAGTCACGCGTAATAAGGTACAAAAATGACGTGTTAATATTTAAAACATTTTTGATGTACAATTTACCGTACTAATTATTACACGTATTAATTTTTGAACATTAACCAATAACGATTCTAGCAAGTTTTAAGTTAATGATTAACTTATTCTTTTTCACGTATTACTCTGCTCCCCCAATTAGATCAACAGTTAATGAACTACATAATATCACAATCGGAAACATATTTTTAAAACGTTTCAAGTTTGAATAAAATATACACTGCGCCGCGTAAGCTCTTCGGGCTTCATCACCGTTCTAACAGAAAAAATGTGCCGGGGTTGTGTCACTAAATTTCTTAGAACATCAAATGGAAAATAATGAGAAAGTCTTCTTTTTTTTGGTAAACATTCAACGGTGAATCGATTCCGGCAAAAGTATGTCACGCTGTTTTTGACTAAAAACTCGTTGAGCGTCTCAACAATTGAAATAATAACAAAATTTTAAAAATAATAACCGTTTTTCGTTTTCATACATGGAGCATTACGTTTCGTGGCCTTTGAGTGAAACGGTTCCGGGCAATTTTTTTTTGAAACGGGATTTATTTACGTTGATTTTTTAGAGACACCATTTTTTAACCAAAGAGTAGTGAAATTTCAGTAATGATGATGACTGGGAAAGCACAATCGTTTCCGTCGACTAAATCGAATTAGTTCGGTCGATATCAAACACACGGAGTCATATAGAGCTAAAAAGTTTTTTTAGAGTAAAACGGTAAGCGCTCTACACTTTCTGACAAAGCCACGAAGATTATTGTGGCGTCAACTATTAGTATAGCTTTAAACACGTGGAGAAATCGGGTTCCACTTCGATTTTGAACGAGAAATGTTTCATTGGAAATGAGTTTATCATCTACACAGAACCTTAAAAAACACTTGGCTTAAGAACGCTGTGTTGAAAAATCAAAATAGTTTCCGACGTTTCGAACCTCGCGTCTACTCCAGGCGATATTTCAACGGGCAATAGAACCCACGTTGCGTAAACGTGGAAAACGTGCAGTCGGTTTCACGAAAGTGGGCCCACCTTGCAGATCAATAAATACTATCGTTCATACAACGCGTGCACGTTTCGCGTTTGAAATGCAATTCTGAAATTTTCTCGACGAAAAAAATCGTTTTTCAACGATCTCGGACGGCCGGTGAAAATCGTGTCGCGTCGCACGACCAACCGCCGCGAAACGATCGCTGTCGACCGCGAGATCTGCGAAACTGCGCCCCTGAAAACTATCGTCGCGGGACGGGAACATCCCCGAAAAATCCCGGAGAATAACGGGGAGGTTTCGATCGGTCGGCGAGTTCTCGCGATAGTAGTTGTCCAGAACTATCCGGACGTTTAGGTCTCGATAATGACCGAGAAGTTTCCCGCGGCAGTCGACGCCAAAGTTGCCGGGTAATCGACGTTGACGGCGGAAGTCCCGGACAACTTTGCGCGAAAGTTTGCGCCGCGGCCGTCCGCCGATCGGATCACGGATAAATCACCGGACGGACGTGACGGTCGGTTTTCTTTGGCTTCGCGATCAGACGTCGCGTTTTCGGATTTTTGAAGCTATCGACAGTTGTTACGTCGAACGATCCACGGAACAATGCACGCGGATCGTGTTGTCTTATAAGCGACTAGAAGAAAACGAAACGGTCCAGAAACGATTTGGATCTACAGCGCTGTAGAAGAGTGCAAACGCGGGTGTTTGAATTTGCTGTGGACAGAACACAGAAAACGGTTTGTCGAACGAAGATTAACTCAGACTTATCTTATACACGTGTATATAAAATAATGTTAATTAAAAGTTAATGCGATGGTGGGTATAAAGCGTAGAATGATAACGGTATTTTCACTAGTGTCGCGTATGATACGGACGGGATTAATGTTTTGAACGTATTGTCGTAGGGCGATCGATGGTATTTTGGGGGGCTAATTTACACGTCGGAGGGATGTACTCGCGCTCCCTTAGCCCGCCGCCGCTAATAAGTCCGCCAACGGGCGAATAACGTTTGTATAATTCTCGTGGCGTTAAATAAAATAACAATCAATATACTTACACCGTCTTTTATCGCCGTCGAGATTCTGATAAACGATTTCGCGCGACATTTTTCAGCGTTCGACGTTTCACCCCGACGGCAATTACTTCTAGATTTCGGGGGTGGCCGGGCGGCGAGGTAAACGTGTGCTTGAGAGATCGTCGACCGTTCTAACGGCACGTCGGCAGGGCGACGACACGTATCGTCGAGAATCTCCTCGTCGGATAATGTTCTTTATCCAGAGGACGGATTTATTTATTTTTTTCATCGATCGTTAAACGACCCGCGGGGCGCGTATCGCTGTAGGCGGCGCAACGGCCGAAAATCTCGCAAACTCAGCGCGCCGACGGGCTCGGAAATATAGTGCGCGGTCGACAGCGATCGGTCATATCGTAGAAACGTTTGCACCGGTACGTCCAAAGGCTTGAACAATTTTTTTCATTTTAAATGCAATAAAATGTATCGTTTTTGTTAACAATATCGTCCCTAGACGTAACAACTATAACATACTAGTTTTAGAACGTCATAGGTGCTGCTGCAATACGATAATATTCACTAAGCCTATAATACATACGTTGATAATTTTGTCATATTGTATTAAAATTACTTTCGACTGCTGTAAAACGCGTAACTTTGAGTTTCTCAATAACTCCAATAGTCTTTCGAAAAAATTAAACGTTATAACGTCTTTACCGTTAACAGCTGTTTCTGTTCTGATCCGTATTTGAACGATATTCCGACACACCGTCGTTTCTCGTACTCGTTATTAGCGATTCGAGTAATGCGAATCGAATTTGGCACGTTTGACGAGACAATTTTCGCTCAACACACATCGATGTAATTACAGTCAAGTACGACGAAAAAAAAATACACAAACGGTGTTTCGATACGATTTTCGGTGCGCATTCCAGATATTATTGTATTGGACAACGAACGTTCCGCAATTTTTTCGGGCAAGCGCGTTCGCGCGAAAACAATATTACGACTTTTGTTCCTCGCGGAGTCGACACGTCCGCGCGTCGTTTCTTCGTACCTTTGTAATACGCTTCGAGCGAAACCGAAAAGTTTTAAACGGCCAATTTAGAATTCATCAAGCGTGTAGCCGCGGCGGCAGCAAAAGAACAGCGGTCGCGGGGCAAAAGCTCGATCGAACGACGGCGCCTTTGCGGTGGCGGAGGAGACGAGCCGCGCGCGGTACGACGACATTTATCCCCCGCGGTTCGCGAACGGTTCGCCGTTAGTTTCGCCGAGAATGTTGAAAATGCAGAAAACCCTCGGCCGGGGTCTCGCCAGAACGCGGCGAGGTACCGCGGCGCAATCCCCTACACCGTTAGGGGGGATGAACGGGGACGATGCGTCGTCGGGGAGGGCGAGAGGGACGGAAAAATGAACCGACGGAACGCGGCGGCCGCTTGTTTGAAAATAATTTGCTGTTTAACGAATCGTTAGAAGGTAAACGATATGTTACGAACGAAACCGTCGACGGCGTAATAATAGGTACTGCTGACGTCGGTAAGCGGGGGATTTTTTTTTTTTTCGAAAAAATGCACTTTTTTTTTGTTCTTCGCGTGTCTCCGAAACATCGAATGCAGACACTGCGCGCGACGAAAACATTATTTGCCACAAGTCGCGACGTCGACAACTTTTAGGGAACATTGAGTCGGGGGGTGGAAAAAAAAAAAAAGAGTGTTAAAATGAGACGGTGTTCACGTTTGTCACGTCGCCATAAAATATCGTGTGCTACGTACCAACTGCGCACGGTATACTTTACAAGTGCGTACGACGAACCGGTAGAAATTCGTGCTCGCCTACGGCCGACCGAGAAACAAATCGAAATTTTTTTTTCGGTTTTTCGTTAAAATATGCACCCCGACCGTGGAATCTTCAAATGCGTCTTCTTGGACGATCGTTTGAAAAAAAGAGAAAAAATCCCGTTAGAACCACGCGGCTCGTTGACTTCGGTTCATGGAAGAATCGGACGGCCTCGTAGTCTTAATTTGTGTACGTTTTCGGAAACTCGTCAAGCAGGTGAAACTCGAATAAGGCGATATCGCTGTATGTTATACCGTTGCGGATATTACACAGGGTGTGTTGTACTCCTCTGTTCGTCCGTCCCCGCGTCGGCGCCATTTCGGTCGGACGGGACGACCGTGTTGCGGCAGGGAAACGTTAAGAGATAGTAGCGTATCCGGCCAAACAATAACGGAACAATGGCTCGCAAAAAAAAAACACCCTCGAATCAAGCCAACTCGGCACTGCGGTATACGGTAAGACGAGAGCACGCGCGCACACACAAGCGGCATCGCCTCGATCGGACTAAATCCTCGTATTATACTCTCCACGGTAATGGATTAGGTCTGTACATCATCTGGACGAGCGTTGCATTGTTGCGACGGCTTAAGCACGGAGGTCGTATAAAAGTGTTATACTTCTCTATTATTGTCGTTATTTTCCTTAGACACAATATAAAGTCATACAGTCCCCGCGGTGTAGTCCACGACCACAGTTTTACAACGCTGCGTTACTTTCCAGCTCTGTTGTACCACCATCTTCTTCCCCGTAGTAATCGATATCGTCATTCGAAATATCCGAAAGACGGTCACTATCGAGTTCCGCCAGAGCGCGTTCCGTACTGTACATTTCTACACCGCTGTAGTTATATCATAATTATTGGCCGTCTAATTATTGTAGAATTTTAAACCATAATAACTTTAAAAAAAAAATAGCGACAATACAAATTTAGGAATGTGTGAATATAACTAATCAGGCATGTACGAGAATTTAAGACGGTCGAATTTTGAAAAAAATGACAAAGTGTTTGCTTCCGAAACACGGTGTGATAGAACGGAAAAATGTAAAACGGTGGAGTTTTCATCGGCGATTAATAAGAGTGATTGAAAACAGATTAACTATCGCTACGATTCGTTTTCAACTCGTGACGCCTGCGGAAAATAAATACGAATTTCGAGTAGGTGTGCATGTTATAACCAGGCGGATTCTAATTGCAATAACATTTAAAATATTTTAGGAAGTCGACAACGTTGTTCACAATATCAAACATTCGGTATAACATCCATTGAATCTCGTCTGATGGAAAGATAACCCAGCCCTATAGAGTCCTAAACGAAACGAGTCCCCGGAAATAGGAAAATATGGGCAATATAAGCAATTCTTAACGAACATTAGGCATTTTAAGATCATCACTATAACTATTGTATAGAGACCGAATTGATGAGCCAATATCTACATTCGATGTAACTGGAGGAGTATTGATATACATATTTTTTGAACATACAAAGCGTTTATAAAATCTCGATAGCGTTTTCGTAAAGCCCGACATCTTGTACGATTTATTAATAATAATTAAATTTGAAAAAAAAATTTAAAAGTTTTGACTAAATCATTAACCGGATAACATTTTTCGAGTGGCAAATTATCAATCAGATAGTTACGAAAGAAAAGAATTTCACCGCGTAAAAAGTCATCGTTTTACATTAATCATAGTTTAACGATGGATTGTTTCTTTTCACTAGTTTATATTATCACGATCTTCGAAATATTTTTTTTTGAAAAAACTAAATTTTAACACCATCGGCAATGTACTTTGAAATGTTTACTGAGCTATCGGCCGAGACGCGAGGTCAATAAATAAATATTACAAACAGAAGAATCAACAGATCGAATTCTCTGGCAAAGTTACGATATTGGTTGATCGTTTATATACGAGATATATAGATAGAGTATAGATCATAGTGACTAAACTCGTGCGGCGAAGCAATGTTTTTCCGTTTAACTCTTTAAGCGGCCTATGAGCACTAGAAAAGACAAGTTTTTTGGTTTTACAAAAAACTATTATCCGATAAAATTCTATTTTACCACCTTCCAGCGACATGCGAATATTATAAACAATTCAAACACTATATTATGTTAAGCGTTTTTGGACCTTTTGCGTTACATTTTGGATAACGTAGACGGAAAAGATCAGACGAGGCGAAGCGTTTTACACGCGCGACCGGAGAGAGGAGAAATCGGCTGGCAATTAGTGGTTATTTCTGTCCGAAAGGTGTAAAATATAATACTGTACCGACAACGTAATGGGTAACGTACCTGGGCCCTCGCAAAACAAACGCGAGAACCGAAACCAAACGCTCGTAATTTATTTACGCTATATTTTCGCATGTCGTAAAACCACGGAATGCGGCGAAATGGTACAGATGCCAATATTCGCGTTTTATATTATACAGAACAATCACATCGTTTATTTAGGACACGTTGATTTCGAATAAATCCAATAGTGTATAAATATATTATTATGTGATCTCAGAAACACACACACACACACACAAGTGCACAACATTTTGAATACCGGGTGTTCAACACGTTTGGAACTCTAAAATCTGCAGCTGAGAAGATAAAATAATGACAATACACCCGTTTGTGATATACTTAGTAAAAATTTTTCTGTTAAACACGGAACGGTTTATTGTTTATTTTGTATCACGGGACAGATTATTGTATCATGGAACGGTTTACAAAAATAAAACAAAATTTGTTATCATTTGCCTACTGCAGTGTTGTTATATTACTGTGTGATTTTTGTTCGTTTTCGTGCACGACGTATTCAAATTTAGAAGTCGACACTTATATTGAACCTATCGTGGTACATTTTCTTAGGTAATCCATTTACGGACACGTGCGTCTTTTCCACATCTAAAAATTTATTGTTATTTTATGCTCATTTGCAAGTAAAAACAACCGGCGTGTCCGTTCGTGGATTCGGGTACTAGCACCGGGTTAAAATACGTCGGAATCGATATTTTGAGGGGATGAACGATTATTACAAAGGAAAAAACAAAATATACAACTCAGAAATGAGGAAAACCAGGAAATGGTCCCGCAAGAATATAGCGATTTAATTTGAATTTTCATTTATATGAAAGAAATATTAATTATAGCATTTAAAATTAAATCCACTACCTATCTAAACTCAGGACTTACCTGCTTTGTTAATCTGCTTAAAAAATTAATTTTTTTTAAACTTTGCACAGGATCATAGGTAGTTAATTTATAGTGCTAAAAAAAGTTTTCACGGAACAATAAAACTCAAACAGGTTAGGTACATTTTCAAAGGGAAAACTGATTTAAAGTTATAACTAAACTGTATGAAACGTAGACAAATAATAGAATACTTAACTGATAAATTGGCGAACAAGTAAAGTTAACTACTTGATTTGAGACATGGCGTGAGTCAAAAATCTAATAAGAATTATAATAGGTTGTATAAAGCGAGGCAAAAGGAACCTTAATTTCCATTAGACAACAACAAGGTTCGCTCTATACAAAGTTTAACAATTCCTGCCTAGATTTCAATTGATAAAGTTTATACGCCACAACATAAATAGGTACTTTTATAACATTATTATTCGAGCGATAAGACACACACAAAAAAACATAATTTATAATTAAGGTTTCGTGGGGTACCTATGATTTTAAAAGTACTTTTACCTTATTTTTTTGTCAGTATTACCAGAAAAAATGTTGTAGTTTACATTTTTGCAAACAATTTTAGCAAGGCAACGCGTAAAAATGTGAATTGGTTTTAATTTTTTTTCTTGACTTTACGTGTTTGTACGCCTAGAAAGTTGGTAAAATAAAATATAGTAATAATGTATTTTTATAATTGAATAAAAATATAAAAATGCATAAATGTCTTTGTTTTATTTTACAGAGCAAAAAAATATGAGCGGTACATGGGCTTTAATATATAACATATATACAATCTATAATGTTACTCCGAATTGTACGGACACACTATGGATTTTCATTTTTAAATTATATAATTGTTCCAAATTTTAATCCAACTATTGTTTGAAACGTTTCTCTAAAACTAAATACCAACGACTAACCTTATTCCGTCCATAAACGTTGGAACAGTAGTAGTAGTAGTTTTTTGAGTAGTTTAAAAATTAGATTATGCGCTTAAACGGGTTCTTGTTTTTCAATGTAAAACTAATTAATAACATTACGATAAAATCGTTTAGTTGTTTTTAACACACATCAGAAGTTCTTGGTCTCTCTCAGAAAAATTATTATGATCTTATACGTGGCAAAATTTATGAATAGTACCATTATAACTGTGAAGTATATAGTTTTAATTTAGAGTTTTTTTTTTAGATTCTGAGCGTTAGCGAGGAAGCTATATTGGTTTTACAAAGATGTGTGTTTTTTTGTGTCTGTGACATGCATAGTGCCTTGGGTATATTGCTCCGATCTTAACGGTCAATACACAAAGTCCAACTTATCCTTGGTGAATATTGTACTCAACGTTTTGCCAAATTCTCAACTCCAAAAAAGTTACAGTCGTGAAACTAAGCAGAAGAAACTAAGGAGAAACATCATGTATTACGGCAAACGTGTTTTTGACAAATCTATTAAGTTTTTTGGCCATAACATCCAAAACAATGATTGGAACACGCTGAAACTTTTACACACTATTAAAACAGATAAGATACAGGTTTGATAAAAGTTTCAAGTGATTTTGAAAGTACTGAACTTTGAAATTCTCGAACAATTTACCGGGACGTATATTATACAACTGAGCTTGATCAGAAGCGTTTTTTTCGATGGCAATGTTTTATCATTGCTTTCAGATATAAAATAATACGTTTGAACCATAACTTTCAATTTTTTTCTACCCGTAGCATCAACGTGGTTCTTAAACAAAGCAGCTGGAATTTAGTGAATATCGCGTTCTTACTTTCCGCACCTCACGTGTTATTGTAATCATGTCTAGTAAACTTGCCGTCACTGTGAAACGTGTTCAGTTCAAACGGAATACTTCGTTTGAAAACGGTTATGTTAAAAAAACCACACTACAATCTCTGCCCCGGATTCGTAAGTCTAAGGGGCGAGGGACCGGCCAACAACGTATTTCCACAAAATAACCAATCAGAGTATTTAGAAATCCAGAACGTCGATAAATTGAAAATAAAATTACAGAATTTTAAAGTGCCGGAAAAGTGTTGTTCTTCCGGGCATTTACAGGCCTTTAAGGGTCAACAACACATTCTCTCCATCCTTTTGTATCTTTTGTCGGAAAAGTGTAACGCCAGAAAATAACTGTTCAGAATGTAAAATACCAGACTTTAAAACATACGGAATATAAATTACCGGAAATATAATGTTACACATGTACCAATTAGTACTAGAAAAATATAGTATATATCTTATTATGCGAGCTTATATTTCAGCTCAACCCGATATATGGCTTTGGCTAAATTGGATTATTAGTGTTGATGTAGGTTTATAATTACTGCATTATTAATCGTTACACATTTCGATCGCAAAACTCACAATTACAAGATATTAGCGTAGTATACCGATTTCATCCAAACTTATAGACGCTCAGGCTCAACGTGACTCAACCTAAAACCTAGATGTCGTAAGTTACTTAAAATTAAATTATGTTTTTTTCTCTTTATTTAAATTCCAGTTTATAATATAATTTGTCCATCAATCTCCTTCCTATTATCACCAGCATTTGTGATCTTGGCATTACTTTCACCTCTTCTATCTGTCGTCGATTTTAGACCTAGATTGTAGTCGTGTACGTATTCAAAGTTTCACATCTTTTGTTATTGTCTTGGGGCTCACGCTCGTACTATTGTAAATAAATTAATAAATAATTTCTGGTCAATTATTTTCCACTTTTGTTTTGTTCTCCTTATGCTTTCTGCGATACTATTTTCTGTTTTTTTTTTAAATATCATGTTAAAATTATTTTCTCGATTCCTATCGTTCTGGCTGTTTATTTTCTGGAAACATCCCCCTCGCCGTATCTCGTCGCTGCGGTTTCGGAGCGAGCAGGTACACCTACCATCGTTGGCGTGCGTGAATCGCTAAGGGCGAAGGGACGCGCTCGAAACAGGGATGAGGGGATCCCACCACGCGAGCAAACGGCTCGGTTAACCCAATATACGGCACGCGCAATAAGTATGCAGGTTTATTTACTGACAATTAAAGCGGATTGTTCGGCGGAGAAACGCGGTTTCCCGGAGATCGCCGCGACGACGTCCCACCCCGCTCACGAGCGCACTCCTTCGCTCATGTACAGGATAGGAATCCTACGTTTCCGGTCCGACCTTGCCTACGACTAAACACTAACAATTAATTATTGTAATTTTTGCGGTAAAGCCTTGACTCGCATTATGCGAAATAAAAAAAAACCAGCATTCCGGTGTTCCAAAGTTTAACGACCTTGTTCATTTATCAACAATGCCGTTGAAAAAGTACCTAACTTTAAATGTCTCTGAGTGGACGTAAACGATAGAGCGAATAGACGTGAGGAAACAGATCGTATAACGATAGCAGGAAATAAGTGATATTTCTCTCTGGTACCGTTGTTCGAGTCAAATCTATTATCAAGGAGAACAAAAGTTAGACGATGCGAAACCCTGATAAGACCTGTTGTATTATATGCAGGCGGGGCGTAGTGGGCGTCAACGGAGACGGATGAGAAGAAACTTTGTTACAGAGGAAAATGTTATCGAGGACTTTTGGCCCTTATACGAATACCGAAAACAACGAATACGAAAGCGAAGAACGAACGAAGAGCTAAAAGGATTGTTTAACGAAACCGATGTAGTATAGATGCCCCAAAAAGCTGAAGACTTAGCTGGGCAGGACATGTTTAGAGAGCGGAGGATAGAACAGCTGTATTTAAGGTCACAAGTTGGAAGGCAGATCGAACAAGACTAAGAGGATTAAGTCAGAGAAGATCTGAAGCTCCTAGGAATCAGAGATGGAAAATGTATAGCGATGGATAGAGAGACACGGAGAGGCATAGTGTAAGCGGCGATGGGTTTAAATCGCCTCAAACAGATGGGATCAGAGGCGGACTGACTGGGGTGCCAGGGTGCCAAGACTATAAGTACTTAATGTATAGTTAAAAAAGATACACTCGTTTTCTTTTTAAGTTTCACGGTTACCTATACTGATCATAGTAAGACGCCTTTTATCTTATAATCCGCCATATGTAACACAGAGGCGGACTAACACAGGGCTTAAAACGAAACTGCACCTAGGTCCCATCATTTGGTCCGCAAACTGTACGTTTTGGGCTCAAATTCTTTACTGTTCGTGCTCATAATCTGCTACCATAGTCTTGTACTTGTACTCGGGCCGAGTGAGAGAGAATTTAAGTGAATTGACCCCAAATCATGGAAGATTAATTATTTTTTCTCTTTTATACCATTAATCATTAATGACAACTATTTGTTCGTCCCAAGGTACATAATTGTATAAATTTAATTGATCAAATTATATCAACTAGCACGGAGCAATGATTTATTAATTATTTTTGCCATAGTCTTTCTCTTTTACTTCATCTAAAAGTCGGTTCTGTCTCTCTACTCGTAGTCCATACAGTATTAATATGTCTAAGGAAATAACAGAATTATTCATTTTTTTTTAAGAACTTAAAATTTTCTATGTTTTCGTGTTGGTATAAAAGACAGCTTTTTTATGTGAACACCGCAGCCAAATCCTAATTTACCTAATGAAGTTATGATAGAACTAATAAATACTGATAGAACAAATTCATTTATGCCTATTAAATATATAATACATTGCAACATATTATATTGATCTATACGTAAAACACGCATATTTAAAATGTTTGTAAAATTGTTTTGCCATTTATTGAGTTATAGTCCGTTAAGTATACCAATTGTGTATACACATTCGTAGTACACCTTGAAAGACTTATTTTTAAAATATATTTTGATGAAATCTTCAGTCACAACTACATTATATTAAAAGATTGTGAATAAATATATAGTTTCATACTAAACTATACGATATGTTAAGAACTTTTGTAGCTTTTAAATTAATTAAACAAAATAACGAAAAAAAAGCAAAACAAAATTTTATTCAATACAAGTTATGTCTTACGTAAACTTTAATCAGGTATGAACAAATTATTCATTCTTTCCTTTCACTAAGAATTAGTATAAAATCTATTTCTATTCAAGTAATTACATAAAGTAATAAGTCGAATTTTTAAGTCGATTGTTAAACTACATGCGTATAAACTAAATGTTTAGATTATGCTTATTTTTTTTTTAACTCTGACCATTTTGACAAAATCAATGAAATCGATGTATTGTCTATATTATCTCATAATATTTTTTCGACATTATGCAGCATTTGACTGAATCTAGATAATATAGGCAATGAGTTCTTTACGGCATATGAAATGACCGGATTGATCTAGCGTTCCATATTACATTCTAGCTTGATTGAAGTATATGTGTTTGAACCGAAGTATCTTATATTAATTACTGGATTATGAAAATTATAAAACATGCTTCTTCTATACGTTTTTCTCCTGAAAAGTTTGTGATATAGTCCACGTAAGTACTTGCAGTATTATCTGAAGTCTCGTAATTCCGAACTAAGTCAGCAAGAGCCAAGACAAAAAGTAAATATAAAACTGTGTGTGCGTGTTTAAACCGACCCGCTCTAATAAATAGCTAATGGTATATTTTTGGCGTAAGACATGTCACATATACACACGGTTTAGTTTCTATTTGTAGAAACGGAACTCACGAAAACTTCAGAGTTCTGCTGCAGGGTTCTAATGAAACACGAACCGGCAGATTGTGAAACTTTTACGCCACATTACGTAATAGGTTTGTGTTTATTCAAACAAAACCGTAATTTTAAACGTTTTGCCTCAACGAATCCTTTATGTCTACGATCTACAGCTGCCTAATCTTATTCTGTCTGTCTACAGACGGATCGTTTTATTTTTCACCAGCAACAAAATGTTAATTTAATTAATACCTTCAAAGCGTAAGTTTCGAAAGTGTTATTTAATGTTCATTAGTGGTCGCCAATCTCCGGTGGGACCATATATAGAAATTGCTTTTGAAACGCCGCAGCACACTTGTATACAATTACCTATAACTATTTTGGTTTATATGGTCCAGCAATCATGAGTTCCGACTTAGAAAACAATTGTTTGCAACCCGTCCTCGAGCACCGGTACGGCCGTCGTTGTTCCCAGGAGAGAACTCATCTCCGCGAAATATCAAAGTTGATATTTTCCAAACGTCTTAATAGTGGTATTTATAAAACATTTTCAAAATTGACATTTTATTAAAATTAAAAAAAGAAAAATAACTGTTTTAAACGTATACTGATATGCGGCATTCGATTTGATAGGATTCTATTTAAAATTTAAAAGAATTTATATAATGACCAAGCTATGTATGGCCATTGAACATTTCGAGAAATTGACATACTTACTTTTTTTTTTCAATTTAAACTTCGAAATTTTTTACTCTGTTTTTGGTTTAAATCATTTTTAGCCGAAATCCTCTTAGAGCTTTGGGGTTTCTTTACTATCGCGAAGCATACGAAACATATTTTTGAAATCTTTAATGCTAGTTTTTGGGATTTTTTAAAATGTTTCGTAAAAGCTATGTAGATTTCGTTGATTTTTGTTTTGTTTCTACAATCAGCGTTTTTGGCGAGTTAATTTTTAGTAAACAATTCGTTTCACTGCTTGCTGTTGTTTGCTACCCATGCGTGATAACTCACTGAAATTACTAAATTTTATTGTTCGAAAACGTAGAAAAATTAAAATTAAATTAATTTATGTTGAAAAATCGAATTTTCATGTTCCTATAATGTTTTTATCATTTTATCTGATAACCGGTTACACCTCACATTCGTGGTTACTAAAACGTACGTACAGGTTGTCGAGAAGATGTGCATTCACACAGCGAACAATTGCACTTAACAATACCGCTAAAAAATATTGTTTACTGATGAACCGTTTACTATAAAAGTTAATTTGCCTAAACACGCTTATATTGTTTCGTTTTGATAATGGACTTGTAGATTTTATTGAAAATGATTACCTAATAATATTGTGTTTACTTAAACGAAATGTTTCGATTGATTGTACAAAAATATCATCTTTATTACGAAACGTTTTATTTTCACGAATAACTGATTGATAATGAAGTTGTAAATAAATAAATTTTTGACGATTTAAAATTTTCTTAATTGCAATTATTTCCACGTTTGAACCTCATTATAATACGTGTTTCTATATTACGAGTAGGTATGTGCTGTGTATTAAAACTTACCGTTACGATTCTTTTTGATGTTGTTTATGATCAATTGTTTGCGTACCGAGACGAAACGGAACGGTAACGAGACATCACGGCGTGTATTCGGGTACATCATTATAATCATAATGGCGGCGAATCATTGCCTGTTTTAATACAATACCTACTTTGTATCAAACAGCACAAAATGGATTAAACGTAAATTGGCCGTTTAAACAGTTATAGCGTAACCGTTTGTTTCGTATGAAATGATATTTGAATATTCGTTGGTCCGATTCGACAATAATATTATAGCTAAAATTATTAATTTGTTGCATGCATTGTCCCTCTACTAAATGTAGTTAATTACGGCATCATACTCGATGATTCAATGAATCTTCTACAATCCGACGACTGCGTGTTTCCTATGACGGCCATACAAACATGATAATGTATGGACATTCATTGTTCGTTTATAATAATATTATAATATTACGACTCGCGCCACAAAAACGTCGTTTACGGGGGGCAAAACGTCGTGAATTATATATTATTGGCGACAGACGAAAAAATAATTATGTTTTTCAGAGTAATTATTAAAACACAAAAATACAATTAAATGTCACATTGTCCGCGCACAGTGTAATATATGTATTATGCTACAGTAACAACATTACTGTGACGTTAGTCTCGTTGGTCGTTAAGTGATTTTTGATAATGCTTGGGTCTTATAAGATGTTTACAATGTTGCAATTATTTTGTCTCTCCAAAAGTAAAATCTTTTAATCATTTAATAATTATTAGGTACTCTATATTCGTGAAAAACAACCGTACATTATGTATTGATTTGAGTATAGTAATCGCGTTCGGTTAATGAAATCGTGGAAATAATATTATTATATCTGAAGGGGTTACACACATTGTCGTCGCAACATTTTCATACGTTTCACAGAATAAAAAAAAATTAATCATTTTCACGGCAGTTTTACTATTCTAAAATTAAGATTCCGGCATAACTTGGGTGGGCTACGTGTAGTCCACCTTTATTTTTATTTGTACCTCGTAAATTATGACTTGCACATTTTTAAACCAAACTTGAAAATTCTCGCTAGTTATTTGCTAAATTTTAACGTTGGTTGTATCGAGTTCGGAAAAATTAGACGGGCTAACGGACATGCAGAAAAATAGAATTTAAAACCCGACACGATCGAGAAGAGAAGTTTGCGAGTTTGGCGGCCGACGACGGCGTTGTGGAACAGCGGGGTGAAGGCAACAGGGTTGGGAAGCGTTCTTTGGAAGGTTGTTGCGTTGCGAGGAAAAAAAAACACCCCCAAAAACTCGAGAAAATTAATATAATGTTTGCAAGGCACCGTTAGCTAGAAAATTATTGAAAACGGTCGCCTGATTTTCAAGTATCAAAAATTATCTAGAAATAAAAATAAATTTGAGTAAAACTCAATTACGAAATCTCGCATTTGCAAGAATCGGAATCATGTCGGATAAACAAAGCGACGCCAAAGTATAAAAATATATGTAGGGCGAACAGCGTTTTGTGGATCCGCCCACCACCAAAAATGTTCGTAATAATCAAAATAGTGTACAAATAAGGGAAAACAAATATTTGAGGAACTCACCCTCGTCCGTTTTATCTTATGTATAGGGCAGCTGCTTTACATGAATATAAGTTTCGGCGCCACTGGATTATAACAAAAATATGTGATGCAATTTTATGTAACCTAAAATAATATAAAATATCGTGGTTTAGACATTTTTTTACGATTGTATTTTAAAATAATTAAAATTCATACCACATACTGTTTATACTTTTTTTTTTTTTTAATTATCCGGGAGCGTTCTGTACCTACTGCGATCCATTTTATAGAAGTTTTTTTTTAGTTAGATTATCGCTATAATATTTTTAACGCGCGTAAAACGTATACATGGCACAGTGAAGATAAAAACCGATTCCCCCGAAAAAAAAAACGATTATTAGCCACGTCGATTATCATCGAAAACTGGCACATGAATGCGATGAATTGAGTTCTTTTAAAGCATGAAATAAAAACGAAATTCTGCCGAAGAGAAATTGTCGTGATGACCAAAACCGGACCACGGTAACACGGTACGTGACTAAATTGTCAATGTTTGGATGGAAGCATGAAACGATTTTTTTTTTTTTTATTAAAAAAAGCATCATAACAATTAACTGGAAAAAAAAAAAATACTCGCAGGTCTAGAGTTAAAAAAAAAAGACCGTACGCTAATTTTGCTTCCGTTACATACATAATGTTTAATTCGGAGATACGAGGGAAAAAGCAATTAAACCCGTAAAACCTCTGGTTATATTCTCACCCGAGGGAAAATTTCCTCCGAAAAAAAATATCCGTTGGTGCAGTGAGGTCATCTTCCGCAGTGCAACAACACATATTTTGACCTACGATAAAACAAAAAAAAAAGGGTCTGGGGAAAAAACAATTATTCTCACCCTGTGGTGGCATCACGTCGTATTATTTGTGTTGTGTACACATCGTCAGTCTTCCGTGAGCAGATATATACTATTATGTTCTTACTATCTAGAAAAATAAACTTTCAACAGAGTTTTTTTTCTTGCACACCTTTTCGATTTGAGTCAACGCAAACAGTTGTATGTAAACGACAAAAAGGAATATTGGTTTGAAAAAATCGAGTCCAATGCATTTAAAAAATTTTTTCAATAAATTATACTGACGATGAATTTTAAATTTTCATCGTATAGTTAATTAAAAATGGAAGAAAGGGAGTAAAGTTTAGAACGGGTAAGAATATGTTCGGAAAAACGATTACGCTTTCGAGTGGGTTAATTCTTTGTGTAGGTCGATGGTTAGGAAGTTGCGACTCAAACGTGTTACTCATAGTTTCTGAAAGTGAAATGGAAAATTATAGTTTCCTAAAATATTTGGCGTTCTCGAATCGTGTTAAAATATTAACTAATGCCAAACTGGTACCTAATTGAGATATTATAGTAGTTGTTTCTAAATTGAAAAAAGTAGGTTACCAACTTAGTCGAGTAGAGGTTAGGTTCTTCTCTAGAATCCATTACAGATTACCGAGGGCAAGATCGCTCAAAATCGTTTTCTCCGCGACAATCAATCGTTGCTTTCAGATACTAAATAATATACCTATCCAAAGAACTCCAAAGCGTTGTGGACACTCCAAAACACAAGAAGTGATTACATAGTGGTACGAAAATGAAAAAAATAAATAAAAAAAAATTAAAAACACACGTAATGTGAAAATCAACACATTCTTCGTTACACTCAAAATCATAAATTGTTGAGGAAACACAAAAACCGGCGATTTTTTTTTTTCTCCGGAATTTTACTTAACTACCGACGCCAGTATTTTTTCATGTTTTAAATGTACACGTTTAGTATCGACGTTTATAGAACGATAATTGTGGAGTTCGGTGTACACGTTCTACACTGTCAAAGTAGTTTTGCTAAATGCGATTTACCGCAATATTTTATACCGAATCAAACGAATATTTTCAGGTCGTGTGCAATGCTAATGATGCGGTATTGTTATACACCTATACGCCAATCGAATGTACTTTGTGATGCGTGTGTGTGAATACTTATACGTGTATACATTGTAAACGTGTTCATCGGTTTTTACACGTTTTTTGTGTTCCGTGTCCATTAAAACGCATTGTTTGAAGACTCCTTTCATGATGCACACACGTTTTCAAAAACCCATTGTAAACGTTACACTTGCACGAAAAGGGAAAAAAATTATTATTTCCCTACGTTCCGGTTATTATAATTTTTTTTTTTCACGTCTCACAAAATACATAGGAGATATGACGCGTTATTTTATGTACTCGAAACGTAGGTAAATTATAAAAGAAATACTGACTTATCGCACAAATGTTTCGTTCGAATATCGAGTGTATGAAAATAATATTGCGTTCTCTTTTTGAACCCGTTTCATATATCTATACTCGGGCCGAGACACCTTACCTTACCTGCCCCCGAACCTCTTTTTATTTGCTACGGATTACCCGCACATAACTACACAAAATAACAGTATAAAATTACTGTCTTCTGGAACCGTATTATAGAAATCTTGAAGTACGCGAGACTTCGCGATTTTAACACAATTATGACTAATAATTGTGTTTACACTATCGCGTAACTGATTTAGAACGAAACGGATCATTTTGTGCTGCGAGCGTTGATAATATTAATGCGACATTTTTTTATATTCTAAAAATTATTTAAATTCGTATTTTTACATTTTTTATACACGGTAAAAACGAGTACATTTGAGTGTCGGACCAAAAAATGTCATTGAACACAAACCGTAGCTTTTTATTTTCATTTTGGTTTAAACTTTGAATCGCGTAAACGTCAACATTTGTTAATTGCGAACGCATCAATTAATCAGTTCGGACAAAGCTGTTTTACTTGTAAAAGCCCCGCTAAATAATCAATAATATACTACAGTTTTAAGTTAAAAATATTATGATGTGAGAGTTGTATTTGGACTTGAGATAAACAATTTAAGGAGTTTGAATAAAATTAAGTGAATGATTTGTTTGATTATGTTCGATCGAAGCTTGTAACTGCGAATCACTTTTATTTTTTAAACAAAACTCAAAAGTACACTTTTAAACAACACGGCTCGGTAGAAACAAATAAGCCAACTACTTGGAGTGCTTGGTATACATTTTAAATCCCGAAATCCATGTAGTAAGGGTTAAATTTGACTTACAAAGTCAATTACACGAGTGTATAGGGCTGATACTTTTCTATAAATGTACGCCGCACAATGATCGAGTAGCCTACTTAAGGAAATTAATATTGAACCAAATTTTGTAAAAAGTAGATACGTGTGCAAAGGTGAACGTGCAGTGTTGAATATGAAATCTACATATAGTTTAAAAAAATCATTTACACAATCCTTTAAAACGGTAGATACTTATTTCTTGATGAAACGATTGTAATATAAGATGAAAGTTATAGTTTATATATATAGTCTTCAAAATAAAACATTTAAAAATCAACTTTTAAAAATGTATGCAAACGTTTACACATAAAATATGTAGGTTTACTAAGTTATCTTTAAAATGTTTAACCTATTTTATTTAGAATATTTAGAAATCGGGTTTTTTTTATGTATTATCTACATAAATTCTTTTTAATCATAGAATAAAATACACCTGAACATGAAATATATTTCGCTTATAATATTTAAATTTTTTAGTTGTCAGAAAAAAGATTAAAATAACTAATAAATACTTAGCAGAGTTTATTATGATGTAAAATTGGATTTGTAGAGATTTTTATTTTAAGTTGAGTAATGTGTTTTATTAGAACGTTTTTACAACAACAATAGGTAGTGATATTGTGATCATAGGTGTGGAGTTACTACTAGTCTGATTGCGAATTGTACCAATGATAATCACAATTAAATATTTAAATAAATGCACCAACAATGTTGTAAATTCGTTTTAGTTATAATTTTTCTATTGTTTTAAAGAAACGATATCAACGATTTTTATGAGTACATTTATTTTCTGGTTTTCCTATAGTTTTGTCTAAATTAATCATTATGCTTTGTAAAAAAATAAAAAAAAAATAAACAACAAACCGAGCCAGTGTTTAATTTAATTTTTAACGCACGTTTTAGTTTATTTATAAGCGTTGGGTGTACATTCTCCAAATTATTATTCCACGTACCCCGTTGATTGCCTGCGAAATTTATCCCCACTCAAGAGTAAGCTTACAAAGTAAAGTGGATTAAGTTGAGCTTATGGTTTCAAAATAACGTGCTCTAACAATACACATTTTCGTTATTTTTTGTTTGATTTTTCGAATGAATAGATATTTCAAATTTAGTAATCAGTATTGAACATGACAAAAAAATAAAAATGTCCATAGTATTTATATTAACTTTTAGTCACATTGATAAGTTTGAAATACTTTTAATCCGAGAATCTATAAAGACGTACGAACCTATAGTTCAATAAATAATAAGTACCTAAGACCAAGTCAATCCATGTAATTTTGAAACTTCGTTCTATAAGAACTGCTACGGTCGATACGAAAATGATGTTAAATTACAATTAGGTCATCCAAATTGTAATTTAAAGGTATTATATTGTACAGTATTTAACTTGAATTAAATTAGAAATATCATAAAACAATTAATTTAAAATGCAACTCTTTATAGTTTTGATACCACAATACGAGCGATTTGATGAATACATTTCTATTAAACATCAGTAATAATGTTGTAGCTTTCGACAATTGTGCGTCCATATTAATTGTTTTGAATACAAATATTGTGTAACTTTTTAAAATATGCCAACTATATTACTCATATAAATTTATACATTGTTTGTACAATTTTAAAATATGATTTTAAAAATTGTTAAAACCAAAATAATTGTATTCCACAATTATTTTTGAAATGATTGATTTTATTTAAAAGTTAAAACATTATTTCGTCAGTCGGTCTTGAACAATTAGGAACTAAAGATTCATGGGGTTCGACCGTGTAGGTAAATATTTAGAAAACACCGATTTTAATAGTTAAACAATTCAATGACGTATGTAGAACCTAATTAAGAGAGGAGAGAATGTATGTATTTGTATTAAATAATTTTTTATTTCTCTCCCACCAAAATATATTCTTCCATTGTAAACTGTACGACATTAGGGGGGCGATCCCCCCTTCAAATACGACACTGGAATATTTAGAAATCGTTCGTTCCACTTTGTCGATTAAATCCTTGATATTTTAACGCAGACATTTATAGAATATGAAATCGCAGTGTTTCATACACGAGGCAAACATACTAATATTAAATATATATACGTACGTATATTTATTTACATACTTTGTTCCGAAGTAATATACAAAAGAAAAACAAAGTGCCGATGAAAAAATAAAAATGACTGTGAAACGGTTTGTTGGAAAAATATACACGGATCGATGCGTTGCCTACCTACCTATTGGCAATTGCATATAGGAGGCTGTATAAGTGTTATAGTTTAATATCGAAAACGATTGATGTGCCGAGAAAATAATCGTTCGAACGAGTCGAATTCTAGTTGATTCGTTTCGCCGTTTTTATAATTATTATTACTTTTTCGTTCTAGAAAAATAGTTAGGAGTTATATGAGAAAGTTTGTAGGGAAGAACAAATACCGGCGGAATGTGTTTTTGAGAGTTCGATCCTTCAAATAAGTATACCTGCGTATACAATAAAGAACCATGGCATCAAAAGAAACGAAGTCTGTCATTAAGAGTTGAAAATTCACTTGAGTGTCACTCTAGATTCGTCAAAACGGAATGCACTAAACTGTGACTCAACTCTTTTTTTCGTTCTCCGGTTATAGATAGGTACCCTTTTGTTCCTTGAAAAAAATGTGCTCGCATCAAACGAAAATCCCAAGAGTGTCGACCGTTGTTGTTACACGATAATTGTTTTTCTCTAGAAACCACTTGGTGATGAACCACCACTGAATTTTCTGGCCACAAGATGAGTAAAAATATGATTTAATAGCAAATCCGGGGGTGCGGAACATTATAAAATTCTATTTAATACAATTACGGGATTGTTATGTATTTATTGTTTTTTTTTAGATTATTTAATATTTCCAAAACGAGTTCGTCTCCTTTTTGCCCATCAAAAGGTTTTTTTTGTTTTGTTTCGCGACGGTTTGTATTGTTGAAATAAAACCGTTATTTTTTTATGTTTTATCTGCGATAGTGCGATGGAAACACAAATGATCAATAATTAGTAAAATGTCAAAGTACCTACCAATTTAGAGCCCTTTTAATTTGATTAAATGACGGTTTCCTAAATTATATTGTAGGTACCATTTTTATTGAAAACGTCATTAATATTTTTTCAGTGAACAAAGTATTTTTAGGTATAATTAGATTTGATAGTTTTCAATCAGTTTTGTTCGTGTTTTTAATTTATGAACACGTTTTTTTTTCTTTACGATTTTCATGTTTTTAAGTCCATTACCAATATCACAATGAAAATAACCGACTTTATAAAATACAATATTTTTCTATGTTTTCAAGAATTGAAACAAAAAAAAAAAAAAAATATACTCATCTATGAAATATGTTTATTTTAATTTTTTCATTCTGAACTCACCAGGCACAATTCATTACTTGAATGTCAGTAATTTAAATCGAACATAAACTGTTAGGGTTACGTGTTTTTATTTTGTTACTTGAAATAATAATTAGTTTTTTTTATACAGAGTATTATAGTTATGAACAACTTTAAAGTTAAAAGTAGAACTGTTGAAAGTAATATCAAAAGTTTCTGACATAAATTTCTTATAAATGGGTTCGTAAACCCCCATTTTTATTTTAATGGTGGCCTAAATTGTTTCCCCAGAGAACACTAATTTTATCAATATTCGTTCAAATGTTTAAAAATTTCTTTTTGTAAATTCATTTTCCTATTCGTTTAACGATTCGTTATATATCCATACCTATATTTTTTTTTTTATTAAAACATATTATGGAAAACAAAGTTTCAGTTTGTTTGTTTAAAATGTTTTATAATATTGAAAAAATATTATTTACGTTTATTAAATTTATGTACGATTTGAAAATTAACATTAAACATTTTCGAATATTTTGAGTTTATATGCACTTTTAGAATTATGTATTCTTTTGATTTAAAAGTTGTTTTTTTAATACTATATTTCATAGAGTATGCAACAACTCAAATTCAATGACAAGTATAAAAAAAAAGTTAAGAAAACAATTTTAAAGGTTTCTTTTTCTTTAAACGAAATAATTTTTAAAAAAAAGTAAATAACAACTCAAAAACGGAATGAAATCTGGTTTTGAAGTGGAAAATATCTCAAAACTATTTATTTAGAATATCGTCAAATAAATACAAATTAGGCTTACCTACGGTTATATACGTAAATTTATTACTACGACTAAACTGGAAATGATAAGAACAAAATATCGTTCACATAAACACTTCAAATTTGAAAAACTTGTGAATGATTTTGAAATTGTGATTTTTAAGCAACACGAATCGATCGTGCTTCTGGTACACAGTGCGAATTTCTAGTAGTTGGAATATTATCGGACAAATCACGATCCAGTGCGACAGTGGGCAATGCGAAAACATCGATTCTTACGGTTTGACCAAACACATAAAAAGTCGTAAAATTTGCTATCGAACTTTTCCAAAACGAGATTAGAAGTGATACAGATAGGTATCACAACAGATATCTATTTGATTTTGTCAAATATGTCTGAGTATACTTCGATTAATATTAATATTACAATACCGCGACCACCGCGTGTGCACTTATAAGAGTAGCACTTAGTCGGCCGCGTGGGAATTATCGTTTGACAAAAAAGACGACCGAAACAAACGAAAGAAATTTATGTACTTACCGGCGGTAAGTTTCACGGTGTTTTATAAAGGGAAAAGCGTCGCCTTTTAGCTTCTAAACAATATAAATGGCTCTCTCGCACGACGTAAAAGAAAATTAAGAGCGCATTAACTTTGGATGCGCAGGAAAAACAAGTACGGTTCATTAAGCTGGGGCATCAATTTCCCTCAAACATTGCAGAGCTCCCCCGGCGATGTGTTTGGGCCTCTTCTGCGTCCATCTCGAGGAGACGTGCCGCCGATACACCGCGAAAACATATTGTCACGTAACGCGAGGCACAATTCCGCGAATATTATAAAATTCACGGCACAGTGGCTTTAACAAAATACATTTTTGTGAGTATATTAATATTTTGTTTTTCGGTTCCCCCCGCGTTCTTGTTTACGACGCGAATCACGATTTGTCTCGTAAAAGTGATCGCGTTTTCTTCATTTCGCGAGTTGTGTAGGGTTTAACCGTCAAAACGTTTTTGGTTTACGTGTCCACAGTATAAATGGCGCATTGTTCTCGAATTTTAAGTGTTTTTTTTTTTGAAAAATTCCAAGAAACGCTCGAGACACAAACGAACACATTCGACGAGAACTGATGGGGTCGTGTTTTCTTAAAAATAATTTGTTTAAATACGCTTCTTAAGAAGTACCTATAAAAAATAATATCCTTTTGGCTCAATAAAATGTTTTTTTTTCTTCTAGTTTTGAAACAAATGTCGGTAACTTTTTCGATTTAAAATCCAACCATCAAAACCATTGAGACATTTTTAAAAGTAATGAATTCGGTTTTAACAACATTTTATGAGTTACAGAAGTACCTACAACACTTTTGTCTCGTATTAACGACTTTGAACGGATAGTTGAATTTAATAAATTTTATAATCGGGTAATATAGGTAGGTATAGACACGTTTGATATTGTTTACAAAAAAAAAAAAATACTTTATGTAAGTACCGCAACATTTGATTTACTGAAACTAACCGTGGCTCAAATTCCTTTTTATTTTAAACTAACAATCTATTGTGGTCCGTAGTTATTGTTGAGTACGATTCGTTTTAAACAAGTATGGGGTTTTAAAAAAGTAATTAGATATCAGACTTCTGTTTTGTACTAACGTTTAACTAGAGAATTTGTATTATATAATCTTGAATTTCAAATTATATTTTGTACCAATATTCATAAGAATTTTACAAGAGCATAATAATGTGTAGTATGATAGTATAATAGTTAATTTTTCATTATAAAAAAATGGACTATCCATATGCGTTGTATAAAACGTCTGTAAGAATATAAGTGCATTATTCTTTCAATATTAAATCTTAGGTACCTACTGTAATGTTCAAATGAAATAATACAAATTGTAATAATACTATTACAATTGTTGCCAAAAAGTTAATTTAGCTGAATTTAAACTACCTACCAATTATGAATTCTAAGATAAAGAATTCTAAAATAAAGAGATGGGATAAAATACAATATGGTTATTGCAATGGTACCTAAGGAATGGGTTTGTACGGAATAAGAACAATGTCTTATTATAAAAATATTTCTCAAAATGAATATTCAAGAGTTATAAACAATTGTTTACAACAACAGCTATAAATTAAATTATTCAACTTCAAATAACATTTCAATCGATATATTTTGGCTCTTACTCAAGAAACTATAACATTCTTAAATAATAATATTATTTAAGAATGTTATAGTTTCTTGAGTATTATCAACATATTATGTTGATACAAGTACAAAGGTATTATCATTTTGAAAAATTCATCTTGTACAAAGTACACAATATTTGGTACAGTTATACAATTATTTTTGCAAAAAAAAAAAAAGTCCTAAATAAAATATTATGTGACTTAAATAAATATTAAAATAAGACTATATAAAAACGTATTTTTTTTTGTCATAATTTATTTGATAATGTATAGTCAATTGTATATTTTGTTGAACAAACCAGATTGCCCAAGTTGACTGTATAATACTTATCTCATAAAAATTTATCAACCCCAACTATACTAGAAACATAATGTTGTTGACGCGCATTTAGTACGTACCACCTACCTACTACAAAAACGTATTTGATAATATAAGTGCTTCTATTCAATTAACTTGAATGCATTCGAGGAACAAAAAAAGTAGTTTGAATTAAGTATGGTACACGGTTTGGCATATTTAATATTACGTAAAATATTCGGAAAGATAACAACAAATTGTTTCGTTCTAAAAAAAGTCTGGGGCAGAAGCTCTAGCGTTTAGTACGTTTTAATACCGCACGTAACGCGTTATAATTTATTATCATAAATCATAACCCCCTTGAAAAGTGTGTTCGCGTTGTGGTATTTTTTCAAACAAATTTTAACCTTCCCCTTAAAATGCATTATAATACTGCACAGTATAAAATTGTACGAGTGTTGTGACGTTTGCATACGTAAATAAAACTGTTGAAAATGCTATCGTTTTTACCGGATTTCACTAGAAAATAATATAATCTACCGGAATGGCGTCGAACCGACTCGTCGGATTGGTTTCGCGTTTTCATGATAATCCGTTTGGCGTAACCCCCGCGAGGGATCAGGGTGAACAATCGTTTGGTACGGGTAGTATATATGATGTACGAATAATTAAATTGATAAATTGCGATTTTCTCCACGTCGCGTCGGGGTCGTGAGAAGGTATATAAAAGCATCGGGAAGACGACGGTAAAAATAACACAGCTCTCTCTCTTTACTTTTTTTGCGGCGTAGAAACCTTTGTGGCTCCGGGTTTTGTCGAACATTCACCATTGACGCGTGTACGGACCTTTACATAATAATACGATTATTACTATACCTTTCCCATCAGCCCGCGGCAACGGACATAAATCGCGAACCCTAAGAGATCTTAATAATTTTGCTCGAAAATCCGAAAAACCGATGCGGTGGTCACCCATAAGTTCTAGAGTCCGGATTCGTATGCTGCACTCGGAAAGCTGAAAATAGTATATGCGCTCGTGCACCAAAAAACTGTTAAACGTATGCGTTACTACACAGTGTTATGACGGTTGTTTATTAAGAAAAATACAGTATGTAAAATATTTTTAAGACGTGAAACCAGCTCGTGAAGAAGCATTGCCAATTGGCTCCTACTGAATTTTACTTTTTCATTTGGTCGATTTTAATTTTTTTTTTTTTGTAACTCTCGGATCAGATCTCAGCACCAAGTCCTTTTTAGGCGACGGGCAGGATTTCCTGGGAGTGTAGGGGAGGACAATTTTTAGATCGGAGCGTTTGAACGACTTTATAGACGGTTGCAAATAATTTCGTATCGATTTATGGCGGTTTATTGACAGCTGTGGATATACGTTAAGGTCCTTATGGATAGTTTTGTTTGAAATGCAAGGAGGAGCGTTAAGAATGTGACAAAGGATTTCGGATTGGACTGTTTGGATTTTATTTACGTTTGAGATTTCAGCGGTACCCAAAAGATCAGAGAAACGTGTTGTTTTAGGCAAAATATGCAGCAAATACAAGCAAAATGAACTTTTATTTTATCTTATTTTTTAAAAACATAAAACGTTAACACTTCTCCAGTCGTTTGTTTGTAGGTACTTGCTTTTATTTATTTATTATTTATCGATACTCACTGAACAACAGACACGTCGTTTATTTGGTAAAAACTAACAACTGTTATCGACATCGGTATTTGATAAAAAATATTATTCAGATAAGTGTAAATATTTTGACTCAGAATTAAAATGAACAATATTTAAGCACAGCTCGCAGTCAAACTTAAAAGATTATTCAGTTGACAATGTGCATTAAACCGACAAAAATTCAAAAACTTATAAACACATTTAAAAATATTCGCACGCTATTTATTTGGTAAGAAATAAAAACTTACCACTTGACTAAAATTTTAAGATGAGCGTATAATTATTTTGACTTAATATAAACAATATTAAAACCCAACTCGTAGAATAAATTTTCCGAATAATAAGATTTTATAATGATAAAATGTTGTACAACAAGTTGAAAATGTAACAGTTATTTTTATCAGGCAAATAAAAAAACAATTTATGGCATTCGAAAAAACGTTACTTACATTTATTTGTTCTCTTCTACATTATATGTAAAAATATGCAAAATTTGTCAAACTTTTGTTAACATTTCTAAAATATATGCAGCAAAAACTTTTTTCTGTCTATACTTTGTTAAAAAAAACACATTTTTTTTTACTCCCAAAGAGCTGCATACACTTAAAGAAAAAAATTTTGTAATTACATACGAATCCGAACTCTAACTATAACTATATATAGTGTAGTCAAACTTTAGCGATTTTAAATTTGGAGAAATTCATTTTCTTTAATACAATATCAGTGGCACCCTATGTTGGCCGTATGAAAAAATGGTTACGGTTGAATTCGGGTGTTTTTAGATTTGAATTCTAAGTTTAGTGAAAACGTCATTAGATTTAACATGCTCAATAAAATCAGTATGGGCGTTCTGATAACACTTTGGATAAAAATTTTATTGTTTCTTAGGGTACTTAATTTGAGAAACTCCTGAAAATATGTTTACCTACCTATTTTGTTAATTACGGTGAGGAAGTAAATAGATAAAGTAACCGTAATTGACAAAATTCGCGCACAACTGGTTTCTACAAACCAAATTAAGATTGTTTCGTCGTATTTTTAAATCCAAAATAATACTTAGGTAAGGACGTAGAGAATTGAACAGTTTGAAAGTGTCTTTCATCAATGCCTGTTTGAGGTTTTCACCGAATACGGACTTTGATTTTTCGATTTTTACGTATGTTTAGACAGGTGTGCAAAAAAAAAAATAAAAATAAACGTCGTTTGTCGCACTGTACGTCTCCAAATATAATATAATGTCAACTTGTTCGAAACATCAAAACGAAAATAAATCAAAAAAACTGCGATAAAAGGCGAAACTGTTTCGGGTTTTTTGTTACGGCCCTTTCAGCTTTTCTCTCCTGGAGCCACCGCGTCAACGGTAAAATCAAAACTGACGGAAAAATAACGAAATATACGAAAACGTAACGTTTTTCCAAAACGAAAATTTCTCGTACATAACATTTTCGTCGTTATTTTCAGATCGGACCTGCACGTCGTGTAATACCGTTGTTATTGTTTCGAGGTCGCGCGATTGTTAATTATTGTTACGATCGCGGGTAGAGCAGCGTGCGGGGTTGGGTTGGGACAGGGGCGGCGGTCAAACGTCGTTTAAAATTCGCGGGCGAACGACCCGCGGCCACGTCCCCGCGGGAATTCGGGACTATGATTAATTATTGTGCGACCGGATACGCTCGGATCGTGCTCACCTGAGCTTGATTCGCGCGAATTTCGCGGGTCCGACGCGGTGGGCGGAGTGGAGCTCAGATTATAATGTTCGTTATTATATACGATATAATATGTACGTAGGGATGAAAACCCGAATCCGGCCGGCGGATTTACGACGTCGGCGATGATATTAAACATTTACAAACGAGTTATAAGAGATAACCGGTCGTTATCGGTAAACGGCTGTAGTCGGACCAGACGCGCGTATAATTCAGCCGAGACGTCACTTACAGCTCGGCCCGAACTACTCCGCCTTTTTAATCGCGACCGAGGTGTCATCCGAAACCGACCCGCCTATCGACAGCCTGTGAATAAACCTGGCACGTGATATGACGATTTGCGGTCGAGCCTTTCGACTAATTTATCCAAAAAAAAACAACAGGCCCTTCAATTCGAATCCAAAAACAAAAGGGTCTTATGAAGTTATACGTTGAGCGTTGTTAAAAACCCCCCCCGACGCACAACGAGTCGTACCGTTCGGATTTTCGAACAAACGCGCGTTTTCGCTCGTCACATCGCGCGTAAGGAATCGTATACGCTCAGAATCCAAAACGATTGAATCGTGATTGCTCACCGTCCGGTTGCCGAGATTTCTGACTCTGCAGTTCAAGTAGGCGGTGTGTCCGACCAGCGCGGTGACGTTTTTCGACGCCGCCTTGTCGAAGTACGGGCCCCTGATGGACGTCGCCTCGATTAACGGCGAAATCGTTTCGTCGGGTACCACCTTGTGATCGATCGAACCCGACACCATATCTGCAACGAGAGCACAAAACACGACATTATGATCGGTACGAATTCGTTTTTTGTGGAATTTTGGTTCTACGAATCCTGCGAAATACGTGTTTTAACAACGATTCAACGCCGAATACATGACAATATTGTGTACCCGACCGAATCGCCGCAAAGAGTGAGATTATTTTCATCGCAAAACGTTTGTCGATTATTCTATATTTTTCCATAACTATATTGTGCCGTTCGTGTGAAAAATCGCGTTGTTCCGTGCGTTTCTTGCTTAACCTTATCGTGTTATTTCGAGTGTATTTTTTTTAACGTTTTCGCTTTAAAAAAAAAACTAAAAACTTTTAACTTTGTTCGTTTCTATTGAAAATTTCCCCATACCAGTTTTTGGAATTGAGGAATACAGGGGAAAAATATTATACTTTTTTTTTGTATATACTACCTGTTTTCTCCATGTCTGCAGTAAGCTCATAACAGAAAATATCTTCTATACATATAAAAGCCAAATACCACTGACTGACTCACTCACTCACTCACTCACTCACTAAACAACGCACAGCCAAAACTACCGAACGGATTTATTTGAAATTTTCAGGAAATGTACTTATTACTATGTGTAGGCGCTCTAAGAAAGGATTTTTCGAAATTCGCATTTTAAAGGGTAAAAAGAGCTTAAAATAGTTAAGCGTACGGCAGCGTACGGGTCCGCAAATACGGACATTTTAGCCCACCGCGGTACCAGGGACCCATGATCCGCATGACGCGGCACGCAACCGACGCGACGTTCGCGTACACGTGTTTGTGGCCACGTGGTGCACTTGAA
>CM029358.1:30698932-30788264 GCA_017140985.1 Hormaphis cornu
AATTTTAATCGATTTTCTCTTTAAACTAATACGTCGCGATTGACCGAGAATTATTCGAGTGAATATTCATTTGAAGTATAAATTCATCTCGACTAAGGCTTGAAAATATTTACGTTTAATATTATGACGTGAGCTTTGACGTGCGAGAAAACAATCCTTTTCAATCTCTTTCCGAATTTTCCACCCGTTAGGTAAATAATTTATGACTCGCCATGAGTTCAGCATGTCGTAACTATACTTCGTAATTGAGAGAACTCGCGCATTTTCACCAAAATTGTTTGTACGGTAATTAACGCATGGAAATTTCAAAATCAAAAAAGCAACGTAGTCATTTTAAACATAACGTTATGTTGTTATTCTTTTATTTTCGATAATTTTCCTTATTAATTTTTATTTAGATCGCTGTTCCATGATGGGTCTTACCAATTGATTAAATCGATATTTTTATATCATCAACATATTGAATAACCACAGTGCTGTTGGCATTTTAGTGGCCATAAAGCGTAATTTGTATTCGGAAAACATTATGGTCATATCGGCGAATGCGTGAAAATATAAAAAATAGTAGGCACCTACTGAGTTTACGACGGTTGATGTTCGTAAACATTAACAACGAACATTATCCTCCGATAATCATTCCATATTTGTATAATACTACTCGATTACCATGTACAATTTTGAACACTATATTTCGGTCTTAAAATATTGGATTGATACATTTAGGGTCTAAAGTTATCGAATATATGCGTTACAAACGATTTCTTTCTCAAGTTTGTTCATTATACCATCAATAGCGTACAACAATGACTGCTGACCGAGTTCTCAAGTCGGTGAAAACTGAAATATGACTGACAACGTGCACGTCAACCTTTAATCCGGAAAACCGTTCTATTATACAGTAATATTCATGATTAAATGGTTTAAGTCACATAGTGTTAAGAATGAGAACTTATGTCTAACTTAATTCCTGTGGCATTTACTATAAAGTTTAAAGGGAGTAAAATGCCATTAATCATTTGAGAAATCCAAAACATCCAATAAAGAATGTAGGCGAGATATTGTATAAAACGTAAAAATATATCTACTCTTCATAATATTTATAATATAATATACTGCGTATAAGACGATGTGTATGAACATTTTTTATAAGATGTTAAAAAAAAATTTAATTTACCGTTGAAGGAAAGTGATAGATGATAATATGGATAGTAATAAATTATTACAAGAACAATTGATGCATAATTTCAACTCCTTTTTTTTGATTTCGGCGATATCCGGGGAAATGTCAAGAAACTCGAGAACGCACTAACCTTACAAGTGCAATTAGGTTACACGTTAATAATTTTGTGTAAAACAGTCGTGAACACTCCACGGATTACTTATGCTCACACTTATTGTCATATTCTGAGAAACCATTTTTAATCCCAGTTTTGTCGGATGAACGAATTTCAAAATACTTGCCATTCGTCTTACCGAAGTATATAATATACGTTTGTATGTATATATTTATACTATACAAAGTGACAAGGCGTAAGTTTACATATTATATTTATTTTTTTCTAGACACTTGTTAATACGTAGTGCCTTTCCACGGGAAATCACGCCATTAAAGTTTTTAACAAACCCTATGTTCGGGTTGTCGCGAAAATAATTTTTGACTCTGGTAACTGTTCGCTTTCAAACTCGTTATTATCGCCCGAGCGCTGCGCGAGGCGCATCTTATAAATTATAAATACGGTCGTCTCCTTACGGTTTACAGCAATGCGTAGAAAAACTTGTTAGAGTCAAATAACTTTTGTTTTGCGTATTATGACGTCGGTTCCTACCTACATTCTCACTGTAAAACGCACGCACGACTCACGTTTTTGCCTGCGCATTAAGTATGCGTACTGTTACACATTAAATTGTGAAAAAATTAGATTTTATAAGTAGATCGGTAGATAATTACGCACTGTGGTTAATAAGTAATTATGTAAACAGTTGATTCGAAAGATAGTTTAAATTCGGATTTGAATGAATGATCATAATAAGTTGACCGAGAAGAAATGTCCGTTGAAACAGGTATTACAAGTACTTACGCAAATTATTCAGTTTTAATATTGTAAAGATAAAAAAAAAAAAAAACATGTTCGCAATTAAAATGTAATTTACATCAAACGAATCGTGTGCTTGAGTTTGTTTTACATTTTTTAGGGACACCTCAAATCGTACATGAACCCCCCGATATTTTCCTATTTTTATGATTTGTAATATTTGAGTGGTCAAAAATAGAAACAAAACAAACTATGGTTTTCAAACAATATTATGCATTGACTATTTGTGTGGATTACTTTGATTTTTTTTATAAACTACAGTACTTTATTGTTCAAAATTTAAGTAGATATCTTAAAATTTTGGTTGAAATGCCTTGTTTAGTTTTTTTTTTTTTTTTTTTACTGATTTATTTACAACGATACAATTAATACTGTTTATATTCTATAATATATAATATGTTTATATTCTTGATTATTATATCTGTTTATATTCTATAATATATAATATATTTATGTTTCTGATTATTTCAGAAAAAAGTTTAATTTACATAGCTATACTGAATGTACAGAAATGTTTATTGTGTATCTAATCAAAAATTATTCACGTTTGCTCAACTAAACAACTGGAAAAACAGCTGACCTGTTGAAAATAAAAAAACCGCCTTATTTATTAAAAAAAAAAAAAAAAACACTGCCTCACGACACATAGTTTAGAGGAACGAGAAAAAAATTTCTCATAACTTACTAAAATCATCGTTAAAAATAAAATTTCTAACGGTAAAAATTATACAAATGGATGAAAACCTTGACTTTTGATTAGACGTTTGATGACAGCATACAATCGGTTGTGTTATATTTTGCTAAATAAAAAAAAGAGGAAACACAAATTAAAAAAAAATCGTTACAGAAATTAATGAACGAACTGCGGAAACATAAATAAACGATAATTGTTTTTTTTTATTCTCGTAATTTTGAAAAGTTTTTACGAATACGTGTACATATATTGTATTTTGTATTTATGCAACTGACGACGGTTGTTGTTGTTTAGACGGCAGCCTGATTGATTATAATGAGTATTACTAAAAACTTTGTTTTTGTGCCTACACCTCGACGAGAGAGAACTATTGATCACACGGCGAAAGATGGCACTTGAGTTTTAAATATCCCGTGGCTGAGATTGACGCATAGATTGGACAAATGTACGAGTGCATTTAAATTAATTGGAAATACTCAAAGGGTAATCACAAAACACTTAAACCGATTCCCTCTAATGTATAATATAGAATACGAAATATGACAACCGCAGAATAATGTAATTGACGTTATAACTCGCGGACATTGTTTTCGATGGTTTCGGGTTAATTTTGGATGATTATAATGTTCAAAAAAAAAAAATTACTCGTTTTTGTGATTCGGATACCGATAGAAATTAAAGGAACGAAAGCATTTGTTTATACCATTGTGCACATCAGTTTTGTACGTAAATTAAACTTTTTAAAAGAATATGACATACATGTTGAAGGTATACTCCTAAACTAGTAAATACGTTATTTTTCTTAAGCCAATTTTGTTCGAATATAAAACGGTACCCTTACAAATTTCGTTTACGTTTTTATTTACACTATAAAATAATCGTACTAGTTACAGAGTGAAAAAATTTATAATACGATACGGGTGACTACGCATCAATTCGTTTTTCATACCTATTATACATACTTTACTTACAAATAATTACTTTTAGAGATTATGAGATGGTATTGACTCGTATTTGGCTTTATATTAAATATTTTATACCACCCTTTTATTTTGTCATACATTTTATTGCATCGTTTTAACGTCCGTGGTATTTACGCCAATGGTTGAGTAATTTGTAGATAACGTATCTTAAGGGGCCTCGTAGAATTTATTAAAATATTTGAATAATTCTTTTTTTCTAATCTAAAGTTTGTAAACGTTTCACAATATAGTTGCGTTTCCGTTCGTTTTTTAACACTAAATAATGCTATTTATGGTTTGATTAAAAATAACCGTTTCAATGTCTGTTTCACACTCGATTTTCTTCATAGTTTCAAATAGAACACAAGTGTGCATTTAAAGATGACCGTTTTATACTTCTTCTTTCTTCTTCCTAGGCTTATCATAGCGCCTTATATTCATCGCCTTTCGACCTTTCTCTACATCCAATGCTGCAGCTCCCATATCTAACGATGGATTGACTTTTTCGGGTTTCTTTCCATCTTTACCGGGATCTCTACCTCTCGGTCTTTTCCCCGTTATCTCGCTTATCTAAAGTTAACGTGGTCCATAAAAACGCACGTGTATGTATCGCAGGTTAGTTTATTTGAGAACATGACCACGACGCTTTCGTGTCTATAATAATATCGTTGAAAAAAGTGTCGTAAAAATTGCCTACAATCACCGTCGATCTCCATGTCAGCTCCGAGATTAAGACTTCTGCGTACGCTTTGTACGCGAATTTATTTGGGCGCGATAACGATATTATTATACAGAGAAATAATCAATCAACCCGTGCGATATCCGTTACATCGCCGTTTTCCGACGCGCCGCTGCGGCCGAATCGATGCCCGTAAAATTAATAATATTATCAATCACGGTCGTTTTATTTATTCTGCGCGCGCCCAAGTTGCCGCCGCCGCCGCCGGCGTTCGATTTTAAAACGATACTATATTTTAACTCGCGAGTACTCTACATATTACGATAATCCTACAAATAAGCGTAATATATCATATTATTTTATGTCTAAACTGTTGCGAAAACTATTGAACGGATTCGAATGACTCTCAAGAAAAACTCCTTATCGTTTTTTGAGCATATTATAGGGTTGGCCTCTACCAGATTATACATTTTTTCCAACATAACCCAGTCTACTGTTTCTTTTAAAAAATTGATATTGCATTATTGTTATTTATTTTTCTTTTTATAGTTTGGTTTTTTACAGCGCATTATGCGTGAAAACAAATTCTGAGCGTAGCAATAAATCTATACTGTTTTTACGATCACGTATTTTTTTTCTATGACCATTTTTTCCGGTTAAAAAAGTGATCCGACCGAACTCCCGCAGAAAGCCTTTTAGACCAAAGCACTCGAAGCATTTTTCAAAATTTTTATTGCCGTTTGTCGAGCTGTACATCAAAAACCGATTCAAACCTTTGAAGACTTTGCGTGGAGAATATCAAATCTACTTACAAAAATATCATATGACGTCTTTTTTTCTTTGAATAAAATATTTCAGCCATCCAGTTTTGTAATGATTACGGTACGTATGCATTATTTTATAAAACGTTTTAAACTTACAAACGAAAATATCCCGGAGACACTCGGAACAAGGGATACACGTTGAACTCGGGATGTTTCTAGCGGGGATATTTTTAAGCTCGGGATGAGAGCGCACCATAATATTGTATGGCATACTTTCGGAGCGTCATGCGAGCGGAAACTTGAGAGATGCGTTTCGGAGGTGTTATGGGGGTGCCGTTTGCGCCATGTATTTATTTACATACCTACATGTATATATATATATTAACTCATAAGTCCCGACAGTAATAATGGTAATAATGAATATTAATAATTTTAACGTACAGCGGACGTGGTTATCTTAAACGACTCGCACCGCGAAACAAACGGGTCTGTGCAGATAACACGAGCGAATTATACCTACGACACACACATCATTAAATACAGGTGTATGGGCAGACTAGGACGTAAAATAACGTCACAATGACCGTCCGACTACGTAAATGCAGAACTTTACGTTCGAATAATAACTATATTCGTCGTCTGCGGCGTTCGGCGACGATAGTAAAGTCCCCTTTCACAGGACTAAACGAGCCAGTTATTCCATTCTGTTATTTTTTTTAGAGGGCCTTAGTCGTTCGCAAAGATTACAATTTTTACCCGAAAAATCCGTCGAAAACCGTTTGAGCATCGCAGCTGGTCGCCCGTGTCGCGTTCGTAGAACATTCGAATTTGGCTCCGCACTCGATTCGTTTTTGAAGCTCGGAATTCGCACGAAAATATCCGCCATGGATTTTAATCCGATTTTGGGAAATTTTATAGGCCTTGCATGACTATTTTTTGTAAATCACAATATAATTCACGTGCTTCACCCGAAAAATCCGTCAATCGCTTTCTTTGAACTGTAAGGACGAATTCAAGCGAATAAGCTTATTTCGTACAAAAATTATTGTAATTTATTTATTTTCATTTTATCATACTACTTTGATTGATACTTATGGACGCATACTTATTATTGTTATTTCGCAAAAATTAACAACTGATCCTTTACGTGTATAATACTTTACTACGTATAAGTGCCCAAACAAACCGTATTCATTAAAGTTTTTGGAGCTTAAAACGTCCTGGATAAAGGTGTCCAAATGGATTGTTAAGGCCCTTGGTGTCCAAACGACGCTCACGTCTTTTCAAATGTTTTTATTTGGTTTATGTTAGTGTGCGCGCACACTTACAAGATTCGGGTACACCATGAAATAGTTTAGGTACGGTGAAATTTAATAATATAAATTATATTTACTCAATAGTTAGGTACTTTTGACAAATAGAAAATAATATTCCGTTTGAGCATCTGAAATTATGACACACAAAAACGTGTACTAGCACGACGTATGCTATTTCGTTCACAAAAACTATACGACGGATGATTAAATAATATAAATCAATTAAATTTGAGTATAATAACTATTACACAACGCGATGGCCGACTAATTCGAGTTTTTAATCGTCAGCGATAACATTAACGAGAATACGGTTTTAAAAACAATCCGTGGGGATGCCGGTCATGGACTTATCTCACGATTCATTAATTAAATAAATAAAACGTTTCATCAATTCGGTAACGTCTCGGCGGAGAACTACGAGAAACAGTGTTCGATTCGCATTAATTTAAACGCGCGCGTCTGCTCTAAACTATCGTTCGCCGGGTTCGAGTATTTCGGTTAAAATTGTCATAATTAAGCATTCTAGACAATATACCGCACGGAATCGTAAGAACAGAGACGGTAATTTAATTTCACCGCGCTCTGTAAAATGCACTAAATTGAATTTCACGGCTCAACGTGCACTTACACGAGCTCACGACTTGTGAAAGGTTTAGTTCTTGCTAATCCCTACACTTTTTTCGACCCGCCGTCGTTTATCACGGCCATTACTTTTACTTTCCAGTTAAAACGTTTTGATAAACCACCGTTTCGAACGTTTACATTTTCCCTCGTATTTTCAAAACGACTACTGAAAATTCAATACTGTTTAATAAAAACAGAAATGCCAACAGTGGAACCCGTAGAAACATTGCAAACCTGTATGGACTGATACGAAATTGAGTCGCCGAAATAAACGCAGGGCAGTCACGGATGAAAAATGATTTGATTTGAATGTCCCGTGAAAAATGCGTGATTAATGCAGTTGATAAAATCAGTATTTTTCATGGAAAAATAGTATAGAATCATCCCTTACGCCATGTTGGCGACGAGTTGTGTGTTAACAGTGAGACACGCGCGGTTTATAATATATTATGTCCACGATGGTCGGCTGCGACGTCGATCGGGTGGTCAGTCAGCACGAAGCCGATGGTAAAATATTTTTGTTGATCAGCTTGTCCACGAATATAGCTTCTATTCTGAAAACAGCTGAATACTAGTTTCTGTCAGCAACACAGAGTTAATCGAGCTTAACTAGCTTTTTTTCAAAAACTTTTCTTTTAAACATTCCCTTACGGTTATAGACGTTTATCCATCAAACACGCTGTGCCTAAACCTTTTGAAGTTTAAGATCCTTTTTTTTTTGAATAAATTTGACACCAATGACGGTCGTTTGGCAACGTTTACGGTACTTTTATCAATAATAAAAATAATAAGACCTCTTTTCGACAATGATTATTCCGCAGTGTTAGATAGGCGTGTATTTTTATACGGGTGAAAAAAAAAACAGCGTATTCGTACAAAATCACGAGTTTTCGTGGAAACTACACTCTAGTAAACATGATACATATAAACGACTGTTTACGGCGTTGTTTTTTTTCTCGTTTCGAATTTCATTTTTCCAGGAAAATAATAAAAACAATTTATACTCTATTTTAGAAACGTACCCGCGATACTTTATTATTTACATTACACGATGTGCTCGCGGAGGCGATGTTCGAACAGAACCGACCCGGTTCCTCCCCACGGCGGCAGCGAAGACGTAAATTCAAATTCAAGTCGCGGATCCGGTGTGCACGTAAACTTAAATTGTTATTACTCCACTAATTCTCGCGTCATTTACTTCAACTCGAACAACAATTAAATGTACGAGCCATTGTGTACGATATTATATCGCGCTTCTGTCGCAGATCGGAAACGCTCCAAATTCCAAAAGCGGGAAAACGACCGCGCACCTAGAGCAGGTAACGTATTTCGCCGCGGGAATACAAAATAATATATGCGCGCCCCGAACGTATATAATTGATACCCGGTTAAGAATCGTTGTGATTTGCACCGGGTTTGCGAAAAAAAATTCTTTACTCTCCAATTCATGTAATCTAAAAAAAATAGGTGAAAAAAATTCAACGATTGAGTTTTACATTGTATTGTTTTTTCTTGAGCTAAATTCTTAAGCGTCTTTTTTTTTTTTTTGACTTACACCGAGACTTGCACGGTGTAAAGTGTCAGTATCGTTGTTTTGAATTTAACGCATAGATACTTAATTTACCATCTTGATTCGATATTTTACGCACCAGTTATATTTACGCACAAAGGTGTCAACACATTTCCTCGTTTTTCTACGCTCGACAAAAAGCTGGTTTTTTTTATATATTAGGTTCTAGCATACGCACTGTTTGGGTTTTGAAAATTTTCGTTCATTGGTAAGTCAGAATAAAAATCTTCAATGTTCTTATTGTAAAACACAAAAATATGCGATGTGTCGATAATTTAAATATTATTTAAACTAAACTAAATTTATAATAGTTTGGAGTTGTTTAAAAAAAATGTCATTAATTAAATTATAAAATTATTCACAGTTACTACATTACTGGAATATTTCGTCACGGCTTTAATTATTTCAAACATGTACTGTAAAGCGTATAGACACCTAATTGAGTGTTGACACCGAGTTTCACTCGTGTCATTTTTCATTATTTACAATAATATCAGTCCAATACTTATGTCAATATCGTGAAAATGTTTTGAGCAAAATAAAATAAGGAATGTCCACGCATTGAGTGTTCAGAAAAGTTTGAGCGAAACATCATTTCTATGAGGGAAACGTGCAACGATAATAATAAGTAAAAAAGGAAGCGCCGGGATCAGTCTAGGTCACGTGGGTAGTTTGACGGGATAACGACTACGCTTTGGGTGGGTCACTAGTTTAGAAGTTGTGGTATAAACGCATTATTTCATTTCTGAATGCAATGATAAATCATTGCCTTCGAAAATACGACTCTGACCGAGCTCAGTTGTCTAGTACACGTCGTGGTAAAAACAAATTTAACGATAAATACTCTTGCCAAATCTGTATTTTTCCTATTTTGGTGTTGTGTAAAAATTTCAGTTTAGTCCAATCTTTAATTTGGATGTAATATTTATATATAATATGAATACAGCGGACGATAAAGAGACAGATATCAGATAAAATATAGTATAACGGATGATTACCAAAATGTTTAGCTCTTAATTGTCTAAATTGGTTTTCGACTAGTGTTTAATATGATAAATATGTAGAGGAGTATCTTATTAAAATATGTATTAACCATATTTATAGTCTCAAAACTATGTTAAATGTATTTTTGATGTATGAGGGGCCTATACTGTTCAATACCTAATAATGTTTTACTAAAGAATTCTATGCAATAATAATTTAATTCAAAATTGTATAGAAATTTGTTTGTTATATAAAGTGTAGTTTCTTAAATTTAAATTTTTGATAAATTTGGTTTCAGAACGCAAAATAATAACATTTTAAGTTTAACGCCAGAGATATCTGGAATAGAATTTCATGAATACAAAATGCTTATTTTGTCTGCAGTTGATACACTCGAACAAAAAACTTTTTGTATTAACACTTAATGAACGTTTTTGTTTATGTTGTTGGAGGTTACAGTTTAATAATAGTGGACGTACATCTAAAGATTTTTCCAGGGACTGCTAATAATTGTTGTTGAGAACGGATGTTTCATTTTTAATTTAAAACTTTTGTGTTTGAGAGCTTACACAACATCGAATAGGTACTTACGTATAAAACAGATTTTGTTTGAAAACGGAGGGTCATTGACCACAGGAAAACTAGAATATATTAATATTCAAAAAAAAAAAAAAAAAAAATAAATATATTTATTATAATAATATAAGTGACGGTAGATTATATACCATAATTATTTTAAATAGTTTATAAAAATTTACATAATTTATATAGAATGGACATCATATTTTAAAAACAGGTAGTAACTTTATTTGTGTATCTTTTTAGAACAAGAATGAGTAATTCTATTTTATTAAAATAAAAGGTTTTATTATGCCTACGGTTGTACAAAATAAAATTAACAAATTTAAAAAAACAATAACAAAAAATAAAAATTTAACGTCAATGAATTTAAATTAAAAAGCCGGATACCAAATTTTTAATTTTTTAAATCTATTGTTTCATATAAAATCAATGTTAAAATCAAGTTAAACGTGTGACATTGATTCAAACAGATACCTAGTTGTGATAAAACGTTAGTTTCGACGGACGCATTCTCGAATAGGCATACAATTCAGTAATCTGGAACGTAACCGAAACTAATATACGGTAAATTTGTATTTTAAAAAAGCATACAAATATTGTAGAAACACACCGAAAGTTGTTTCATCAAAGTGTGTTTTACATTATAAGTAACAATTATTACTGAGCAAATAACAACCTACTAAAACCACTTTGTTGTAAAACAAATAATAAAAAAAAAAGGTAGAAATGAAGAGAGACTCATTCATTAGTGTGGCGTTTGATTTTTAATACACTGAACACAATTAACAATGGCATTATGTAGCATAATCTATCCTATTATTAAACATGACAGTGGTTGTTTTGTATTCAAAGGGGGTACATTCCTCTTTACAATTGCACCTTTTCAATGCATCTGACACTTGAACAATAAATTGGCTTGTATTCATATAAATATAATAACAATATTAAATCATAGTTGGCGTTAATCTGGATCGCCGGTATTTCCTCCGAAATTTCAATCACAAAAGCTATTTGTAATGACGGACAAATTGAAATCATAATCAGGATTAGCAAACAATTACAATAGTTATAAGTTTGTCATACTAATATACAATTAATAGATCTGCTCTATAGTTGAATATCATAATACATTGTTATACATTTTGTTGAATAATGAAAATTTCGTTTGAAATCGTATATAGGTAGGTATCTAATCTAAGATAAATTTTTGGTAAAACAAATTATTATATTAAAGGAATTTGTTTATTTTATACGTTTTGTTTTCAAAGGAAACATACCATATTTTTAATCGAATCAACGGTTCGATTCAAAAGATTCTTTTTCAACAATATGTTCCAAAATGTAACTGCGTTATACATTACTAAAACGTGTATGTTTTGAATTTTGATGTTGAAATTTATCGTTACACTAAAACTGCAGAAATATCACTGTTAATAGGGATTGTTAAATTTATGATTTTACGTTATCGCTGTTACGAGTAATAAACCGAAACGTAAATTACTCATGACGTAAAAGATAAAATTTTATGTTTAAATTTGAAAAAAAAATTACACATATTTATTCTCAAAAAAAGTATGACAGTAAAGTAAAAAATGTAGCTCAACGGATGCAAAGCAGACGTTTTGGAGAAATTAAATCAGTTCTTTTATTTATTGCACGGAGCATCGGGAATTATAATTGTTAATATTGTTAATTTTAGATTCTGAGCTATAGCAAGGAAGCTATTGATTTTACAAAGATGTGTATTTTTTTAAATTTTATTTTTGTGTCTGAGATATGCATACAGCCAGGATATCGCTACGATCTTGACGGTTGAAACGTTTTCTGAAACCCTAACTTATATCCTTGGTAAAATGTACTCTACGTTTTGCCGATCTTTCAATTCCAAAAAAATTTATACTCAAGAAACCAAAAAAAAATAGCCTTAGAAAAGCACGGTAAAAAGTACGGCAAATAAACATACCGGCAACAACCCCATAAATAACATAAAATAATAGAATTTTCATGATAGCACCTAGGATATTGCTCAAATGTTGACGGTTGAAACGTTTTCCGAAAAATCAACTTATATCCTTGGTGAAACTGTTTTTTTAAAACATTTTCAATATAAAAAAAGTAATACCCAAAAAACCAAAAAAAAAAAACCGGGAAAAAACGGTAAAATAAATAAATATACAATTACAATTTGACACACAGCAACCATAAATAAACAAAAACTAATCGAATTTTCGACGAAAATTGTGTTTGAAACCACCCTTAAGCGTGGAATTTTCGAATAAAAAGTGGTCTGTTCGACACCGAGGAATAAAGCAGCTTTATATTGGTATAAGAATCGGTCGGATCGTTTTTCCTGTGGGTATTCGATTACAGAACTGGCTTTTTCGAAGGCTCGTTGCTTTCAGATATTAAATTATTCGTTAAAACCACAGCCTACAAACTAGTGACCGGCCAAAACCGTAGTCGCTACTCCGTCGGTCTACCCCCGGCTTTTTTTTTTTTTATAACTTTTTGTTTTGTCTTGTAGAGTCGGGCGGCGACACGTTTCTATCAGCGGACGATTGCGTGCGTCGGGTGACCGTTCGGGCACGTGAAATACTGGAATTATTGGCGCGGTCAGACCACGACCTGAGATGCACCGACGCTCGGAGGCTGCAGAACACGTTCAAGTCCGTGATCCACGCTCTGGACAGTTTACGGTGCACCCTTCTCACTCGTCACGTGAGTGTCTCGATTGTTCGTACAACATTATTAAAAAAATAAAGTCGGGGTCACTCTAGGACGCGTGGGTAATTTCAAGGAATGGCGAATACGCTTTGGGCGGGTAAACTGGTTTGGAACTTGTGGCATTTTAAAGTATTGTTTAATATCCGAAAGCAATGCCATCGGCCAAACGGTTCTGAGCGGTTGTCTAGTATATACGTCCTCGTAAAAAGTAAATTTAATGTTCCGAAAACTCCAAAAGTCGTAAGAAAAATAAAAGTAGAAAAATAATTTAAATAAAGTGTGAAAATGTCAATGAGCGTAATGGCTTACGTATTATAACGGTATCGGTTTTAATTCGATCGAACAAATACTCCAGCGGGCTTTAATATAAATTTGTGTGTTTTCGGACTCGCAAAACGTGGAAAATTCAAAAATTTGTTTGCAATAAAATATTTAGCTTTTAAAGCCGAAATCCCAACTTTTTGTTGGATTAAAAGTTAAGATCGGATCACTTTTCCTACGCGTAAACGTCATCACAAACCTGAAAATTACAAATTTTCCCAAGTAAAATTCTTAATTTTCTTTTAATTTTTGGGGTATAACCCAAAAACTATGCAAAATGTAAAAATATAACCAAAATATCACCGCAGTCAACAAATCTATCGGAAAAATAACGGATTTTTTTTTTGCTCCGAGAAATTGGAGCATTCCTTCCTAACGAAAACTTCATCAGAAATCTTAAAATCTCAAATATTTTGCAGCGAAATTCTCCAAGGTCAGGCAAAATTTCACAAAAAAGTTTCAACCAAAGTATCACCGGAATCCATATACCTATTAGTAAAGGTATTGATTTTAAAAAAGTGAGCATTCCTTCTATCCGAAAAGATGTTGATAGAAAAACAAAAAACAAAACATCATTGTAAAAGCAATACATTCCTTGTTCGTCGCTCGGAATCTAAAATACGTACGTTTTTTTTTTTTTTAATAAAAAAGAGTTAATAACTCTTTTATAAAATCCAGATTTAGTGTTGTCGAGAAATATTTTCTCCTCATTTTGTCCTCATATAATATGTATATATATATATATATATACTGACATCGAGAATACAATGTACGTAAAAACAACAAATTCAATACAGGCATATTCGAGTCTATCAGTCTGTTGAGCTGCCAGAAAAGCTGACAACGTGTGGGAAAAGAGTTTTCTCACAACGCGTCTCTATAACAATATTATTGACTGTCACAACTCGAAATTCATCGAGTTATGACTGATTTTGTATGAAAAAATTTCAGCTCTATACAACGCAAGAACGTCACATTTAATATCATTTTTTGCCATTTCGACTGTATAAAAGTATACTATGTGTCCGTGTTGAAGTAGTGATTTTTTATCAAACGTTCAAAGTTACACAACCATAAATATTTTATTTTATCCAACAAATTTCTGAAGTCGAAATTCGAGACGGCTTTTTTTCGATCTGTGGCGTTATATCTGCACTTATTATATTATTTATCCGTATAAGTAATTTAAAACACCACACTGTCACGATTTGATTTATGGCAAACAAAATATGTACAGATATATAGCTTGAACTCAATACTGCCAAAGTACTTTGGTTTTATCTTAAAATCAATAATCGGGTATACATTCCCGTGTTGAAATATGGCTGCCTCGCATTCACTTAATATAGTTTCTAAAATTCCACACCCTAACTTTTTAGGTTTGATAGGATATTACATAATATTTAAAGAATTCGTATAGTATAAAGCACGTTATTTTTACGTATTGAAATTTTTAAACACAAAGAACTCTATAAACTGTCTTATAGGTAGTTTTAAACTACAAATCGCTTTTTTTCAAAAAACTGAAAATTTTGAGTTGTGGCGGTCTTGTTCTGCACAACCATGGACGCACTGTGCACGCCAAAATCGTATCAGTATCGTGATTTTATAATATTTAAAATGCAGATAATAATGCGTACGTACTTGCTGTTGGAATTCACGTACGTACTAGAGAATAGTTTTTCATTCACTGTAGGTATGTATATAATATATAGTAGTCAGGTGCTATTTATTTTATCGACATAAAAATCAACGGATTCCCAACCAGTTTTCCCTTGGAATGAGAATTAACGGGTGAAAAATCATAAAGTAATATATTTTTTTTTCATAAATATTGGTATTAAAAAAAAAAAAACGATTTCATCGGTATGAAGTTTGTAAGTGTCTCAAGGCTGAGCAGGTAAACACTTTTCGTTAACTCAATAAGTTACATTAATTGAAAAAAACTAAAAGTTTAGTTAAGTTAAATGATAATTTTGTAATTTATTTAAAGTTAACTAAAAAAAAAAAATTACTTAAAGTGAAGATAAAAGCTCAAATTTTTAATTGTCATAACGTTTGCTCCGCTTCGAAAAAAATGATTTTGTATTTTCCTTCGAAATTTTTTTTCACTTATATCTAACATTTTTTTTTTTTTTATTTTCAAGAGTTTTCGAACAAACTTTTAGTTTTTTCAGATAAACTTAACGTGTTAACACGTTAAATTAAAAAAAAAAAAAATTAACTTGATCGTTTTAACGGAAAGTATAAGTAAACGAGTTGATTATAACTTGATTAACTCTTAACGAGTTGATGCCCGGCCATAGTAAGTTTCACACGTCTCGACTGTATCGAAATGGACAGTATAATATTGTATTAAAATTTTCCTTCTGTATGGAAAACTCGTTTTCTAAAACGCCATTAGTATCGTACCGAACTTGTTGATTGAAATGTTTAGTAATATCGAGTATAGACTCGCTGCTACGGTTCGTTGTGTTGGGTGCGGTTAAGAAAACCTCGACAAAACGAGGTCGCATTGAACAACTGTTTTTATTTTTTTCGATAAACAACACGAATAATTGAAATCTCGCCGAACAGAACACGCAAAATTAAGCGCGCGAAATAACGTTTTTTTTTTACCGTGAGACGTTTTTTTGTTACAATACGTCGTCGTTTGCGATTAATTCTGTACGTTTGGCGTCGTCCGTGTTCAGAAGTTTACCGCGGACGCGCCCACCGGCGCCTGCTCCGAACGTCGCCGACGGACGACCGCTTGCGGATGCGGCGGCGAGGACGAAAGAGACCTGGAGAAACTGATCGTGGCCGCGGCGAATTTCGGATGCGTTTACGGGCGCGCGGTCACCGCCAGCCGAAAGACGAACGGTGTTCCTGCCGCCAGAGTTCGGCGTAGATTATCGCCGTAGTGTAAATACGTAATAAAAAAAAATTTGAAAAATAACCATTACAATGAGGTGTGTAGAACGTTATTCGGTGGTTTTTTAATCGATCCGTCAAAAACGATCGTCACACTCGGTTTCGGTAGTATGGTCTCGGTATGTCGACCGCCCCCGGGCAAATCCGTAGTGGATCACGCTAATGGTCATTCGTTTTGATCCGCCGATAAATCGCCACCATTCGCAATACACTACCGTGTATAGAGTGGAAAACATTTATTTTCTCGCTCAACTACCGCGAACAGTACGAGTAACATTTTAACCGTTCGCGTTGATTTTCTACATTTTTTACCACTCGAAATTTTCATTGTTCGTAACTATGAGTATACGGAGTAAAAGTAAAAATAGTCTATAGTTCAGAGAGCCTCTCCTCGATTCGACGATTTCCCACAGCGCGTTTCGTTTTTTGAATTTCCGCTCGCTCGCGTGTGTACATAACATTATCGTAACATTATCAATTTTTTCTACGATCCTCTCTCTCGGGTATCGATATATATATATATATATATTGGCGATTCCGTTTCGGTCGGTCTCTGCAGCCCACGTCGAAGCGTTTCCACCGAACGATTTCATTAGCCCCGTTATCACACATTCGGTATCATCATCCGTCGGATACGATACGATAAACCCGAGGGGTATCGGCCCCGTTCTTTCGTCCACGCCGAATATGAGAGATACGAATATAATCGTATTTATCCCGTCGAATAATGCCGAAACCATCAGCGGTGGGTGCGGTGGGTTGATTGATCGCGGGACATGAATGGAGCAACGAACACAGGCCCGGGTGACCGGGTACTGACAAAAGACGAGTTGTTATTATATAATACCACATGTTATAATGTTATGCCGGTGTCGACCGAGTTGATTAAATTCGGTAAAACGTCCGCGCGCGACAATGCGTTCATACGAGAAAACATTTTAATAATAAAAAAAAAAATTTCTTACGGCCGACCCGATAACTGTGACGAATGTAATGTTACGATACTACGCGTAGGCTTTTTGATTTCTATCGACGCGTCAACGAATACCGTCAAAATCACAATTTCAAATAGTATAAACGAGTTTTGTTTTCGTCAAACATTCCAAGCGTACACCTACGTAATATTTGAACACAATACAAATTGTTTATATTTATTCCTGGCCATCGTAATATAATATGGAATCAAATACATTTTAATGATTTATTCCTTGGATATTATAGATTTTAAAAAAAGAAAACTATTTTTTATGTTAATATCGTCAATAACAAACTTCAAGCTCGTAACTTACCTGTACATTTCGTAAACGAAAAAATAAACAATTATTCTGTTTTTGTAAAAATATGTTATGAAATTCCTTTAAAATTAAGTTTGCTAAATAAAATTAAAAAAAAAAACAAAATTATGGTTCTCAATTGCGGTTAAGATTCGCATTAAGGAACAGTTGTTCAAGGTTTAATACGGTTAAAACATTTGAAAAGGTAGTAATGAGTCTCTTGAAAAACATTATGCATCAATTGTACATGTACTGAAAACAATTAACTCGATTAAAAAAAACATTTATTCGATTACATTATATTAAAATAAAAAGATTTGTGACGCTTATTTTGAATATTTAATTGTCAAAGTCAATTGTCTTGTGTATAGTATTTATATAGTCATCTATTGTATTTTAAAAAGTATACGTATTTTCATTAATTAAGTAGATTTATAAATATAATCGTACTATTTAGATATTTACAATTGATAAAAATTAAAAACTCAATGTTCTACTTAAAATCTATTGTATCTTAAAAAGTATACGTAAATTCATTAATAAAGTAGATTTATAAATATACTTATAGTATTAAGATATTTATACAATTGATAAAAATTAAAAACTCAATGTTCTACCTAAAACGTTATCTTATTTGACTTAAATAACGATGTAGAAAATACTAGTATATTCTACATGATGGTTTAAATATTAATAACTCAACTGTACAATAATTATGGTAATTATGATATAAATATTGTACACTGTACTTTTTTGTTTCTTTTTTTGTTGATATGATTTATTTTACAAGATCGCGTAACAAACAATTTGTCCAAGAAAGAAAAACTGATAATAATACTAATTACAGCGTTCGTTATTGAAAGCAAGATTAGAAACAAATAAAAGATAGATTGCATAGTTTATAGTGTAGTACAAATATAAGTGTCTGGATTGGTAAATTTCGTACACCTACGCTATTTTATAACAAATAATAATAACTGATGTGTTGATAAAAGTATTTTTAGAGATAAAGAAAATAATAAAAATTTACTTAAAAAAAAAAATAACAAAACTCGTTTAGTGGGCATATAGTGTAAATTTTTACGTTTCGGTGTGCAAAATAACTACATATTTCAATTCAAATATTGCCAAATTCTTATTTCTTATTTAATTACGAAAATATTGTTAGTAAGGTTAAATATTATACTAACGTAGTTCAAAGACTATTTTATTTCGATAGAACTTTTTTAATTAATTTTTTCTTGTTAAAAATACGAACATTGTACTGGAAAAATTAATGATGTTTGAGTTGAAAACAAAGTGAACTTGAATGGTGTCGCGTGTCCGGTCGTTTTTTTTTCAATTTATTCTAACCTATTACAAAATCCGCATGTACATATACCCTTTTTTAGAAATATGGTTTTGACTTTTTCATCTCGGGTCACTATTTGTTTTTTCATTTTGTTACATTATCCTTTTGAAGCCTTTGCGCATTTTCCCTCTGTTCACTTTATCCACTCAACTCCTTGACAATTCCACCCATCAAGACTCAAGGCTTTTCTCGTTTAGAATTTTCTCGTCTACTTTTTCTTTTTTTTTTTTATCGATCCTACACTGTTTTATCAACTTTGTTCTACTTTGTCCCTGTTATTTTATATTTTTAGTCTCGGTTTTCTTTTATCAATTTTTGATGGTTTCCAGAAGCCCTACTTTAATTGGAAGTTCTCTCAATGGTCACGGTAAACGGTTTATGTGTCCGTATGTAAGAAGGTATTGTGTGTAAAATCGAAAAAGTCTAAATACAAACTAAAAACTAAAACTTTGGGGACAAAATAAATTAGACCATGCGTCAATATACTTTTACAAAATTATAAAAAATAAAACGTTTTAGTTGTTTGGAAATTTTAATTTGTTTCTAGTCTATGAAATTATTTTGTTTAAGGATGTAATGTTATTAAAAAAATGATGTAAAAATTTTATTAAGGAAATAAGTTGAGTTAATTTGATTCTAAAAGTAGTCCGTAAATTTAAACCGTTTAGTTAATATTAAATTAAATTATAACACGCGTCTTAACTTTTTACTTCGGTAATGCCCAGCCTCGCCCATATGATACTGTGTTGAAGATTTCATATTTTTGCACTGTGATTAAAACTAAACGCACGTTTTGTAGTTCTCAGAATATACAGAAATCACCAGTTTGTACATTTGGAAACTGTACGAGGAAAAATAATGTATAGGAAAAGTATGAACATACTGCATATGCCTGCTCGTGTAAATGTGTGTGTTTATGTGTGTACTTTTGGAAAATATTTTATCGCACAACTCTTTTTTACGATGTTCGTGAGAGCTACATGGTCGCGTTTTGAAAACATGTGACTGTTTACGTTTCAAAAAGTTGTTGTTTTTCGCGTTTACGTATTGTACAAACTTCACTACAGAAAGTTGCATGTAACTCGTGTTTGACAATACCCTGCAATAAAAAAATGGATGTTTTTTTTTTTACACTTTGTATATGACGTACGTATATTATATATATAGATCAAATAACTTTTTAACATTTAGTGTATTGTGTACACCGTTCCAAACGGCCAAAAGCTCAAGATAGGCTTTACTTTGTTTTGAATAATAAGTGTAATGGAAAGTAAAACCGTACAGCTACATACTGTAATTCAAATGAATTATATTATTGTCATCATACACTTTTCGATTAGGTTTATAATATAATATAACATATATCTGTATTTTAGGGTGGTTCTTATTTGGCCTTTTCTTGAATTCTTATCTTAATGAGCAAAAATATAATTCTAAAAAAAAAAAAGAAAGTAAAACGTTAAGACTATCCCGAACTTTCTAACTCAATTCTTTCATATTTCTGTATTAACGTGAAGTTTAACCCGTAAAACGCGTTCAAATTAATAATATTTCTGGAGAAAAAAATTTAACTAGTACAATTTCGGCGGGAAAAATATGGGTTCGCCAAAAAGTCTCCTCCCTGACATGCCAATAGTTTCACTTTGGCTTGGGGTCACAGTGATTTGAGCCGAGCATCGTATTAGTTTTTTCTACAGCGAGCATAGGTGGCAGTAGCATAGTTATATTGATTACAAACAGTGACCAGAACAAAAACTATGTTGTACAAAAATAATTCGTCTTTTTAAAGCAAAAACACTTTTGTTTAAAACATTTTTCAATAAGTTCATTTTGGCCGTCATTCCATGAGATATAACAAATAAATAAATACTATACGCGTAAAATGAACAACAATCACATTTTGATGGAGTTCGTATCAGGTGAAAATAACAAGCATTGTACAGACAAATTTCTCACATAAAATTAGACCACAAACCTTAAAAATTTTGGCGAGTTTATATTTTTCCCGCTTAAATTGTTAGATTGTTTTTTCAAAAACATTAATAGTGTAAATGGGTTTTACGGTTTAAACTTCACGCTAATACAGCGACATGAAAGAATTGAGTTAAGAAGTTCGGACTAGTGTCAAAATTTTTTTTTTTTTTTTTAGAAAAAGATTTTCACCCGTCAAGATAGGAATTCAAGACTGGTCTAAACAATATATGTATATAAATTTTTTTAATGTTTTCTTATTTTTTAAATTTTTGATGCTATTTTTTTTTATGAACTCAGCAAACCGGTTTTGACATGTAAGTAATAAAAAAAAAAAAGAACTTTGTCCTGAATTTCAGACACACGAATATTTTAACGCACTTCTCAAATTAACTTATGCATGAAATTTACTTTTAATTAAAATCTGTTTTAATCGATCACAATAGCAATGCAGTCTATAGATCTGCACGTTTTATTTTACTTGCGAGTTGTGACGTTTACATGACCATTAATGTACTTACCCTACTCTTTTCTTCGCGCTTTTTTCTAAGATACATTTATTTATCGTCATAAAACTTTTTGCACTATTGTATCGGATATCTGTGTTGTTGAAAAAAAAAACTAATGTTTCGTAGGTTTCTACCAAGGTTGATCAATTGTAGGTCGTTAATTGCCAATTTTCTTTGTGTTCATACACTGTTAGAGTCTATTTTGTTATTTGTCCTTCAGTAGTTCAGGTACGTCTCGCTTGTCGAAAACTATACAAGGACAAATGAAAAAAAACTCGTTACCTAAGAAAACGAAAACTCGTTAAGCTGCCGATGGAAAAAGTGAACCTACTATTTTCGATTAAATTTTCTAAAACGATAACATTAATCGTAGTGTCGTTCACGTGAAGTTCAAATGACACTTACGTTTTATTCTTTGAACAATTATTTACCCTACTGAAGTTCCCGAGATAGTTTTTCCGCGTCAAATTTAACTAAGCAAATACGTAATTTTTTCTCGTTACACTTGTCTATTACGACTTTAATTAACAATTATCATACATTTTTTGTTGTAGATAAATACACAGGTACGTGGTATAAATTACATTCATTGTATTTAACGCTCAATTTAATAAAATAACTAATTTTTCATTGTTGATCAATCAAACTGGTTACATCGATTATGCATACTTAATAATATATTTTTGTTACTTCATGATTAAATAACATCACGTGTACCTACATTCTTCGATGTGGAATTATGGTATTTGACGTATTAAACGTAACGCATGTATCGTTTTAGGGTATTTCATCATTTTAAACCACAAATAACAAATATAAAATTAAATGAAAGAAAGGGTTGAAAATTCATGCAAAACGTCTTTTCGGACAAATGCTTATCGGTAATATAATTTTGTTTTTCAACAAAAGTTCGTTTTTTCGTTCATCCACAAACAGATGAAAACCTCAATACGTTCGTACGAATTGTAATGATTATTCTGATAATTGTAATGAAGTGATATTATGGATGTTTCATATATTATAATATAATATATGAATTATATGTATCTATGTGATGTCTCAAAACAGGACGTTCCAATTCATAATCATTTGTTCGGGCAGTAAAACTTTTGCTATTATCACGTTATAATTTTTTAACGTTAGTGTACGATGCAAGTAGTTCTCTGTCTCTTGAAGTTTACATATTAAAACAAACAAAAAACTTCGCGTGTTTTATTTCTTAAGCTATATTTTGTGAAAATAAGTATATTTGAGAAACAAAAAATTATGAGGCTTAAGGGGACACGTTCTTGCGGGAAACTTTTGTACGACGCGAATGGAACTGACAAAATGACACGTCGCGTGTTTAATAATATACCGATATAATAATCTTACTAAATCGCATCTACACTCATTATATTTTCGTACGTTTGCAGACGATTTGGGATGATATTTGAATCATAAAACGTATTGATAAGTTAGATTTAAAATATTGATTTTGTGATTATTAATAGTGTGCGTGTACTTTAAAGTGCTGATAAAACGCGTTGTTAGGCGAATTATTAAAATATTAGTTTTTAATAATTTCTATTAAAATATGTTTGAAATTTTTTCTAAATTCATCCTTTAATACATATTATGTATTTATCAGGTACCAATAATATGTCTCGTGTAAGTAATTAAACGTATCATTGGGGAAATAATGCCTGTGTGTGTGTGTTTTTTTTGGGTGCTGGATAGGTCAAAATTTTACCACACATTTAATTTTTAATTTTAAGATTTTATATTTTTTTTTTTTTTAAACCACACACGAAATTATACTATATCGTTTATCAGCGTCGTTTTCCGCGGGGCGGTGTGGCGATGGATAATGTTCCGAATACTGACCTGCAGATTTTTTTTTTTTTCCACGTCAAACTTTATCAGTGTCGTCGTTATTTTCCGTGAATTTTATTTACAAATCCACCCCTTTTGAAGCATTCCGGACACGTAATACGCGACTGGTAACTTTTTTTTTCCGTCCCGCCGACCCGGGGGATATAATACCATATACCCGACCGTCCGGCCACCTCGTTAGCGCATTCCGTGATATTCGGACCGGATTCAAAATAATATAACACAGGGATGACCCCAATATAGCATAAATACCGAAAAAAAGGCGAACAAATGTTTTTGTACAATTTTTTCTATCTTCCGAGATCCTATATAAACGGTCGCATTCAGTGTTTTGATAAAATAAAAAATAGTTCTGTTTTTGTTTGGATGTTTTTTTTTTTTTTTGTTTTATCACGGGACGAAAACTTCTCAGTTCAGACGATAAGTGATATCGTGAAAAATAAAAAAAAAAAAAAACATTATAAAGGTGGAAAACAATAGGGTTTTTGTTCTGTCAGTGCATTTTGTTATAAAAATCGAAATTTTACTTATATTTCTACCGTTTTTTTTTTTTTTTTACCGATCGACGATAATATTTATGTGGCGTTCACTTTTTCTTAAACAATATCCAAATCGAACGATCGCAAGCTTTTTTAAAAATCGGTTCCTATCGATTATCTTTTACTTGTACTATTATATAACAACAAATCGAAAGGAAATAATATAATACATTTATAGACTGCAATGTTCATTAAAATCGCTTCGGTATCACCAGGTTTACTATCGAGTTATACGCATTCTGAGTTTGTAACTGCAGAAGTTTTGAAACCAGTATTTTGTTTTTTAATTTAAAAAAGATCGGAGAATTTGTTTTCCAATCACGCGGTATATTTTGAAAAATAATCGATTAGTCTGATAAAATCCCGCAACAGTACAAATTCGAAAACAAAAGGATATAACACTATACATTTGCATACATTAATACCTACTCAAACTCAGTATTTTAATTATATTCTGAATATTCACTCATAATACATGTAATCTCTTAGGCTTTTGAGTGTAATAATTATTACTATTAATTTTCATTTCTTACAGAGTTTTTAAGTAGACACCTACTATGTCAGATCACGTTTTCTGATCATAAGTTAATACATTCTCCTTAAACATACAACGAACAATATTTTACTATATTAAAATGTTAACAAAAGTATTGACTTCACTTTGACATTATATAAAAAGCCCATACATTTTTCACCAGGTTTTAAAAAAATCTGTGTTTTGTTATACAGTATTCAGTTTTAAAATACTGAACACACATTACATCAAATTTATTATAAAAATAACGGCGTTACGCTAATAAAAATAAAAAATGATCCAAAAAACATCACTACAGGCGAAAAGTCAAGTTTTATACTTGCATTTGGACGACGAGTTCAAATAAAATTTCTCCAAAATCCAAAATGTGTAATACAAAGTGAAACTTTGTTCAGAGATTTATTTTTATCAATAACTTATTAAATTTTTAACACATTCCAATTAAAAATAACTATATACCTAAAATAAATTACTAAAAATTTAGTATAACGTACAGTTTGTCCACATGCTTAGCTTAGTTAATTTATTTTAAATTATTTATATTCAGTAGATTAATTCAATTTTACTCTGGTTATAATATTGTATAACGAATAAAGGCGTAACTCAAATTTTTACTTTTACCAAACCTTGAATGATGTTACAACGACACTATATTTAAACTTACTTTTTTGTTAACTTATAAAAATGTAAATTGTTTTGAAAAATATAACAAAATTAACGTGATAACCAAAGACGACAACAACCGTCGGGAGTTTGAGAAGTAATTATTCTTGTTTTGTAAGTGAAAATTCTTATTTATCATAATATGAAATAGGCAGTTATCATTTAGGAAAAAAATATAATTTGACTACTAAAATGGTAATAACTCTTCAAATAATGGTCCGAATGGTTTGGAATGTTCACTCGTAATGTTGATTAATATTTTTTATATCTGTACAAACTTTGGAATTTTTGGATCATTTTTAGGAAAACTCTAAAATCTGAATGTTCGATTACTCCGTGGCGTATTTGATAGGTATTATTTGTTGGGTCAAAACATTTTGACGATAAAATTAAGATTTTCAACTATTATGACTATTATTATTTTGAACTGTTTCCACTACTTTTAACTATATCGCGCTTAGTAAAAGACCAATAATGTAGTAAATGAGCTCATACAGAATCGTTATTTTCGTAAGAAATTCACAACTGCTTGCAACATTATCATATGAAATGTCTAATATTAAACCTTCCAAAATAATGATCCACAGCATCAAACTACCTACGCGACCTAGAGTGATTCCGGCTTTGTTTTTTTTTGTTATCAAACAATTCAATATTTATTACTATAATAATACACCTTCTGTATCTTAATAAATTAGTATACGGCATTGATAATTAATTATTATAATCTTAAACGGACAAATGCGTAATGTTTTCCATGTATATATATATTATAATACGCGTCGGAAACTTAACCTCAGGCGCTGAATCACCTACGTATGGCGGTGCAGGCGTTCCTCCGAAGGTCCGTATATCACTTAGGAAAAGTTTCTCAGTTTAGCAAGCATTAAAAGGCAGCGCCTTGCCGCATTATACGTGCGCACTAAACTCTCTCCCATACACTCCAACTAAAACGCTGAAACGCCTTCCCACTCGTCGCATCTTTCCCACCCTGATATAATATTATTATCACCAAAGGTCGTACGTGTAGATTGCACCATCGGTGCTCGTACAATACAAGGCCGTCGAACGTACCGATACAGGGCGTTCCAAAATGATCCATTCGGTTTTTGTATTTAATCGAGTTCTTGTAGTTTGTGGTAAACGAAACACCGACCGTCCGAAAGGTAGGGTTTTCGAGTTTTTATCGATTGCCGCCGATACGAGTTGAAATAAAGCGCACGTTAGCCGGCCGGCGTAATTTAATCAATCGGTTGTTATCGAAATGTCCACCGAGCAATAAAAGGCGTCTTGTGTGCTCCGTTTTGAGAAGTGCGAGTCTGTCCACACATTGATCCCTAGAAGTACGCAAATATTTCTCTCAACGATCAGTGACCACGGCAATGGATCGGTCGCTGTAGCGCAAATGACGCTACATTTTGTTCATATTTTGTCCGCCCAGTTCACCGGATCTTACGATCTGTTTATGTGCCTCCGCTTCCAAAATATCTTGAAAAATTGAAACGAACAGACGCCATCGACTCGATTCAACATGCTTCAACGAATGCGTGTCGTGCAAGTGATGAGGGGGTCGTGTTGAATAAGCGTTGTACTTAAAACTTTAAACAGTCTATCAAATCGTAAAACTTGTTCTAACCGGATTAAACGAGTTCCACAACAAATAATAAAAGGCTTTTTAAAATCGGATTAATTTTTTCGGAACACCCTGTATAATTTTATACAATAACGTGTCGTCGTCGTGCTACGTGAGTTATTATTATTATTATTACTACTACAACAGCGATTACTTTTACGAGTATTAAACCTAATGGCTATTGGTTTTCTCGGGTATAAAATCCCATCGTGCCGCGATGTGCTCTCACCGGTCGTCGCGTTTGATGTTGGCAAAAAAAAAAAAAAAATGGGAAAAAAGAGAACAACGCCCTTAAGAGAGATCGTTTTTTTGTTTTCCACACTCGGTCTCGCGGTCGGTCGGGGTTCGGCGACAAAATAGAATAATATCACGATCTTCGTGTACGCCGGCTCTGCTCGCGCGTGACGATTTGACGTATCACCGGCATCATTGATACACGTATTTCTTTTTTAATGCTACACCCATCGTTAACGGAGAGTGCTTTTGTTTTTGAGAAAAGTTTATCGTTTTTAAAATTATTCAAAAGCTCCGTGAAATATGTGATTTTACAACGTAATTGGTGACTTCTAGGAGCTTTTATTAGATTGATTTAAAAATTTACTCAGTTGCGAACAATAATGATTCTGTCATGATGTGGATTTTTTTTAAAAATTCGTATGGATTTTTTATTTAAACTTAAATATTTTGTAAAAAGTTTGTCGAATAGTCTCGTGAACTGTGAAATCGGTCACAGCTTTGGTCGGTTTACGCTTTACAGTAATGATAGGCAGTATTTATAAAGAACAATTGGGTCGCGTTAAACTTGAAAACAATGATCAATCAATATTCACGGATAAAATACATTAATTGTTATTGAGCTCAGCAGTAAATTTAAGAAAACCGGACTTTACAGTATTCTTATAATTCGCTGATTTTCAATTGGTACACAAAAATCGTTCGGACAAATTTCGTACAATATTTTTTCCGTATGTACGAATAAGAAACATTTTTATGATTGTGTTTTAGTTTCGAGTCTGAAAATTATGGTATCTATCAAATAAACGGCGCCAGAGTTTCATAAGGGAAAAAGAATAGGTAGAATTATAAGAAAAAAAATAAAAATTTAGAGAAGTTATTGTGATGGATAAACATTACGAATTTTTCTGTTTTTTTGAAAATATTCTTGATTTATTGGTTATAACGCTAAAACTGAGCAAATTTTGAAAAGAACTCTGGAATGAAGTATCATTTACTGTCGAATATCAATCTTTTGGTATCACTACAGTTGGTTTTTTTTTACCTTAGATATTAATAAAAAAAAAAAACATTTAACATCAATACATATTTTTCACGACATACTCAAAATTTGAAAAAAATGTATTTAATAAATATATCCCCTTCAACTCCCCCGCCCCCAATTTTATCACTATTGCAAATACTCGCGTCTGTATATGAGGAGTGACTAAATAAAGCCATTTCCAAACATAAACTCATAAACACTTAGAGACTATTATATATTTTGTGAATAAATATACTACAACTCAAAAATAAAATATGTTTTTGCTGGACCGGTATAACGTAAAAGTTTCAAAAACATTTTTCAAATTTAATATTTTCGTTTTATTGATACGATATTACACATTGTATCTTGTACGTTAGTATTTATAGTAAATTATGAGCAAAAATCACAGGGGTATGTTTGAATACAAAATGTATTGAAAGAGCTTTAACTTTTAATGTTAAACATAATATGTATAATATGTTGCGATACGATATCTGACATTAAGCTGGATTTGTTGTTCAAAGTATAAGGAAGCATACAAAAAGACATAAACGAGGTACATACAATATTCTATTCATTTTTGCTTTTAGAATCAAAAAAACTTGAGATATTCATGTTGGTGAGAAAATATTCACGAAAACGAATAAAATGAACATTTTTATTGATTACTACGTAGAAAATACCAAGCCAATTTTCAAGATATTCGAAATTCTTTATTAAACGAGATTCTTCATTTGAATATGTTCTATGCAGTAACAAGAGTTTCGAGTAAATATCATCAATATTCATTGAGTTCAAACTCAAAATTCATTGAGAATTCAAAGTAGAAATATTTAGACGATATTCCAAGAACCCGTGCGTATACGGCGAACAATGATACCTAACTGCGATAAGATAATTCTCTAAAATACACAGCATGGTCGAAACGTTTACTTTGAAAACATTCGACACCGTAGGATCTTTTTATAGTGAGTTATATTTTACGTAGTTTTTTTATTTAGACGATTATAATAATAATTTATGTATCGATAGAAAAAATAACAGAGCCGCTCGAAACTTAACGTCGTCGAATCGCACAAAAAATGGCTCCGGGTTTCACGAAAAACTTTGGTGGTCGTAGCAATCTTGACATTTTTCAAAAGTTCTTTGGGACTGTTCCGAAGTTAAAGTCTTGGGTTTTGCGGCCGTATTCACTTTAATTTCCTCCATCTCCTAAAATCGTCGTTGTTTAATCGCAGAGTTTAGTTTTGGAAAAAGAGAAAAATCACTCGAGGCCATATCACGAGAATAAGAAGGGTGTCAGCCAAAAACACTCACGAATCGACAGCGCCGAATGTGCTGGCGCATTGTCGTGACGATGAATCCCGATTTTTCCGGGCAATTTTTGCGAATCTTCTCGCGCCAACGTATATATACGTCTTTATACAATACTGGATCCACCGTTTGTTCACGGGGTACAAATTCATAATCGTCGTTTCTACACGTCGATGGCCTTCCAAAACGTGGATATCGTCTCTTCGGTTGACTGCCGACCACCCTCAAAACGCTTAAACCACTCGAAAGTCGTTGAACGGCTTAACGAGTCATCTCCAAAAGCAGTATTCGTTGCGTACGTTTCTGTTGCGTTTCCATTTTCAAACAAAACTCGGTGCACGTTCATAGATTTCGGGAAATGTCGAACACGACTCGATTTGAACACGCGTATAACCGAGACGAGACAGCGGTTTTGTTTGAAAATATTCACACGGAGATGTATACATCATAAATCGTTATCATGTCTAGACCAGCCGCAATTACGTTTGTCCCGGTACTTTTTTTGAACATCAACTATCACGGCTATTGTAATCTATACATATAAAATCCAAATACCACTGACTGACTCACTCACTCACTCACTCACTCACTCACTAAACATCGCACAGCCAAAACTACCGAACGGATTTATTTGAAATTTTCAGGAAATGTACTTATTACTATGTGTAGGCGCACTAAGAAAGGATTTTTCGAAATTCGCATTTTAAAGGGTAAAAAGAGCTTAAAATAGTTAAGCGTACGGCAGCGTACGGGTCCGCAAATACGGACATTTTAGCCCACCGCGGTACCAGGGACCCATGATCCGCATGACGCGGCACGCAACACGTGTTTGTGGACACGTGGTGCACTTGAAACGCAAACGTCGGCTTCATGGGACCCTGGTACCAAAAATTGATAATTTTGCGGAGCGATGGGCTATATTTATTGATTAAATTATAATATTCTATAATATTCTATGGTTATAAATATACTGTATATATATATGGTAGGGTTTAGGATGCGGCCGGATTTACTGACGAACGAACATGCTGTCGACATAAAATTTCACCCATCGGCGGCATTCGGTGTTAAATTTCATTTCAATCCTATTGGCCACTTTCGACGGGACGGCGGGGTGACAGTGCACATGTAATTTGAAAGATTTTTTCCCCCGAGTCACTGTTGTGGTCGCCCTAAATCCGGCCCTGCGCACGTACCCATGTTTCACTAATTATATATATACAATATTTGTGTGTATAAAGGAGAGTGTACTTTACCCGGGGACCTTTTTTCGATGTAATAGTGTATAATAGATACGCAGTATTGTCGTTACTGGTTATAGGAGAAACAATTATATAGTAGAAATTAGTACTTAATTATTATTGGTTGCCACCGGTTGTTCGGGCAGACCAGGTACAAAAACTTGCGTCAAATCGAATTTTTGAACACGGCCTACCGAGGTGGTACTTTGTCCGCGAACCAGGGTGGCCGAGTCGCGCTTACTGCAGCGATTACACCCAAAAGTACTCGAACAAACACGATTTTTTTTTTCTACGAATTATCATTTTTTACGGGCAACGAAGTGCGCGGGATCAGCTAGTACTACATATTTTGACTTTGCCGCGCGCTCTGCTAACGCGGTTTTCGTATCCTGTACTGTTAAAGTGAAAACGGAACGACGGATCGAGAGAAAAACAGAAAAAAACTAAAAAGAAACCGTTTCGAGTTTTACAGGTGAGGACCGAATTGTCCGGTTCGTTCAGGATCGATCGGCCCGGGGGGTAAATCCGGCTCATCGCCGGTTATATTCCGCACGCGGGATTTTTGAAAAAAATAATCAAAAACTATTATTATTGACAAACGTACCTCTACGTATCGTACTGTTGTTCCGTTCTCGGTGCTCATCGGGCTAAATCATATATTATTGTCGTATACAGTACAAATATACACAAATATACGGAGTGACGACGAAGACGTCTGCAGAGACCTAACCGCGAAAACGAAAGAACGGGCGGCGTCCGACTGCGGTGGACGTGCGGTACGAAAAGATCCGAAAACCGTGACAAGCGGTTAGTTAGCCGATGGGGGGTGGTCTCGATGCATTATTCATGAGATCCGGACTCCCCCGTGCAGTCTTTTGAACACTTTCGTGGCGGCGCGGCGAACAGATGTAGTACTCGGGTGGATTCGGTCCGACCACGGGACGAAACTACGTATATTTTTTATTATATATTTTACAGTCCTCGACGCTAAATAATAATAATAATATTGCGAAACGCGATACTGTAGATACATATTTTCTTTTGCTAACCGTTTTTTTTTTTTTACGAGAAATCGCCGAGTTCCTATACCGCGTTATAAACACATTTTCCCGCGGTTCAGTACTCACTCTATTTACGCGGACGTATTATTTTCGCGTGTTGTTACCCGACGCAATATGAATAATACTTGTCGACGGTTCGATTCGTATTTATTTTATGGTTTTTATTTTTTTTACTTTCAGGGAAAAAAAAAAAACGTTTCGCAACAGAAGTTTCTTACGCCGCGGCGTTTAGTGTGCCACACCCGCAGCTTTCGGTTTCAGCAATTTCTTATTTTCTTTCGTCGTTCGCACGCCCGTAAATGGTTTACGGGTTTTTTGAAAACGGAAAATATACGTCACGCCGCTTTTGAGTATGCCAATTATTGCTTTCATTTGTACAGTGTTATAAAACGAAAATAGGTCGGTAAAAAAAAAAATAATCGAAATTATACAAAGACAATAACGATATTTTGTTCGAATGTAATTTTACAAAAGGTATATATTGTGCACAAATAATATATCAAAGCAAGGTAAATTTAATAATGATTCGTTAAAATTTGTGACCGTTTATATTTCACTTTTGAGAGGGCGACTATGATTTGTTTTTTTTTTCACACCGGTTAATAAATGACGTTTTTAATTGTACTTTTATTATTAAATTAGATATTAATAAATATTTTATTTACAGAATATTTACGTTCATAATGCCACGTTTAATATAACGACTATCGTACTTTTTAAATATAATTTTACATTTAAAAAATAATTGTACTGTTGGATATTGTTGAATTGATTGTTTTGCCGTCGGTCAGTATAATATTATCTAGTAACACGCCTCGTAATACTACGTGTCGTTGTTATGATCATTATAGTTTCTAACCGATAAAAAGGAAATTCTGAATAAAATCTAACACACAAAACTATTGATCATTATCACTTTTGTGTTTTCCATTCAAATGCATAATTGTTAATTTTTACTGAACTTAATTGATTTCATTTATTCTAATAAAAATTTGAAAAATTGAATTTAAGTTTATTTATTTTTTCGACAGAAAAATCAACTCAGCGCACAGCTTATATAATAGTATGTGGATAAATTGGCTTAATATTACAGATCGATACACATTTGTACCCAAAGAACAAACCTGCGTATTGATTAAATATTTAACACCCATTACCAATGTATTTAAATTTTACGTTCATTCGAATTCATTAGTTAGTTTTAAAATTTGAGTTGGGAAAAACATATATATTTCTGAAAGAATTTATGTATACAAGCATACGCAAATGTATAAACGAATACTTACGTGTTATTGTACTTAATAAAACTGCAGATTTAATTCGAATGTTCGTTCGATCAAACACTTACCTGAAACAAATATTATTTTATTCGTATGTGTATGTATTGGACAACGCTTAAAAATTAGTTTTAGTAAGGTACGTTTTATTCGGACTCAAACAACGATTCATTATTATTATTTGCGCGTGTTATAAATCTAACTTTTTTTAAATGTTATTATGACCCGTAGTACACAAATAATTTAATACATCCAACTTTTCAGTTGAATTTCGTTCAAACATATCTTGAATTAAAACGTTAAGGTCATAATACCGAGCACTGTATGATATCAATATATTTTTACGATATAATTCGTAATTATTTTAAATCTGTAAATAACGCAGTAAAATCAGAAAACGATCGTTACCTCGAACGTCAAAACGCAAAACACTTTCGCATAATGTCGTATTACAAGTATCATAAATGTGCGTGTAACAATAAAGCTTTTAAAGGAAATAAAAAAGTTATTTTGAAAATAGTATGTATTTACATCCCGGTGATAATTGATTAGATCATTTAAGCGTTCGACGTATTTATTTATGACGATGTAGGTAGGATATGAAGAATATGTCGGTTGTGATCAATAATCGTAGATAAATTCCAAAAAAAAAAAAACGGTTTGAACGCGCGTCCCAAGTGCACGAAACTTTTAAAATAACTTCGCGGTGTATATAATATATAAATGCGATCACAAAACAAAAAATAAAACTAAACGAACGAAAAAATTTACGATCGAAACAAAGTGTACAGACTGGGGCCTGACTGAGCTTTTCGAAATGTTTTGGTGGGGAAAAAAAAAAAATAAACGACGACGATGAATAATCGCCAGCTCTTAATCGTGAAAAACTCTTGAATGTATGACCGATCCGGGACTAGATTCCCCTCGAGGCCGGAGTGAACGAACCGAGACGATTGTGTCGCCGAAGCGAGCCGGAACAAGTTTGTTCCATTTAAACCGTATATAGGTTTAGAAATTATTGTTTTTTTTTATTATTATTATTGTTATTATTTTAATTTTAATGTTTTGCACTCGTACAAAATTGTGTTAAAAAAAAAAAAAAAGTCGGCTTTACTCATTTATCTGATTGAACACGCTTTAAAACTGTCGAAACATTTCAAAATATAATTTGTTGATTCGTCAGCAAGGCCGTATTGTTTAAAATAACTCCTTTTATTGAAGTCGGGTTGATTCACGTATTCAGGTAGTTGCAGGTCATAACGATACTATACTCTGCAAAATGCTTACGTTAAATTAACTCATCAGGGCTTCATCGGCCAATTATGTTTTGTGTTGATGATCAAAGGGATTATACGCGCGTTTGCTTTGTTGGGTGAAAACATATTCATTTGTTTTGTTAATTTTCAGTCTATGTTTTAATTAAAAACACAAAAAATGATTCGTGCTAAATGTACTACCATCACTATAGTTTGTCAATACAAACCTTTCTCGGTTGCGTAATACATAAAGTTTATGCATTGTTATACTTTTATTATTTAAGTACACCGCTAAATATTATCGTTCATTTGTAGCTTAATTTACGGTAAGAATATTTTTATTCAATCGATGATAATCTGTTTTCATTTTTACAGTACAAAGTCACATTTATTTTACTATCGGCAACAACTAGTGTAAACATATCTTATGTGGCTTAAAACGAATTAAAGTGATACACAAACGTATAAAAATACTGTATAGTGCATATATTGAGTACCTACACTAGCTTGCAACTCAAAAAAAGTTATCATTCTGATTGCTTGAGGTAGCTAAATATTCCATTATATAGAAGAGAAATTTACTTTTATTAAACTTTTAATTTAAATCAATTTTTGTTTTGAAAAGAATTAATTCTTCCGTCTATTTTATATCATCTACACGCAACATTAAACAATTATGGGTTTATTCTAACAGTATTATTTATAAATAGTTTTTAGTTATTAATTATTATTTTGTCTGAGGAACGTATACTAATTGAAAAAATAATAGAATAAGATTCAATGTAAATAAAATCAACATGTATTTAATATTTATAAATATTATTATCAATTTTCAAAGACTCAAGTTATATAGGTTGTTTCTCGTACATCAAATATCGATTTCGGAAACTTTTGATGGGCAATCGACATTCTATCTTTAACGAGTAATTTGCTATCGTTAGTCTTGGAAAACTTTACGGCCGATTTGTACCTACGTCTGAGAAAAACTGGTAGATTTCATGAACCGATAAAGAACACAATAGGCCAATTTCGTTGTCGTTCAATTACGTGTACAAAAAAAGGCGAGTTGATACGACACAATCATTGTATTGCTATCTAGTTTAAAACTTTTTTTCAAGAAGAATGGCCATTACGCGAACTAGTTGTCGGATTTAGGCTAAACAACATCAATTTAAAATTTTCTACGTTTTGTGGTGTAAAGAATGCCAGGCTAAGTTGTACCGAAAGACGTTTCAATAAAATGATTGTTCAGTTTTCAAAAATCTACCAGTAACGTACAATGTGAAGAAGGTATTATAAAAGCAAGTTTTTCGTAAAAACGTCTTACCATATACTTGTAAAAATAACCTAAGTATAATATTTGTCCTTCCAGTAAGAAGAATACATGAGTCACGAATTATATAGAGAAACAATTTATAATATTTAGTAATGAGTACCTATTTGTTAAATGTGATTTTTGACAATCGTTTGATGTACACATTTTATACACAAATTTTTTTTGTAAAAGAAAAATAACAAACACTGCCAGCACAAACGTACTAGACTAAACGATTAATTATGCGCCTTTTTATTCAAGAAAATGCCTTTGAACACTGAGGATATTCTCCGTTACCTTACTATAATTATATACTTTGCAATTTGAAGAACAAGTTGTGATTGTCGTTAGCGTTTGTTGAGATTTTCTGATATGTAAATGTTAAGGTTGTAAAGAAAATATAATCAATTTGTATTTAAACTCATATTAATGAATATATTTTGCATAATATTTCAATCTTTATCATTACTTTGTACTTGCACAAACGGTACAAACTACTTGATAAATTCATAAATTGGTACTTGATATTTTGAGTTTATAGTAGTGCTCCACTATAAAAAAATAAATGTATAACGTTTTTCACTGAGGTCAACAGTTTCCTCTAACTTTTAAAAAATATATTCATCAGTTTTTAAACTAGCTCTTGCCTTGGCTTATGATGTACTATATTTTTTAACATAACTACTAAAATAACTTCACAAAGAAAAAATATTGTCTACTGAGGAGATTTTTCCGTCTGGTTGTTGAAAAATCGTATTCCTATCTAATGACGTCTTATGATCTTATGTTTAAATAGTTAAATATGTCTTATAGCGTTGTTGTGAAATGTTTAGGTTTAAAATGTTAAATACCGGTGATTTTTGACGAAGAAATGTGATCAAATTAATATTATTTAAGAAAATTATGAGCTTAAACATAATAACTGTGTCCTAACAATGTGAATTCCATAAACCATTATAATATTGAAACACATTGAGATTCGGTCTCATATAGATATAAAAGTTCTAAGGAAAATAGTAAAAAAAAACACATTTCTTGATTAAAATATAACGATCTTTTTAAAGATGAATAAATACTATTAAAAACTGACTGGTTAATTTTAAAAAAGTTTTTGCGATACGTTTCAGTTTTCTGGCGACGCGTTGAGAAGTTGTTATAAATAAAATATAATTACCATAAAAAAAAATAAACGATTTATAAAAAAATGCAGCTGTACAAAAATTAAAGAAAGTATAATAATTAGAATTTTTATTAGTGTTTTAGTTCCTACGCTCCTTTATAATATTTGTTATTATACTTTTTTGTTTTAACATAAAAAATTGCAATATTTATACGTATCTACTCAAATTACTCACCACTGCATTTATTACTATAGAAATTTTCACAAATAATAAGTTGGATTTTTATTACTTACATAGATTTTAATTTACTGGGATTATAATTTTTTTTTAAATATTTTTAAATTATTAAATTACAAACAATTGTAACGGATTTAGTAAAATAATGAATAACATCTGATACGACGAAGCCCTAAGAATGTTTAGGTATAATACTATTTGTTTTCATCTAACTCATAATAAGATAATATTTTTCCAGTACTATAAATCGTTCGCACAAAAGAATCCTTATATTAACTATTCTAAAAAAGAACGGTACAAGTACAGTTGCGACAACGCTTTGAGTGGTTTATTGGTTTCAAAGTTGCGGTTTATCCGTATAATTTAATATCCGAAAGCAACAATAAATCATTACATTTAAAAAAAAACAATTCTGAGCGAAATATTTAATGTATTAAGTCCTTTGTGAAAATAAAAAGTATCTTGAATCACCTACTCTTATTATACATACGTAATAGAAAAAAAATAGTTAAACAAAACTAGGGAAAACAACCTATTATATAAGGTGAAAAGATCACAGATTACTAACGTATACATAAGGGAGAAAAATAGTGTATTATACCTAGCAATAAATTTTTTCAATCTTTTATAATGTATAAAGTAAAAATGTGCATAAAAGTTTGAAAACAACATGGAATAATTTTTTATAATCATAGTTTAATAGATATGGCTGTTTTGACGCCGGATTTGGTAATTTCGTCATTTTTGTCGTTTTCGGCAAGTAAATGAATCAAAAATGATTCAATTACAATCAAATGTAAAGCCAAAATCCCAATTTTTATGTTGTAATCAACGTAACGATTGGAGCACTCCTTCTACTTGAAAACATAATTACAAACCTGAAAATTTCAAAGTTTTCACCGTAAAAATTTCAACTTTTTTTTAGGTTTTTTGTGTAAAACTCAAAAAGTAAGCACAATTTCAAAAATAGCTTCACCCGAAGTCCCATTAAAGATCATTGACTTTTTATTAAATGTACTGACTTTGAAAATCGGAGCATTCTTTCTGTACGAAAAGTTGTTGACAGAAAATAAAAACATCATTGTAAAAACAATACATTCCTCGATGCACTCAGAATCTAAAAGTTACGTTGTAGGTAGTATTCGTTATCAACGATAAGTATTAACCATTCGCGTATTATGTGTAATTTTGATATTTAAAAATATATGCTACAAATTAGTAAATTATAATTAGTAAATTTTATATTGTATACCACATTGCGCTTGGATCTACGAGCAAACAGTAAGTTGTTTTTCAGACAATATTTTGTAAAAATTTATCAATGTCGTACGATATATCCTCAAGCAGAATTCGTATGCACATTTTTGTACTGGGCCGAAACAATCACCTAATATTTCTTATAACTTTCCAACAAAACTTTACTACACCTGTACGGGATGAACATTTTATTTCAATGCTATAAACCATAAAGTTGTCACCATAATTTTTGTTATAATCCAACTCTACACGAGGTTTTCATAAAAACGTTGTGGAATATTTTCGTTTTAAGTGCCGGTGGAACACTTGAGCGGAGCTGTAAAGCGTGTGCACCAAGCCATTACCGCACGTCTTGTAATTTAAATGGTGTTGCCTTTAAAAAGAAAAAAGAAAAAAAAAACTTAAACTTAAAACGTAAAGGTGTGTTTCTACGTTGGCGACTAGTGTTTTTCATGATACAAACGCCTTTACTACACACATTTAATGTAACAAGGGCACAAAGCCAAACGTTTTATAAATAAAATTAATGTTTTTTTTTTCTTCATTCCAAACTGGTGGAATCGTCGTTTTGAAAAAAGAGCACTTGTCAGCACGCGTGTATTTGGGTATTGCATGTTATCTTTGGTTTTATGTATACAGAAAAACAAAAATAATCACTTAATGATTGTTCCTTTTGGATGGATCGGGATAGCTTTGGAAAAACGTTGGTAAGAAAAAGAAAACCTGACAATCTTTCTGAAAAATTGAACTAGATTTTCGTTTAAGGTCCACATGTATTTCGTCTTATATCCTCTAAGACTTACTATATACATTTTGCATTGTGTAATATGGCTTAAAATAATTTTCATCCGCGGTTATTATATATATATTTTGTCACATACCGACTTAGTGATTATATTATGTAAATCGTGAGTATTTTGAACATGACGATGCTGGTACGATGATTTTATTATTTTAACATCAAATATAATATTTTTTAACGAATTACACTACGACTATCTCAGTAGTATATTATGTGGTACCTACTGTATTTATACAAATGTGTAATTGGAACCTTTTTCCGATGGACAACTAGTTTTATTTTTATTAACGGTTTATTTTTAATACGTCGAACATTGTTGGTCATAATATTGTAATATTTAAAAGTGAAATAAACCAAATTGCTTCGTAAAATATATTCGTTCATTGTAATGTGTCTCTGTAAACACACGCGTCTTGAGAGAATCGTAACCGCGCGCCGATTACAATAAAATATATATCTATCGCAACAAATACATTAACGACTGAATTTCGGTGGTCCGGGCCAAAAGTGCTGATCACCGCGATATAATACGTACAAACGGCGTGTCTATTACGTCGATAAAAATAATGACTGTGCTCGATAAATGTCCAAGAACATTATAATAATATTATTATAATGTCTGTGATAACGTCGTTTTCCAAAAAGAGCGAATCATTTAGATGCGGTTTTTTTATGTGTAACAAAAACGTTCACGGGGGGACCGTGTCAAAACTGTATTGTTGAAATCTTTTACCTCCTAGTACTGTCTTTTTATTATTATTTTTTTTTTTTTTTGTACATCGACATAAAAAATGATATGGCACACCGATTGAAATATGATTTTTATCGTACGCCCGTGTACGTATATAGAATGTAACGCGGCAACAGAGTTGAAGAGACAAAATTACATCAAAACGTAGGTAGCGAGAATCGTGTTACTGTTAACACCGAATTCGAGTAGACGCATTAAATATTCATCAATAAAATATAAACCGTAATATTGTACTTGGTACATTTTAAAGTAGGTGGTATTTATAAAATGTTTTCAAGTCCGAGCCGTCACACTAATGTTTTCTAGGTACTATAAAAACAAATACATGCTAACGATTAATGTTATGTGACCATACTAGAAATCAACAACAATTATTTAAGTTTTGAGTAGGAAAGTCTGGGTATTTTACTAAATTTTACTCACTTTACAAATGATGCATTTTCACTTGGTTACGGTTCATACGGTTATTTCGTCGTTATCTAAGTAACTTGGTAGAGGTTTTTTTTTTAGTTTTTGGCAACAATAAAAACTCTTCATATGTCTTTCAAATCAATTTAAATTATCATCGAAATTGCAAAAAAATATATATAATGTTTTGTGAGATTGGTTGAATCAGTAGTGTAGTTCTTATGTTGATGACTTAAAATGTTTATGCGAAAACGTACTTTTCTATGTGACGTTAAAATCTTTTTGTAGTCTGTTTAAGTTTACCTTTATTCATTGCGTATGACTGTGTTATTTAATCATTTTTGTTCGTTTTATTGGCGATATCTTTTTCATTACTTTTCATCTATTATTGAAATGGATTATTTTGAAACGTCATAGAAGTTTAAAAAAATCTTTTCGTCATTTATAATAATTTGAAATTTGTTCAGTACTTAATTTGCTCGTGTAGGTCGCTCGGAATCATAATATTCCTAAGAAATCCGTTGCTCACAGACACGAACGTCAAATCACAACGTTTAAAAACATTACGATACTGTCTGTTGGTGGATTCGTGCATTATTGAGTTTTAAAAATGTCCGCCAGTCAGTATGATATATATTACAATTTAATGAGACGATAAAAAATGTTTATATTTCCCGACCTATGGAAATTGATTCAATGTATTTTTTTCGAACATTTTATCAGATGATACCATATTCTTCAGTCTGTACGTCGTGTAATTCGGTTTTAGGTACTACGAAACATCAAATTCGACCCGGGAAAAGAGATTATTATTGATCGCCGACGTGGAAACAAATACCTATATAACAAAAAAATCCAAAAGATAAATGTCGACAACACGTGTACCGAAAAAGGTATTTCGCAGCATAAATAGAGTTTCGTACGCGGTCCGGGGTCTCGAATTACCATCGAAGTTTTGCGTTTCCATCGCATATACCTCTGGACCTCTCAGCCACGAAAACAAACGAAATATACAATAAAAAAGTAGAAAAAAAAAACCGAAATCTGTTCTTCGCGTTCTATAATATCGTGTTCGTCGTAAATTTATGTGCACACGCGTGGAATGGCTCGACGACAAATGTAAAAAGAAAAAAAAATCGAACGGTTATCGCACGACGTAGGGATCGGTCGTCAGCAGACGAAGAGAAGATGGTCGCGCCCACAAATTCGCTGTACCGTATAAATTTTGCCGATACAAATGTCGGTCGTAAAAAGTATGGAAAAAAATATATAAAAATAGAGAAAGAATTGCGCGTCATTTGCCGACGACGGTGGTGGCCACTGCGGAGGCTCGTGTGTATATATAATGTATATTAGAATGTACAAAACTCGAATTTGATGGGTTGCAAAAAAAAAACAATATGGAAGATTACTGCTTTTTTGTTTTGTTATATTTCTGATTTTTTTGTTTTTTGTTACATTGTTCACTAGGTTTGTTTCTCTACTCTTCCCATATTATATACCGCTCATCGCGTTAACCGTACACGCGTCTGCGTTATTACAGTTTATATGATTTATTTAATTCGTTACAATGTTTAATGGCAACCAAAAAAAAAAAAGGAGTTGTTATATCGGAAATGTCCGTTATTAAATAATGTTGTACTAAATCATTTTGTATAGTTTGCATTTTATTGAATTAGAAAATCAACATTCCTACGATATATTTTACAAGGTTCTCTTGAGAGTTTTTCTCTCGAAAACTTTATAATAACGTACATCTATTTTTTAAAAGTTATTAAATCACGTTAAAAATACATAGATTAAGTCATATTGAAAATGAATAAAAAGTACATTTTGACGGCGAGCACTTGAATTTTAAAAATATGCCGATACGACCTTAAATAATACACTCCTGTTGTTATTTATTCTCATACGCAAATAAAATGTATTTTCTTTGATGTAAATACTATTCGTCGTGAAACTATTGGGAACCGTGTTGCCGTAGTAAAGAAAAGTTACGAAATAATGTCAAAAATCACAAAAAAAAAAACCCAAACGAGTTACTGAAGTTGGTATTTTGCATCGTGTATACTTTAATCAACGACGACGGTAAATAAGTTTGAATATGCGATAATTTCGCAGAACAAACGACGTCGACCATAACCTCCAGAGTAAAATTATAAAAGCGATGATATTAGCCGTTTGATTTTGATGTTGGTGTAACAGATATATTATAGGTGCCTATTAATTCGTCCTTTTCATACGAATTTTTTTTTCTCTTCCAGTATCCTAGCGAAACGGTCACCAAACCGCACAATTTCCAGCGGACAATATACGACATTGTTCCGTCAGCCGCGAAAACGGCGGTGTCCGCGTCGTTATTATCCCCGGGTGTATCGACGAGCTATCGCGTCTTTCCTATCAAGTTTCGTTTTTTTCATTTCGTTTCATTTTCGGCGGTCTCGTTTCGCTAATGGAACCCGGTGTAACGTATTATTATTATTATTGTCCGGCCCACACTGCTAATGGTGCGGTTTTTCGTTCGTTCGGTACAAAAGAAACGGCCTTGTTAAACAACCGTATATCGCTACGGAGTGCCACCGGCGAAAAATTAAGAGCAGGCGGTCCGTTGTTTTCTCGTCTGCAGGTGCGCCGCGAGAGGCCTTCTCTCCGTCCGGCGCGGTCCCGTCGCGTACATATTTTACGCCGTTTTTCGTTTGTTTTACCGTTTTTATTTACGTTATTTTTCGCCACGCTCGATCCGACAATGTCATGACGATAAAATGTTGACGAAACCGTCAAGTGTCGAATAGTAGGTTTTGACAATTATCGTAGAATTTTTAATACAATTTCGCGCCGCATGTAAACCGATACAAGTGAATCGTACCACACGACGTACGTATTTGTAGATAACAGCGCGTGATTCGAACTGAGAAAGGTATAAATATTTATGGTGCGCGCAATACCAAACAGATCATTTACGACGAAACGAACACCAGTTAAAATAAAAAAGTACGGTAATACTGCACACTCGGAATGAAATTCTAGAGCTTGCGTTTTAAAGGCAAACAAAAATAACACTGTAATTTATACGAAAATGGTAATTTGTTACGCATTTACACGTCTCAAACAACACATAAAACAGTCGAGACTACACTGTCTTGAACTACATTAGTCATATTTTGTTTCCTCTGTATTGCTCCATTACCGCGTATGGTTGGTTTTTCGGACATAATTTCATATTGTTATATGTTAGATTTCATTGGGTGTGAATAAATTTTACAGAAGGCGTTGAAAATGCGCGATATTCGTGTAAAATACTGCACATCAGTTGGTTAAATTCATTAAAAACAACTATATATATTTTTTTCTCTAGTTTTTTTATCAACGTTGAATTTCGTATCACAGAAAACGCACATACAACCTCCGTCGTATACAATCGTAAATCAGTACACATTAAGTCTCGATGTGTTATAGCAACGAATTTTACAAAGAGTATAGACGTGACATTGAAAGAAAATATATAAACGTTTGATTCATTTATTACGAGAACTTGATAATATTTGTTTAGTGCCTACCTACAACGACATTGAATACACTGGTCATTACGCTAACCAATACGATTGTTTTTGTGAGTTAAAATTTACGATAAGCTCTCGCGTATATAAAATAGAGTTTTGGATTTTCATAGATCAATACCTACTGTCTATTCTTCGAAATAACGGTATTATCGTGTATCATTAGCGATTTAGGTATTGATTTCATCGAAACGCCGCGAAAAAAAAATAAAAATGTTTGTTTTTTGAGCGTTTCTATTAAACGTCCAAATACACGCAGCTACTTTTGTTAAGTGCCATTGTTAGATTTAAAAAAACGTCAAATCGAACGATAGTTCAGCACAATAGGCTTGAAGTGACATTTCACTGTAGGTATATATGTTCTTACACGCAGGTTCTTATTGCTTATGCTGTAAAATTGGCCAATTTGTTGGCCGAATCGTACGCAGTGACGCGACAAAGTCACAGAACGTGGTGAGGGCGAAGAAATAGATCGAGTGAGAAACTGAGAAGGAATAGATGAAAAAATTGAAAACAAAGTGTTAGCGATTTGTTATCGCGGAACCAAAAACGGCCGAGTGGCGTGCATCTAGATAGTGAAACGTTTTCCAGATCTGACAACGGACAAATAACCAGTAGTAAATTTTCGGCTTCTTTTGGGAGAAAATAATAAAATAAAAATAGCCCGGAGCCACGGAGATTCGGGTGGCTTTCGAAAAAAAAAAAAAAACGGTCTGAATTGAAAGACGACCGTCCGTTGTTTGAAAAAGTCATCGCAAACTTATTACACCGTAAAAGAAAACGATGTAGTGCGCATAGAATTTATTTTGTTTTTGTTTAGTAGGTAATAAACTTACAATTTTAATAGTTCGTTTATAGTAATGTTCTCAGAAAATTTCACGCCAACTTTAATGCGTGATATAGTATTAAACTTAGAGTTATTGAACGTTTTAACCGTTGAAGTGTTAAATGTTTTGCCTGAACGAGATTCAACTTCGGGAAATTTCCGATAAAAAATTTACGTACAAATATATGAATGACAAAAGAATTAAGAAGAGCCGAAAGTATTGATATACTTTCAAAAACTCTAAATGGATTTTGCAGGCGAGAATTCCCGTTTTTCACGTACAGCTACGACGGAATAAGACTCGCCGTTATTGAGGTTCGGACGACGTAATAAAATTAAAAAATTAATAATAACAAATTTTCAAGAATTCGTGGACTGTACACATCAATACAGATTACAAAAGTGTATAAACCAAGAAAAAACTAAAATATTTCGATCTAGTTTTCTAGAATCTAGATACACCATAAGGTAGATAGGTGCGAGCGACCTCTTGCTGTTCGGATGTGCCTAGAAATCTTACATTGTGTCATTACTTCAAAGTTTATCTATTAATCGTGTTCCAGCACTAAAAAAAAAAAAACTCTCGTGTACGAGTAGTCGCAATAGTTTCGGAAACACTGTATATCTACAAAAAGAAATGAGATCCCATAAAAAACAATACTTGTAAAAAAAACAAAGTCTCGCAACGCAGTTCTTCTACCGTAAAAAGTTGTAAGATCCATGTAAAACCAAGTCGGTTATTAATTTTTTCAGTACTTACTTAAGGGACCTTCTGTCTTACGCAATTAGCTATCCTAACAACGTCCTACAGTGATCATATCAATATTTATTGAAAGTCTTTTATGTTTTAAATAAATAAATTGACTCGGCCATCGCAGAAAGACACAATGCAAAGACAAGTAATACGTATAATATAACCTAGATTTAGACTGTTTAGCACGATGGCCAGGTCAATTTATTTATACAGAAGGTCCCTTAAGTAGGAGCTGAATTAATTAATAACCGACTTGGTACGACTATGGATCTCACAACTTTTTACGGTAGAAGAACTGCGTCGCGAGACTCGGTTTGTTTTTTACGAGCTATGTTTTTTATGGGATTGTGATGTCGTGGACCACCATTTTCTGTTCAAACGAATATTTTGCAATTGGTAATCGTACGCTGCTTGTGTGGTTTTATACTAGAATGTCCAATCAGTGAGTTGACCACTCTCCGATTGCATAGGCTCTCTGGTGTGCGGGACGAGCGTCGACTCTTATGTTCTAGGATTTCATGGAACATGCAACGGAGTCGTCGCCGCGCTTTACCTCGACTGATAAGGCGCCGCAACCGATTTACACAAGTTCGTATTAAATTTTACACTTTGCTTTTGTACAGAATTTTAGAAATCATAAATGTTTGTTTGTGCGATCCACAAATAGATTGAATTCTTAAGAGTTGAAATTTGTTTAGTAGGTACTATGCGTACTATACGTATTACATATCATATATTATATTATGGTATACTTTTTTAACTCGCATCTGGGGGTTTTATATTCTAATTATTGATAGTCGTATATTATATTAAAATTTTGATAGTTATATTTTTTTTATAAATTTTGCGTGTTTTGTTGAGTTTATTTCATTTCACCTTCCGCGGTGGGCCGGCCTATTTTCGCTGCATTTTTGTGGATGGGAATCACCCCTAAGGTTTACCTCCGTAAATCAAACAAAACTGTGACAGGCCAACGTGTTTGTACAATGTACATAAATAAATAATTTAAAACAATACACGATTAATGACAGCTGCAGGTTGAAAAAAGGCCACATTGATTTCTTGCGAACAATAATTTTGATTGAAAACAAAACAATACTAACTGCAGTTTGTATTTTCGTGGAAAAAATAACAAAATAATCAATAACGTAACTAATAAAGTTTGACTGACGAAAACTTTACCTTATTTGTAGAGGAATTTCAATTATCACACGTTTCTTTATAAGTTAGTTTACTTTGAATAGTTAGTTAATTTAAAAAAACATGTGCATTTTTACTTTATATATTGTATAATATATTTATCTGTCAAAGAAAAAAAAAAATGTATGTTATGATTCCATCAAAGTTTGATTCTAGGAAATTCTAAACAAAATAAAAGTCATCTATATTTTCTTGTATTAGGCGAAGGGATACTACGACATTACGCACCAAGTCGTATTACACGGCGTCTCTCCAAAGTTTCAAGATCGTAAGTAAATTTGATTGTGGTCAACACTGTATGCCGAGGAAATAGTTTGAGCGTCCACCAGCGGTAAAGAATAATTAATTTAAATTTTTCATGGTAAATTTACTGACACTCGTGTTTATATAATCGATCAGGTAATAATTAATGATGCAATACGATGAAAGTAATTGAATATCATAAACAATAATAAACTTATTTAAAGAAATTGTTTTATTTTAGTAATTTAATTTTTTTCATTCATTTCACACAAAAACTACGCTACTTAAAAATAAAGATGCGCATTTATAAACGTTTAATTGTTTCAAAGATTTACAGGAATGTAATAGTATTTTACGGTTCCACATCAAAGGATTTTGTGTTTTGTAGGTGTATACTATCGAGTTGTATCTGTTTTTCTCTTGATAATTTAATTCTATGCATTTGAATTGTACGTATTTAATTGAGTTTTTCCAAAATACAACACTAAACACGTGTAAAATAACAAAAAATTAGTACCTATAATGCAATTTAATAATTGCGAATTAATTCATTTAAAAGTGTTTAATATTTGTACTACCATCGAGGTTTGTTTAAAATTTTTTGTACAGAAATAGTGATTAGAACTTGCACATACATATTTATATCAATAATAATGAAAATTATAGGAACATCCATAACTATGAGAGTAACAATATCAATTTAAATAACGCGAATATAATTACAATTGAATGCATGAGTTTTTATTTAACTTAAGGCTAATTTTGTTTTAATTTACTATAAAATACTTCAATTTTTTCTAAAAATTAAACTATTTTGAGACATATCAAGTGGAAAGGACATAATTACATGTAAGTCAGCACTCTTAACGTGCCTGCACTGTTTTGAAATAACAATATTGCATCGGTTTGTTCACGATTCAATACGATTCTGCACTCAAAAACATAATTTAGTATATTAAAACACTTTGATACATTAAGACCCTTGGAAGTTTAATACTTTGTCTACTTTTTATCAGACCCTCACATTATAAATTATGTAATGTTTATTGTTTAGGTTGAAAACTTCTTGACACATGGCCAATAATTAAGAAAAAAAACAAAATTGGTTTTATACATGAATACAACTCCATGCAGGACGTACCTGTTAATTTAAAAATTTGAAAAATAATGGTGTTAACTGTCAAAATGCTGTTGATTTAAAATCAAATTTTTTTTTTTTAAAACTCAAACTTATTATACTATTTATTACATCTTTCTATAAAATTATTTTTATTTTTTAACAGTGTTATTTGAAATGAACAATTTTTATTTTTCTCGATGTATTTTATTTTATTTGATGCGTTGTAAATATTTGACTACAATAGCGTTCAGAATACAATATTTTACTGGTTTTCGTTTTGGATCTGAAAACAATTAATATGTTTGTGTACACCTACAAACTATACTTGGTGATTTGTCTACATTTCTTGGAGTATTTTTTTTTTTTTTCATAGTAGTAACAATGTACGAAAACGGTGTATATTTTTTACTTCTTTGTCTCATATCTTAAGATATTTTAACTGGAACCTTCTATAAGAAGTTTCTCCGAAAACTACAAATGTCATCACATTAGTTTCTTAGTATCCAAACACAAAATATTATAAAAATAATAAAATATTAAATGTTGTTTATCTTCTTGACTATTCTATACACAATTTTATTGTAAAACACGATTTTACCTCGAAAGCGCGTTTTAAACGGTAATGAAAAGTGAACACACTTTTTCGATAAGTATACTATATTATATTATTATCTACACCCGTGTAAACAACGCGACCGAGTTTGTCGACACCCATTTATCGTGTCAAATATTTTACGAATTACGATGGTACGGTGTAAAAGTGCTACAAGAAAATTTCATTTGTTCACTTTATACATCCCGTACGTAGGTATATGTATATATTTAAATGGACCTATAGACAACGAAATGGTCTACGTCAGTGAACAAAGCTTTTAGCTGATTATGTAGTAAAACATGATTCTAGAAAACTGAAGAAAAATACAACGATGCACGAGCGTTTTTTGTTATCATAACTTTGTTTTATCTAAGCTCGTTAAAATTTTTTTTTACTTTAAAACCGCTATAGATTGTAATCTTATCGCATAACCCTTTGTATAAATTACATTCCGCGTGGACATTACCTAAGCGTAAGTTTTCGGTACTAAATTAAATTTGTAAAATACATTATATCTTGGCCTGTGCTCGAAAAATGAAACGATGTTATTGTCGCGATTTTGAAATTTTCATCGGAGGTTTCTATAGTTTCGAGTACGTTTTATTTTTTATTATTGTACTCGTTCTAAAGTGGTTTTGTTTTACGACTTGAAACTTCAACTACGACTTGTTGCACAGAATAGTTTACAATCGATGGCGGCCGTTTAAAAAGAACAATTACAAAATGTGTATGCAATATGCATGGTATGAGAAATCTAAAATAAATAACCACTATTGATAAAATAATTGTGTAAGTAACATTTCTAATGTTATGTTCTCAATAAAAATCTACGTATTTTTCATGAAATAGTAATTTATTGCGCACACATTTTTTAAATCAATATATTGTTCAAAAGAAATAAGCATGGACGAATTGTATTTTTTTGTTATTTTTTCAAATGTCTTAACCGTAAAGTTACTTTCAACAAAACAGTTTCATTATACTCAAAAATCGAACTTTAGAATCCTTGGTAAAATTCTGTATTAAACTAGAACGATAGAATTTTTAAAGTTCTACAGGTAACTCATAAATGATTAAAACAGTCATGTTGAATATATTTCACCGGTTCAAATGATTTTGAAAGACAACAGATTTTTTTCGTATTTAACTAAGATTGTTTCATTAAATTTTCCAAGTACCTATACTTATACAATACAATACAAGGATCAATCTTATCTTTTAATCGGATTTAAGTTTAAATAAACGTATAGAAATATTTGTTTTAAATTATACAACGTGTTCTCTTCGATAAGTATTAAATATTTTAATCTTCTTTCTAGAATAATAAAACGAGACTGTCGCAGAATAACGCTTATACCTAACTCCTTAGTATCCGTTGAAACAAAGTTGTTACGAAGGAAAAACCTTTTAATCAATCGATTTGCACGAGAATACAATGTGAATACCTTAAAAAGCTGTTTTTTTTTTACCAGTTGATATACGTACAATACATTTATTCGATTTCGCTGTAAGTAACACGATAGTACATGGTAATTGGATTTTTTCTTCGGAAATCAAAAGGTAAAAAGTTTAACTTTAACGGGCAGGTGCCCGGATAAACGAGTTTGTCTCTCCTAAATCGTGGCGTTTTATATTCTTATAATTTAATAATACTCGTCGTCCCGTCGCCGCGGTCCGTTGTCAGAAAGTGAGAATTATGATCGCATTTTAGAGTTTTGATTAAGAAATTAAGTAACACGAGCTTATAGGTGCCTGTCCAAAACTAAACACTAATTAACTTGGTCGTTATCCCTTCGAATTTTCCGACTTGTACGTGTATAGTAACTTTATTAAACTTTCGGAGCTCGGTCGGACCATAAAAAAAATACGATAGGCATTTTCCTGTTGACACGAAAAGGCTCCAAAGGATTTAATAAACAAAATTCCTTGCGTCGCTCAATCGAATGGGGTATACACTTATTTTTTCAAACACGTGTTTTACATTACGGTCACTGTACCGCTTTAAAAAGTAAACCGTATTAATACTTGTGGAATCACTTTTTTTTTTTTTTTCCATTAAAATTGTTCAAATTCATATCTTTTTATAATATATATATATATATTTTTATATTTCACAACCATAAATCATAAACAAACCTCTTATCATGTCAGTTTTCCAGTTGGTAATTCTTCGGTTCATTAATTTTATAAAAACTTACTATCGCCCGAATCGCAACTGAAACACCAGTCTGAATTATTTTTATATTAAAATATGACGTGTTACAATGAATTTACATTACGTACAAATATAACTGCGCCATACCTATGTGTTTTATGTTCGTGTTTTTCGTTTTATTCATTGATACATTTTCATTCATTTTTGATGTTCGGTATTATTTTATACTGGCATACCAGTTACAAAGTCAACCATAATGTATAAATTGCAACACAAAATTCAATAACAATATAACACAGGTACCTAATACGGTTACAAAAGACGATGAAAAAAAAAAAATGGCCCTCGTTTTACCGGACGAGATTGATAAGGTAGGTATTGGCTTTCCTGTATTGATCGAGTGTATACCTAATTAAGTCGAGTAAATCTAATATACTCTGTTCTAATTAAACTCGGAAGAAACGGAACATTGTTACTTCATAAGTCAGTCCTCGGGGAACGTTGTTTAATTATATAACAGAAACAAATTATGAATCGGCAAACCGTAAAATAATATTACACTACGAGAGAACTCGGTTCAAGTGTATCGCGACTGTCGAGTGACATTTTTATTACTTAAGTTGCAGTTTTTGTCAAATACATTAATATTGTTAACAGTTTCCTGTTAATTCGGTAACTCAGCCTATATAATTATTGTATAAAAAGATAACTAAATAAATGAAACGATTAATTATAAAATTAAATTTCAAATATTTTACACGTTCTGCTTAAAAAAACAGGCCATTTTTGTTGTACGTATTTATGCGTCGTATGTGAAACGTAAACAGCCGTCATTTAAACCATATTGTATGATATCCTTGTACGATAATCGCAAGACAATTATCAATTTGTAATTAAAAAAAAAAAAAGTTATTTGATGAAACGTACAATTTTAACATGTTGGCTGAAAATTGTCCATTTCAGTGTGATAAACTATACGCATTATTGTTGGTAAGTAAGTATAAAATAATTATATTTTAATTGCATCAGTCATTTTCACTGTCTTTAGAATAATAACTCTATTATGTATTTCCTTCTGCGTAATCTTTATCGGACAAAATAGATCAAATATTATGATTTAAGATGCTACCTATAGTTTATCAAAACTTAAAACTTTTAAACAGCAAAACCAAAAAAATTGATTGAAAAAAACAATCTTTAGTTCTCTAATTTCCGAACATCATTCATTAAAAATAAGTAAAATTTCGTCGAAACTGACAACTCTGGTACCCGAAGTTGACAAAGTAATATTAAAATTAGAGTTTACTTATTCTATTATTGATTACAACTTATAATAGTATATTATTATATTGTTATGGGCAACAATTTTTTTTCTTTTCATAAAATTATACAAAAGTAAGTTTTTCTCCTTTGAATTTATTCATATACCCTGCGGGCGTTTAACGCGTTTGTATTTTATATAAGTTCAATCGATTCTTGTCCTTTTGTTGTCGAAATTTGATCGATTATCGTTGTATTATCTGGCCGGATACTGCAGTACAGTCGGTTTGGGTCATGGGAGATGGACGTTCTAAGTTTTAAGATGATTTTATCATATATCATACATTATTGAATTTCAAATAAAAAAATACCCCGATAAATAATGATTTATGATCATCTCGAACTAATTTAAGCGAAAAAAGTAAAAGTCAAGTATACGAATTTATAAATATTAAACGATTAAGAATTTTATAAAAAATTGTTTGAAATTGATGAATTTTTTTTATGGCTTTATAATATATCTTGTTTAATCGTATCATAATGTAGAAGAGTACATATGATCCAAGAGTTTTTTTTTTTTTTTTTTTACGTCAGTTTTCAAGTAATAATCATTTTATTTTTTTATGATTAACAAATGATTTTTTTTATTATTTTTTAATTTATTAAACAAGCACTGGAGATGATCACCTATTTGAGTTTCGATACAAATGCAAATTCAGCGTATCAAAACGCAATACTTACTAAAGACATAATCAATATAAATTTTTTTTATATAACTAAAAATTATAATTCAATATTTTTGATAAAAAGTTACTACCTACAGTGCAACGAGCGATGCGGGCGTTAAACAAACATAATCAACAAACGAATGTCAACAATACTTTTATATAATAAACCGACCTCGTAAATAATCAATAAATCCTATATAGTTGTTAACTGCATGAATAAGTATGTACATTTTGGAATTTTCTTTCATTTTTTAAAAAAAAAAACACAACAAAAAATACATGATAACCTTGATCAGAACATTTTACATTATACAACAAAAATATAATTATTTTTTATTGTGAAGTAAAATTATTATTGTAAACTACAGTCTACAGCTGTAGTATAATAATATGATCACGAGTCGCAAATAAGTATATTGGTTTTTTACCCTTTGCAGATATTTACTATTAAAACGGTGTCTCCAGTATTTAATATTGCATTATTTTCGTCTTTATGCGTAAAAAAAAAAAATGATTTTTTGCCTTATGCCATAACAAAAAATATGTACATATATTTATTGACGTGATGTGGAATAGAATTTGTAAAATTAAAATGAAAAATTCAATTTTAATTCACATTGATATGAAATATGTTGTTCTAAACTAGTAACTTAATAATAACGACGAAAATACGTCGTCATAATATGTTCAAACATTTATGGAGATTGACATAAACTGTAGTGAAAAATAATATACCTATAAGTATAAAACACCAGCTTCTAGGAATATGTTTTTTTTAAAAGATGAATTAAAAGTTTGTAACACATATTATATTAAAAAAAATAATAAATAAAAAAATTGAATGTACCAAATTCATATTGTATGTGGTGGGTATATTTGTAACTCGGTGTGTAAAAATAATTGCAATAAAAACATAAAAAAAAAACTAATCCATCGGCGCGTTTTAGAATGGCGTTCATGCCTTGGGTCAAATATTATGCTAAAATATATTGACACTCTTGGCAAGTTGTTATACGTTGTATGGTAAAAAAAAAGAAAAGAATAAACGTAGATCGCTCGCAAAGTTATTTTTCAAACGTTTCAAATAATATAATATATTCGTAATATTATAAAGTAATAAAAGAGTTTTTAAGTTTTGTGTTTTTAAAAGTTACCATACTATATTATAATTCTGATATAACAAAAAAAATGAGTTAACATGCGATTATTGTGAATAAGTTGAAAAATAAAATAGTTTCAAACATTGCGTTTTTAATAACGCGCCACTAAAACCACACAAGAACTATAAAACTATGTACTAAATTTTAAACTATCCGGCCCTAAACCAACTGGTAAATTTTCAAAAGTATCTATTTCTTTCATTAAAATACGGTTCAATAACTTACTCTATGATAAAACACGACTGTTAATTTTTATTAAACAGTTGTGACCGTAAACAATTTTTGGTTTTTTAACGTATTTTTGTCAATAATACCTGTATTATTATATACATTTCATAATAATACGCCAAGTGTAATATTTGTAGATAAGTAGTTATTTTTGTTTTTCCAAATACTCAAAACAATATTGATGGAAGAAACACGCATCATTGTTTTTAGTTTTAGGATATCGATAACCGGATAGTTTTTGACAAATTTTCTATTCAAACGCGATAAAAAATAAATAATAATAATAAGAGATCTGATGCCATTTAACACCTAATATGTACACTGGTGCACGTTTTGCGGGTAAGCTCTCCTGCCACGTAGAATAAAAATATTCGAATAATTTATTTTTATATTAAAAAAAAAAAAAAAATTTTACAAGTCGCATTTAAATTCATTATTTAACACTTAAATTATAAATAATGCTTTATTTTGATAAAAAAAAAAATATATATAAATGTTGAAGTCGATTTATTGACAAACGATTTTTTTTCATAGTTTTAAATAAAATCTCGAAATCTGATTTACACATTTTTTTTATTTCATCAGTAAGGAAATAAAAAAAACTATTTCCACAATTTCGCTGATTCTACGAGAACTTTTTTTACCCGATATATTGATCTTTGATGCAGTTCACTTAAATGCATGTTTTCTATCGTATAAATTGCCTATGTCTTACCCCTTTATACAAATTTGACACCATTAAAGTCAATTTTTACGCAACCTAACATAGTTTCGGTACAGTTAGATATCATTATAATGTTAAGTATTTTGTGTGAAACATTCAAGAAAGTTCAAATTTCATATTATACACATCATAGTAATTTTTGGTGATTGGAGAGTGCAAAGACATATATAATTATAATCGGAACTCCTCCTATTTATACAACTCTAAAAACCATTTAATAAATGTTGGATTTTATACATTTTGATAACAGCTATTGTAATTCTAAGTGATGATGTTGGCTTATTTGTTTGATGTATTTACATAGATTCGAATAGAGCACGGGCAATTTTAACAAATATTACTAACAGTCGTCATTCAAAAAACTACATAGTTCGTATGCTCGGACGTTTAATATGTTATGTATAATAATCTTATACATTTTCATATTATAACAACGTTTTTTTTTTTTTTTTTATCAAATTCTACTCGTGACTGATGCGTGAGGTTAGGTTACGTAGTTATAATCGTAGTCGGAATCAGTTGAATAAATTATTCGGTGTCAAATGTTCTATTTTTTTTTTATCTTCTGTGCCTAATTAGTAATATCAATCATATGTTGAACCGGTAATTGTGGTTGTTTTTTCTACAAGATTATATTTTAATGTCATTGCCGTACATTAAATTCATTGTCCGCAGAGATAACCGCTGTTTATTTCGTATACGACCACGACGTAACCAAATAATATTTTATAATCAAACATTTAAATGAACATAACGGAAGCAGTAATAATTTTTGACAGTTCTCTGCATCTCGTCGATGGAATGAAATCGGGCCACCCGTCGTATTACAGTTATTAAATTTGCAACGCAGTCAAATGAAATTCCTTTTTCGGAAAATCGCGCGTTCTCCGAAAAAAAAAATAAAATAAATATTATGACGGTTCTCGCGAGAATAACAATAATAATAATAATAATGAAAACATTTCGTTTTTGGACGCGCTTTATTTTTTTTTCTTGATTTTTTGCTAATTTTTTTTTAGTTTTGTCGCACGACTTGGGCGGGACCACCGCGGTATAGTGTTGACGACAACAATCGACGGGCGCACGAAGATTCGTATTGCTTCGCGTAATCAATTTGAAGTTATAAATCATTACGTACTCTCCCGAAAGCGTAGTCGACTGGAATTTTTACGTTTTATTTTTGTTATTCATAAATAATATTACAAAAATTATTCTAGCGAACAACGTCCGAAACTCATTTCTGTAAGTGTCGTCGTGACCCGATCGGGAATTATCGACTGTTATATCTGTATAAAAATATAGTTCGAACGTGTGCATTTTTGTAGGTAATTATTTTTTCTTTTAATGTTCATTTTTATTTGCCGTAAGCGTTTATTATGCTATTCAGATAATCGATTTATTTGTTTTGTTACAACGCTTCAGTGTATAATAATCGTTTTATCCGAGACGACGTGTCAACGAATCGGTCATCACGCCCCACATGTATTTCTCACAAGTGCCAGCAATAAACGAGATTTTTTCAGAATTACGTTTAAATATTGTATGTACATCGTACATTAGTCTATGATAAATAGTTTCACATATTTTATACTATTTTTCGAACAGTTTAAGAAATTATTGTGCTGAAGTTCAGATAGATGGATGCTTTAAACGCCTACGGCCTTGGACACTGAATAAAACGATTATTTTTAATCAAGATTTATTTATCTTTTTTTTTTTTTTTTTCGTTAGTTTTATAGACTAAAACTGGAAACTATAACCATACGTATGTATCATATGTCGATGATGTATATGATAATCAGTGAAGTTATAATATTATTAGTAAAATCTTTCAAGTATTATGATAGATTTTCCAAATCGATGTCAAATTAATTTGAAACGTTCACATATTTATTGGTATTTGAGTAAATTTTAAACGTGATGCAAATTTCAAACAATTTCAATCATTTTAGAGCCGTGAATATAAAACTTTAGCGTTTTCATAATTGTTTTACGTTTTATAAAACATACATTTTTTATATTTATGACTAGAAACTTTAACGCCACGAAACATATTGTTCTGTACATCGCGTTAGAAATGTTTGATAATTTGTTCGTATTTTTCTGTTCACTCTTCTATTGTTCGTTTCATCGTTATTATTTTTACCTTTTCGGTTTTTGTAACGGAAAGTTCTCTTTCAAAGCGTTTTCAACAATTTCACAAAGTTTCAACTTATTATTGGAATGGATTCAGTATTGAAGCTTTGTTTTATACTCGTAGTTTATAACAATATTGATACCAAAATATGTAGGAAATAAAAACTTACAACTTATCGAGCGACTTGACGCATCGAGACGGCTCAGAATCTTGATTTTCGTGTGCAAATCATTGCTTACAGTTAGCAGTCAAACAATATATGCACCCATATTGTCATCTATATAGCGACCCATTCTAAAACTAAATAGTTTTATTTTTCGAATTCAATACGATCTCTACGAAATGCGGTCGTTATAATGTCTTATTCGCAGACGTATTCCAGTGAACAAATTTAAATCGTTGTGTATTATAGTATATTGAACTTCTGCAAATCTTTCGCTCCTATCACTCCGAGTTCTATTGTTACGTGCGAGACATATGACGACCAAAAAAAAAAAACCTCATATTGTCATGATACTATCACGAAAATGTGTATTTTCCATTTTTTTTCTTATTTTTTTTTTTTTTAATCGCAACACCAAACCGCGTTCACGCAAACATAAGATATTACACGCAGCCGTACTTGACAAGCACATCCACGTTAAACACTCGTGCCCGTGGGCGTTTTGTTGAAAGACGTCTCGACGCGTTCTATTTCCGTTATATTTAGCGTTTCTCGCAAATGCTTTCTCCATCCCAAAAATATTTATGCTTGCGTGTTTTGCACTTGTAGGTATACGTTATTTACGAATTTTTCTATTTTTCCTCAGTTATTGTTTCATAAAAACTTTAAATTCCGATTCAATTATACGGGCTCGCACGATTCTCGCTTCCCTAGCGCTGTATTCGTTTCTGTTTTTTCTCCCGAATACATTCAACTGATATTCAAACCGGCCGCAACACTAATTTCAAATAATAATTTTGATTATTTTATAGTTAGGTGTAAATATGGTACTTGGAAATTCTCAATTTGTAAAAGATACATTATTTTATCACTAAGAAAATGGCTGTTCATGTAAATCAAGTGAATGCAGTTTAACAGTGCACAGTTTCTATGCTGATAACACCTATCTGGTTATTTATTTGGTTATTAATCGTTTAACGTTAGAGAAATCGGACTAAAATTTAAAATTCCGATAGTTAAGATTTGAAAACGTAATGTATTATGTAACAGAACACTTTTTATTCGCGTTTAAAAATTTTGAAAAAATTCTACATGTAGTTTCGGAAGTAGGTTAGGTTAAGGTAAAAAAACGGTAAGTAAAAAGCTGTCATTTTGGTGCGATACATAACAGTTTTGACGGAGATTCAATATTAGTTTTAGTAACGATTGAACATCGCCACAGCTGTGTAATAATTCTTCGCAATAATAAATAATACAACGAATATACTAAAAAAAACATTTTTCATTGTGTCGGTACAATTCGTAGGTATTTTCTAAATCGCACGTAACGGTCAAAATATATTTTCAAACCAAAATAGATGCCGCTCAGAGTCGCATTTGTTTTTTTTAAGAAACATTGCGCGTGGTCAAAAACTGCACCTTCCGAAACACCTGACGAGACATACCGTTATCATGATGTCTCCGCCGGTTCTCTAACCGTCCGAACGAGTGATGACTTTTTTTGCATACGAATGAAACGAACGACGAATAAATTACGCCCAATTTTGAATGTTTTAAGTAAATGACGAGATTTTTTTTTTTTCCCCGAAAAAATCACCGACACCAAAACACCACACCACATCCGCGTGTGACTGCTTCATCGTTTTCGTCACGATTTTTCGGAATCGCCTCGTGTCGAATTTGCATAGGCGCGTTATCACTCGCTTGTTCGGGCTCTGCGTCAGCCGTATATCGCGCGTCGTTGAATTGATCGGAATCCGGTGGGGTCGACGGGAGAGAATAAAAAATAAAAACCCACGTCGTACCTACGGCAGCAGGGCACTGATTGATCGCTATTTTCCAACACCGATGTGTCAGGAATTATTGATCCCGGGCTGGGATGTATGCAGATGCATACCAGAGGCGTTTTCCTGCTCTCCGTCAGCCTGACGTCCCTGGCGAAGAACGAATACCGATTCAAATGCGCGCTGCGGAAGAACGGGGCAGGGCCCCGTCGCAGGGACCATCGAGTTGGCCGAATTCTCATCGATAGGTGCTTGCTTAAACATCTAATTGTTTTTATGTTTTTTCACTCAAATGGTTAGATTGAATATACTACTAGTATAGTGGGTAGTCGATACAAGGCTGTTACGACGACCCTGAAAAATGTTTAAAAAAATTTTCGGCTGTTTCTTGGCCGGTTCAAAAATCGAAATTTTGCATTTCAGCTGGTTCTTTCACACTGGTTTAAGTTTTGCAGATAAAAGTCCGTAACATAGCGTACGATAAACAGTCTGTACGTCTTTCTCGGTCGGCTACTGGCCGATTTTACAAAATCAATTTTTTTTTCATTACGGTTTAAATTTGTTGTCGAAAATGTAATTTCATGATATTTTTTTTTTTAATAATCAAAATTCCAAAAAACAAAAGCGTCGGTAGAATAAAGGTAAAAATATTACTAATTTGAATCGTTGTCGTTTTTCAAAACAAAAATGTGTTAATTATTGTTTAATTTGAACTGATTCCCTACAGGATAACCTACAAAGACGACCTATAAAAATAATGTATAGAACGCGCTCTGGCACAATTCGGTAGTAACTCTATCGGATATTCGCATAGACCTTTTAAATTCAAATGTTCCTCTATCTTTTTAAAGCCGAGTGGTATGTAAATTTTTTCTCAACTACATAATATTTAGTTTGTAACCAAAGTTTAAAGTAGTATTTGTTCATAATTCAAGTATTTCGTTCAGTTAAAAGTATTTATTTTAAAATTTTAAACGATTCCTAGTGATAGTTTCGCGATATAAATATATAGTAAATATGTTTCAATACGCAAACATTTATAACAGTATACAGTAAATATTTTATTTTATTAAAATATTAAACGTTTTATGTACATTGTATTTTAAACGTTACTATTATACGTTCCAAGTGAGACCATTTAACTAAAACTCGTAGAAAAAATGCCATAACAAAATAATTTTATTTACCATTGCGTACTCTGCAACACGCATCACCGACTAATTTTTTCAGACAGGTTTTTTTTTTTCACTTCCACATTTATAGGCATTAAAAATAAACGGTAAATTAATTCAGTGCTTTGAAAATGTTTTATACGAACGCTTTTAACATTAATCAGATACAGTACGCTATCCCATATAAATTATAGTCATTCATAATTCTATCATGTGGAATTTTACACAAACATTCAAACAATAATAAAATACACTTCAGTACCTACGATCATTACACATTTTGACTTTGGTGGAAAACCTAAGTGCGAAAATCGTTACACATAAAGGAAAAATTAAATTTTAATTATTATTAAATTGTGTTATTTAATTATTGTAAAAGTTAAAATGTAACATAACCATAACAAATTGAATTGAAATATAACGCTGCTGTGTAAGTTCTGCTATTTTACGGAAAGTGTGTAAAGATCTTTTAACCGATAAGACGTGTATTGTGAACTAAATTGTTCAATTAGTGTTATGATATCCATAGAGTTATGGATGAATGTAAATTATAGCAATAAATTTATTCACTAATTTCACTACTGATAACACATAAGAAAAAGACTTTTATAACATGTTTTTCATTTGATTTCCGTGGCCGTAAAGTAAAACAGTGTTTAATTCCCAATTTCTATTTGTATTAATCCAAATACATCTGCAGTTTTGTTTTAAAATTAACGTGCACTACTAAGCGAAATAAAATCGTCCCTTATTGACTGTGTTCTAATAACACGTTGCAAACGTATCTATCAATACCGTATAGTTCTCGCGGTATTCATGAAAATGTATTGTTGAAGTTGAGTACAATTGACATGATCATGTGACTAGTGCCTTCCAAGCTATTTTAGAACGTTTTAGAATTATTCTCAACTTGAAGATCTTCTGAGATTTGTATTGAATGAAAGAATCGCCAAAAAGTGAAAAAGTACAATGAGTATAACCAGTCAGAAATCTGCAGTAAACAAACCGAAGCAATATACAAGAAATACAATAAACGATTGCGATTTTATGACGTAAAATTGGATTTTCGGGTTACTTTTGAATTTCACACGGTCACAGTGCGAATAGTATACATGCATACATTTTTTCGGGACGGATTTTAATTTAAAGGTGTTATTTAGTAGATCGATGTACAATTTGTATTAGTGTATTTATATAACCACTTGATTTTATTTTGATATTTTCGATAACGCACGAAAAAAATTGTAGGTCGTTTGTTTTTAATTAGTTTTTACGGCACAAACAAAATTTATTGCACACTCCAGGCGGATAATCGTTGGGCGTTTCCGTTAATTGAGATTCCAAAAATTTCGGGTAGAATTGACGAAACGGGTTGAACGTTTTAGTAAAACTCCGGTAATTTATCGCTCGACAACCAACGTATAACCGTATAAATCATAATTTTCCGCTCAACTTTTACAGAATACCAGTGCGATCGGATATAAATTATACGTACACCTGTTCAGTACGAAAACAGATTGTATGATAAAACAAAAATCTTCGACGTGTTTAAACACTATGGGACATGATATTGGGTATAAAGATAATAATTATGGTATCAAGCAGAATGCATTATCATTGCATTGGTTGTATTCAAGTATGTTTGGAAATACAAATACAATATATATATATTTATAGTTCATAATATGTGTATTTTGAGAGCGGAAAATACACTTTTCTTTTTCGAAAATTTGGTTCAACAACTATAAATAATCGTCGGAGTATATTGCAACTCAAAGATTTTTCATAAAATTATTTTTCTCTAAAAATCGAACTTGAAATTCAACACAAACATTTTGCAATCATAAAAACATTATAGGAATTGTAGCTATACCTTTTTTTGTTTTTTTTTTAACAGTCACCATAAACAGTTATCATAACATGTTTATATAAATTTACGTAGACGGTTTAAATGCAATGAATCTATTATGAGAATAACTTCACGAACCTAATATTCTATTTGTTAGTTATCGGACAATTTTCTTTGGGCTATTATTATTATTTTTTTTTTTTTTGGTACCAATACTTGAAAGAAAAATTATAACGGCCTTTAATCATCGCCGGTTTACTTTTGAAAAAGCTTTAAATATTGTTTTAAGTGGTTGCTTCAAAACCAGACTTTCACATACACGACTGCAGAGATACCACTTCATCTTCAAACGGTTACAGTCCTCAGTTGCACTTACTACTTCAAGTACGTCCGCGTTCCCCTCTTTTTGCATAAATGTTTCATTGATAAAATAAAATAGTGTTCTATGATGCAACTATTATGTACTCATAGACATTATTTATCTCGTGGGTTTCAAATTTTCAAAAACAAAACATTTTTTTTTTAACAAAAAAAAAATTATTTAACTCGACCGTTTTTACGTTTCCGAGTGCAATAGAGAATTTTTCTAGGGAATGTTGTAGATTTATGAATTGCACTTATAAATAACTATGGTGTAGGTCACACATATAGAGTTATCAAAGTTTTAATGACGTTCAAACTTCATTCATTCCAGTAATGTGTCAAAATTTATATATATTGTGGCAATTTATGGAATGGTTACACGAAAAACATACAGAGAAAAATGAAAAAAAAAAAAACTATGTCAAAGCGTAAAAATTTTGAATACCACATACAGGGCCGTCTTTAACCTTTTTGAGGCCCTGGGCAGTGGTATAATGGGGCCCCTACGACTTGGGAAGAACGCTATTTTATTAAAACGGGTGAATAGTGAGGTGGTAAAAAAGAAAAAGTCTAGATCAATTTAACTGTAAATTATTGTTATTTTTAGAACTTCTAACTCTTGTTCTTTGAGATAGGTCCTCGTAGTCAGATCCCGGATTTTTTTCTTTGGCGGACGATTCGAAGTCATCAAATTTATCCCTGAGGTTATTAATAAAATCATCGAGTGAAGTTAACAAATTAGTTGCAACGGTAATAAATATCGATTATCGGTTGGTGATCTGGCAGGAGCTAGGGGGCCCCATCGATCGCGGGGCCCTGGGCACGTGCCCAAAGTGCCCAATGGGAAAGAGGTGCCTGACCACATATAGAAAAATATCATGTGGTTCAGATTGTTTGAAAGACATGAAACCATTCACTAAATTTAAATGGTTCTATGATATAAGAAAAATTTGCGAAAATTGACCGATCTAAACATTTCGGTCCTGTAATAGGTACTTGCTCCGCGAAACCGTTCAAAACCAAATATGACTATTTAAAATATTATAATTTAAAAATCCCTACCGTAACCTTGTCTGGAAATATAAGGTTATTAAGAGCACATTTGACTGTTTTGACATTATGTTGTTGTTTTATTTATTATCGAATTTTTAGAAAAGTTTCAAATTAAGTACCGATCGCCTATTTTTTAAACGTGTCTGCATATTATGATGGAAATACCATCAGTATTTTTCGACCCAAAATGTTGGTAAAAAAAAAAAAAAAAAACGAGTTGATTAAAAAACAGACATCATCGTAAAACCGTTTCTCGTCGCAATTTCCGGTGTATAAAAACGTAACGTAATATTATTTATTAGAAATTCAAGGCGTTTCCAAACCGTTTTTCCGGTACTCTGTACGATAAACTTTGCTGGTTTACAAGTAAGCGTTATTTATGTACCGATTAATCGTGAAAACCGCGATGAAACATAACAACAGTGTAATTTTTTGTCATCAACGAGTGCAAAAAGATATAAATCACGCGCTAGTTTCAAATCAAAATTTAGAACTTTTACTCGAAACCTATGGCCGTTATAGAAACAGCAAAACAACATTATCCGACGTCGCGGTAGATACGCGCGTTTAAGCTTAAAAAAAAAAAAGAAAAAAAAGAAACGGTCGTTCAACCGTCACAATGCGTTTTCGGGGCGAGACCGTAAATTCTCATTAACATCGTGACAATCGATTTCGGACTTGACGCCGTGAAGCGTTTTAAATTATTATGCTCCGTCACCGTTATTTGTTTTTCGCAAAGCCATCGTCATCGCGGACTCCGTCGGGGGCCTCGGAAAATAAACGGACATACAAATGATAATAATAATAATAAAAAAATATAAAAACACAAAAAGTTATTATTGCTGGGAATTCGCAGTATTTATGTGTGTTCGCCATCATAATTCATTACATATATCTTCGTTGAACATTTTAGACGAGTATACAGGGAGGTTTTTTTGTACGTTGACCGTAATAAATGTACAAACCTAATTTCTCCGTCGCTACTAATTTTTATTCGATTCATGATTTATTGATTCGGAACAATTCAACACGATTCGATCCGAAACTTGTTTACCACAACGTACTTAGCCTCTATATAGTACACAAGAACGGTCATAATATGGATATCGATTTTGATACACAAAAGTTGGATGAACGCGGGTCGTATTTAAAAGTTTTAAGTATAAATTGTCTAAAACCTATAAAATAAAATTACACGAAAACAATCACGCTATTATTAATAATACGACACGTTCGCGTATTGTAAACATTTAAAAAAATATGTTTTCTTGGCGATTCACTATGCGGACATCCAACTAAGTTTTATTATTTAACTGATAAAAATTTTATCATCTAATAATTCTAAATTTTCCATCAATAGCTATTTTTTGTAGATTAAATATGAATAGAATTAATCAAATTGAAACTTGAAAAGTTTTAGATGCTGTGCGCTGTGAGGAATTTGTTGCTTTTTAAAAATATGATTTTTTCTCGGCAAACACTGTTTTTGATAAACAAAATACTTCGATATTTTCATGAAACATCTCATACGACCGGCTGTTTGACTTAAATGGTTTAACGTCTTTATCCGAGGCGATTTTTGAAATTTTGATTATTTTTTTAATTATCGTCCGAATAATGTGAAATTTTCATGTCTTAAATTGTTCGTTCGTACAGGAATGCTCAGAACTTCGCGTAGTTGAATACTACGCAAGAGATGGAACTTAATTTAAAATTATATTGTATTTCATATGGAATTTGTTTTGATATTTTGATTGTTTTTTGAGTAGTGTGCAAAATGAGAACGCGTAAAGCTTAACATTTTGTACAAACGTCGACAGAATTCATTTCTAAACGTTTTCAGACGTTATAAGTACTAATAAATTTAAAACGTCATCAGAGCTTAAGGAAAATTCTAGTCACATTATTGAGTAAAAGGAATGCTCCGATTATAATTCTCTGTAAATACCTAGTAGATATATATATATATGTATGTATAGAGTGCTTGTTAAATATTCCAGTTTAAGTATGTGACTCACACTAAGCAAGCAAAAAATAGCAATTATAAAGAGTTTACGATTCGGTCGAAAATGATTATTTTGAAATCTATAATTTGAAACTTGAACACTTAACTATTATGAAACTTAAGTAATAAATGCGCACAATAATTGAAGGAGTTATTAAATGACTGGACTCGCTTATAATTGTAGTATTTATAAGCGGTCTATACTAGACTAAATTAAACAGTGACTCGTCCAAAGCGTTGTCGCTACTCTAAAAAGCTTCCCACGTAGAATTTACTTTCTTTTTCAAACATTTATGTTCAAAAACAAATATCTAATGTAAAAACAAGCGTACAACAAATGAAATCTACAAAGGTCGTAAATATTAAACTAGTCGGTAATCAAAAAGTATAAAATCAAATAGTTACCATAGTTGCGTTAAAAAGTAGTCGCAATACCTATAATTTTTTTAAAATTAATTTATGATTGTTAATTTACAGTGACATATTTTATTATTTCTGTAGGCATTTCTGTTTTATTTAGATTATTATTCTTGTTGAATTCAAACATATTGTGCAACTATTATTATATCCATAAGATTATTAAAATTACTGCAATTATTCATTTCAAAACTCAAAAACTGTCACTCTGTATACGACGTGTTTCGATTCCGTACTTATGAACAAAAAGATTCATTAAATACGATCGTCTGTCCAAACGTTTCCGGAAAATTCTGATTTATTGAACTCTCATAGCGATTTCCACATTCGGTTATTTCTTAGTCTTTTTTCTTATAAGCACATCGTTTGTCTCGGATGTGGCGTAATATATAGTACGACTGGATTTGTCGATTCGGATATTTTAGATGCGAAATTTCAATCGGCATGAGCTCTTATATCCGTCTACGGATTGTGGTTTTATGCATTTTAAGAAGAAGAAAAAAGAAAAAAAAAGACACACAACTCTCAGTCGTATTCGCTATAGTAAAAAAACTCTCATTTTCCTTTATAAAATATTTAGCGTGCTCCATGACGTGTTCACCAAACGCAACGATTTTAACGAACGTTTTCCGCTCTCGCAGACATGCAATAACGGAATGAATAAAATACGGAAATAACATGGTATGAAGAAAATCAATTTAGTTTTTCGCTCAACCATATTATTTTGTTTGTTATTCGCACCATCCTCGAAACATTCTAGCGATCCACGTCCGTACCGAAATAAATGTGTGTATATTAAACATAAAATTAAAATAAAATTTATCGGATCGATTTTACGGTGCGAGAACGATGCCGAGACGGTAGAGATAACTTTGTTCCTCGGTGGAAGCGTGCGAAATGTGTCGTAAAATAATAATTGCATTTAGTCACGAGTCGTGTGTGCACATAATCCAAGAGCAAAATGAAATATAACACAATATTACTCAAAAAGCAGAGCCTGCTTTGTTTAACATCGATCTCTTTGATAGGTATTTATTAAAATAACCGACCTAAGTATGTACTTGTCGGGTAAATGAGGTGATATTTACAGATTTTGAAAGAATAATTCGCTTTGTAAAGCAATCTCTTATTTCTTGGAAGAACATTTTGTTTGTGTAAAATATACTTATGACATCTGATAATTTTTAAACACTACATATTTTTTGATAGTTCTTCGTTTTACATTGTTTTCTTATTCACGTTTAACAGGCTTAATTAATGTCTTCGTTTATGACATTTTCATCAGCGTTAATTGTTACCTAAGCACCGTATTCGATATTTTCAAATTTTTTCTTCACAGTTCATCAACAAATATCTTTGAAATTCAATGAACTCAATGTTAAAAAATCGTAAAATTTTTGAATTCGAAATATAAAAATCTCTGATATCTCCTTTTTGAGATAATTTTATATAATACGTTTTTATTTACAATGACTCTATTTGTTTTATAGTAAAAGAACCGCTGTGTACCGAAACGACTAATCCTTCTGCGTAAACAATATTTTTGATCGATACCAAAAATTCTTCAACTATTGTATTGATAAAGTTTAAAAATTGTTTTATATTATTTTCAAATTCTTGTTTTTTTGCTGTACTAACAAATTCTTTTTGTTGATAAAATGAAGCTGGCAGTTTTATAACTTTATGTATTTTACTTACAATACAAAACGCCAAAACGGTATTCATTTTATGTACAATATGAGAAAATGATAATATTTTTTTGGGCTCTTATACATAATTGAGAACCTAGGTAATTATGACCCGATGTTAAAATTTGTACAACTATATGGTTTCACTCATCAAGTTTGTACAGTATCGTTCCATTAGAAAGGAAACGTTAAATTTTGTTTCACATACAAATATTTCATACAAATATTGTACAGGTAAAATTATTAGCATCGTTCAATATCGTCCAATCAACCTATGTGTGATCGTTTTTTTAATCAATAAGATATATTCGGACAAGTTAAATATTCACATAGAATTATACAAGGAAACTCTTTCTCTATTTAGTAGAATTTACATTAAATTGCAGCATCTACGTAGAATTATTTTTTACCATTGAAAACAAAAACGTGTAAAACAGTGTAATAAATATGACGGACTTTTGACAACAAGTATAACATTCAAAACTGTAAAAATTGTTTATGATTTTTCAAGGTGTGATCTTTTAGACTAATAATTAGACTTATAATTATTATAAAAAAATTAATTTAAAATGCACGTACTTTGTAAAATCTTAAATAAAAATGGACAGTGACAAAAGGTTATACTTGATGCTTGTATAAAAATTTTTTATAAATAGATGAAAAAAACGTCCATTTAAGATGTATTCTATATGTTATATTAGATACTTCGCGTAACTTGACCATGAATCGAACGTTCTATCTATTCTTGTATTCTGGTATAGGAAAATTAACGTGCTAGTTAAGCTAGTGGGTACAATATTATACTATAAACCGCAATTTTTCATAACTCAAAGACTTTTTATGTCTTTAATCGACCGAGTTACCTAAATAATTTGATTTTAATATAAAATATATAATATACATACCGAAAATCTGACCAATTATTTTTCAGTGAAATTAAATCGCAGACTTACCTGAAAAATAAAATAAAGTTGTAAAAACAAAAAATTTATTAAAATTTAGATAGTTGAATAGCAGGTTTTTCACGTAATTTTTTTCCGTTCGTTTTAAAATATCTATTCAAGTAGGTAACAAAAAACGAGTGACTTAGCTGTTATCAATCAATTGGTATATTTGTTTTTGTGTTATATTGGTCACGCCCGATGCTTAAAAAGTACACAAATGAAAATTTAAAAGGATAAAAATCGAGTAACAGCTACTGACTGACTGGGCGGGTTGCTTGTTGGAGTAGCTGATACGAGCTCGCAGCTATTTCGGTAGTTTCAATTAGTATCTAGTTGTGAATTAAATGGGAGAGTGATAAAAAAATTAAAAATTCTGAGTAGTTTTATTCTGTTTGTATATTTCGGTCGTTAAACGTCAAAAGTATTCGCAGATTATACGACAAAACATGGATTTTATGACATGAATTATTACAATTTTTTTTTTCTTTTAATAAAATATTGCATGCGATCATAATTTGGCCTTTTTTTTGTATTAATAATATGTACACGCGACAACATATAGATTGTCGTTATTTTTACAAAAGAATAAAACAGCTTATTCATAAAGATCTAGCTACTCTATCCACGGAAGGATTGGCTACGGTTCGGGTTGCTACTCGTTACATAGTATGATCTTAATTTCGTAATATCAGTCCAAATACTTAATTTATTTTAAATGCTTTACATGTCCTCTTTATATACATGCCTTTATATCCCAGTCCACCCCTGACTCTATCCAGATGAAATTATTATACTTCGGTTGAATTTCCGATTCTGCGTTTGTCGTTTAGTCGAAAATTTCGACGTAAAAGGAAACTCGGCGTCCCAAATGGACGTTGGAAAAATACAAATAGTACGCGCCGTAGGGTGCAGGCGTGTTTTCAGCGAGCAGCGACTTTGTTTTCAGCGACTTTGCCGTCACACCGCCACGTTGATATTTCCTTATTAAAAAAGATTTCACCTTTGAAATTACACCAGAAACATCTAAGGGAGGAAACATGTTTTCCGAAAAACGCCAGATGCGACGTTATTACATAATATTAAAATAAAATTGCCGACCCCACTCGGAATATTAAACCGATTACCGTTGGGTTATGCCGTAGCGGCTGGGTGTCGTATATACGCGGCTTTTTGTGGCCGTCCGACTGGGGTGTGTTCGGCTCATTTTATGTTCTCTTCTACTGTACTAAGAGAGTTCCAAAAACATAGTTTATGACGTATAATTTACGTTTAAAACGAAAATAAACAAATACATGCTGTAAGTTTGATTCAGTCAAAAATCAAAACGCGAAAGCACAATGGGGGAAAAAAAGTATAAATTTTCAACGTATCATTTTCTTATCGACAACAAGACGAGAATGTTCCTATTAAAAGTGTTCGTTGCTGAGAAGAATGACGATGAGAATACGGCAACAGTATGTTGAATTTCGAACATACTTCAGAAAAATACAATAAAAACAAAACGCTTTTACATGAACAGCTAACAATAATTTTTACTAGTTTTTAGAACAGCGAAAGAAAAATATTCACAATAATAATAACACTAACAATAATTTAACATGATATTGATAATATTGACATGTATCAACGTTATACGCGTTTGGTTTATTTTTTACGTAACTATTTCATTACAAACGTCAGCTGCTTGTATTTCTACTTGTTTAAAAATGTTTGGCGTTGTAGTTCATATATATATTAGTTTGATTTTGTTAAATTGTTTGTACATCGTTGTTTAATTTTAGTACGATTTAAAATTTTGGTTAATGTTGCTTTTGGATTTACACATTTTGTTGTCGTTTTAAGTTTTCCTTTCACCTAACGAAATAACACTCGAGTAAAGAATATTTTTGTACACCGTAAAATGATGCATATAAACACTCGAGATGTACTCGGTTTATTTTAACGTAAAATATAACATTTAAACGGGTCAACGTGACTGTTATCTATACAAGTGTTGGTCAGTTGAACCGCGGTCAGAAATACACAACAACAGAGCATTATAATATGTAGGTACACAGAATACGGCTAATTTTTATCATAATTATTTTCATTCCGTTTTCGTTTTGTCCATAGTCGAGTGTGTTCGATTGTCGATAGTCTGCTGTCGCTTGTTGTACTTTACGACTTTTGTAATTTAAACGAAACATCGTAATATCATATACCCGCGGTGTGTAGATATCATCAGAGATATTCTTCGTTCTGTTATGATTATTGTATTCCATTTATCGGTTCGACTAACGCGTCAGCGCAGCCGTCTCTATAAAACGCCAGAAACCGCCACGTAGGTCGAAAGAAAAAAAAAAAGGATAAAAAAACATGAAAAGCCGCACGGAAAATGTGGACGCGAGCGCAAAATCGTCATAACATTATTATTGTCCGAAACGGCGAGGCTCGTAAACAAACCCGGGATGACGTTTTTATTGCGAGACTGTGCTAACCGATTTAAGTTCGGGTACCTACCCAACGGTGTATTATCACTCGATTATTATTATTATATCAAACGCCACTATCTTTCCATCCCCGCGGAAAACACCCTGGAAATACGTACATGGGTCGGATTCGACCCTTATTGCACTGCAAACATGCACGGACACGATTGCATTGGTTCCCCGCATCTCAGGTCTACGGCCTCAATTAACATTACATCGATAGTCCAATAATCAACATTAATTAATATAACGTCGGAAAACGGAGTAATTATCCAAGCAGACTATTTCGAATACTTGGGCAGCATTATAACAGACGACGGGAAATCGATCGAGGAGATCAAAAGCAGGATAAAAGCAAGGGTGATACGTTCGTTAAAAAGAGAAAACACAAAAGAGTATGAACGTAGCAAAGAAGAAACGGCTCATATAAGCATACGTCTGGAGTGTGGCGTTATGCGGAAGTGAGGCCTTAATAAGAAAGAGAAAGAAGCTCTGTAGATGTATGTGTTGGAGGAAGATGCAGAGAATAAGCTGGAGTGATAGAAGATCAAATGAAGACATCTTGAGGACAACAACAGTTGAGAAACGAACAATGATAGATATTACGAGAAGAAAGAGATGGCAGATGATAGGACGCACGTTAAAACGTGGAGATGAATTGCATAGTTTAATAATTGAAGGAATGATAGAAGGAACGAAATAAAAAAAAAAAGACCTAGGACGAGTTACATTGGTCAATAATGCAGTATGCAAGAGTCACTCCTTACAGGGAGCTCAAGAACATATGGCGAACGATAAAAACCAATCTTCGGATTGAAAAACAAAAAAAGTTCAATAATAATAAATGAAGATAAAATCGAATAATAATTATTATTTGGCCGAACGTTCAAAGTATAAACGGCCGTATCGTACACGAATCGATGAACATGACTATTGTTTTTAAACGTTATTATTCAACGATAACAATTTGAACAATTGCCGTTTTCTCGTGCAGAACGACGGATCGTCCACGTATGAATATTTTTTGACCTCTTACTGGTTTTATTATTATACACGATCTCAGCCCTGTACCGCACTCGCTGTCAACATTTTTGGCTTTCGGGGGCAGTCGCGTATTGCGTTGAACGGCGTAAAGTTAAAATTTGGTTAAAAATTTAAATTTAAACGCATTAAGTCAAATTTAATGACATAACGATACCGGTGTGATAATACGCAACAAACGGGTAATCGACTGAGAAACATATTAAATAGAATACCAAAATAACTACCTAGGTAAAAAAATATACTTATTTTACCTTTTTTTTTTTAAATGTAAATACAAAAACAATTACAAAGTTAAAAATGCATATACTTTATAGCGCGCAATGAAAGTACTACTACTATTCACAATACAACAATGTATACGTTATTCTTTATTTTTGGCGTATCGCCAATCTTTGTCAAAGTTCAGGATATCGATTTGGCTTCAAATCAAATTCCGTTTATTTGTTTGTATCTATTTTTTTTATTTAAAAATAAAAAGGTAACTTTCTCGAAAAAGTCAATTCAATATTCAGATGCCTGTTCATATCTGATAAAGCCAAAAAAAAAAAAAATGTATCAAATGCATGGATTTGAACTAAGACTTTAATTTTGTTGAACTGAACAACTGCAAATAATATGATACTACTTGATAATACATTTAACTGACAACACTAAATATTTATTGCATCAGTCTCACCTGGCGCCAAACATTTTGTCTCATCTACGCAACACAACTGTGCCAATTTTTACTTTTATAGTTTACATAATTTTATATGTGTTTTGTGTTATAAACTATTTTTTAAACGGTTTCAAAATATTGATTTACTAAATTCTAGATAACGATAAAATTGTTGTTATTTAATAATTGAGATACAATTGTAATACAGTCGAATTTATAATAAATTGAGAACAATGCAAAATCACAAGGAATAACTTTTTCAACATAAAACAATTGTTAAAGTCATTTTTTTTTTCTTTAGACTATGAAAAATTGACTAAATAATCATTTCTATACATCTTTAATTAACGCTTAATCTACTTTTATAAATTTCATCAAGTGAGCTTAATACCAAAACTGAAAATTTGATCAATTAAAAAATACTATGTTATTTACGCCTACAAGAAAAAAAAAAATACAAAATTAAATTTTATATTAGGTGCTTCATATTTTGTGTTAGTAGCTCTGTGTTTTGTAAGACTCTGCATATTATTTTATTTGTAATTAAAGAAGAACATTCACGGCATTTATGGTAATATGATGGTAAACGTAATATTTGTAGCTTTTCTTCCAGCGAATTTGCTAAACGTGATTTAAGTGGATAAATTCGCATAGTAAAAATTGGATAATAAAATTAACCGATTTATTGTGATTCGGAGTAAAACATAATATTTTATTCGACCTGCTATTCACTAAAAAACTGTTTGTGTTCAAGTTAATTAAATATTAAACGTTTGTATGATCACTAATTACACATTTAATAAAACTTGTTAAAAACTAAAAATATGCTTCTATCGTACAATTTTTTTCGCATTGAACAACAATTTTTCGACTATTTGTGCCGACGAATGTATACGTACAACATCAAAGTGTTATTATGAACACTCAATTGGTATTTTAACGATGTATTAATATTTTTAAAACTAATATGAACAGGTTTTGTTTACTTTGGCCCTATATAAATTTAATATTTATTTTCATAGAAAATAGGTATTAGATAGCACTCATTTCAGTTTAACATTTAACACAATCGGTTTGTCCTCTGAACTGCACGTTTTACATTTGAAAACAAAATGATTGCTAATTATTTTTTACCTAAACTTTTGGACAAGATGCTATACAGCAATGGTCGTTCAAACCAACGCTCGCAACTTGGCAAATTATTGATGATATTTGTCGCTAAAGCAGCTCCGTTTCGCGTCGAAAGATTATGGACGGTATGAAACAAACGTTACCGGTTGTATATCATTTGGATTCACACCATTCAGAGATCTGATAAAAACGGAATGATATATTATGCCGTACAAACATTGTAAAAACCTTTTCTACACACACCGACAAACAAATAAATAAATACCAGAACCGTCACCCACATTTCTACCGGCACCATCAGCACGAGCGCGTGTATAAATAACATGACGTGTTGTTGATTATGATTTCTGCGGAGAACAAAATTTAATGTTGTTTGTTCGAAATCGCAGTTTGTTTTCGTACAAGTACGTTTCGCAATATTTCAGTGAATATTCAGCAATAAGGGATGTCGAAATGACATAAAATACAATACTTTAAAAGAAAACGCTATAAAAAAAAAAAAATTATTATTGAACGAAGTAACTCCATTGGAAACGGTTTTTTTTTTTAAACTATTCGAAATATAACGCTTGAGTTAACATCAATGTAAAAATATATAATCCGACTCATAATAACTGCGTGTTATTCTTTTTGTTTTCTGGAATACCTGATTCAAATCGTAAGCGGTTCGTATTCGATTGGGATGTATGAAAGGTATGATTTAAATTATACAATTTATTTTTTCACCAAAAACTCGAGAAAGCACTTTAACCGTATTATAATGGCGAGTCAATATACTGATAAACAATAGTGTATTGTAAAATATCCGTTTTAATATAATATTAGAACACCAATACGTATTATATGACGTAAAATTTGTTTTCAATATTTTTTATAATTTAACATTTTATTAGAAGTTTGCGATGTATAAATAATTGAAAAATGTAAATGTTAATCGACAACGACTATTAATGTTAAACCTCTGCAGATAAGGTTTGCCTAATCCGTGGTTAAACTCATAATCAATAGTTTATAAAAAACAAAAATGATACAGTTGTTGAACATCAGCGCATATTGTCACGAACTTTGTAATCGTTATTTGACAATATGACAGTATTTATACAGTATTATGATTGAATACGTTTGTAGCATGGAAATTATTGATAATAGTGTCAAAAAATTTTAAGTACAAAAATACGATTAATATTCATAAAAAAATAAAATGTTAAAGACAAAATAGTATAAATATTATTTTAAGAATAATGGTTATTTAATTTTATAAAAACGTATTAAATGTTTTTTTCCTGCAATGACAAAATTATACACTTCACACATAAATATTATAATTTAAGGGCGCGTTATACGCGTTATAATGATCAGTATTATGGGATAATACTTTTATGATGAAAAAACCATTAAAAAAAAGAAAACTTTTTAAACTCTTAACCCGAAAATATTATTACGATTTTTTTTTTTTAAAGAAGCATTCTTCGTTAAAACATTAAAGTTTTAATTATTCGGGTTGGTTCCAAAATATTATACTATAGCACCAATAAAACGGGGCATAGTTTTATTTGCGTATTTTCCATTGAACGTTTAATATTTATACAATAATCGAGCCAAATTAATTTTAGAACCCATCGTAAACCTAACTACATTAGAGTACTTTAGAAAAAAATTAATTTTTCTACTTTTTACAACTTATGTCAAATTGGCCGCATTTACTTTCATAACTCACCTACCTAATACATAATATTATTATTTGAATTTTATTCAACTACTATTCATATTTAAAACAATTTTATTTTGATCCATATCATAATACATTATATACACGATGATGACTTTTCTTCATTTTTTTGCATTCATGATTGTATTAAGACAGTAATGAAATAAATTAATTTTATGTAAAGACTAATAAACATTACGTGAAACATTCTATAAAAAACTCTGAAATATCTTGTGTAAAATATACAGCATATATAATACTTATAATACTTTATAAATTATACGTACAGAATATAGATCACACGAAGAGTTCATATTACTAAATTCATATACCGAACGTGCTCTAATCTATGTAAAATCTGTGTTTTTAAGTCGAACAAATATATAAAAAAAAAAAAATAACCTATATATATATATGCAAAGGTAGGCTGCAATTTTAAATAGTTCTAAATAATTTGCACTAAAGATGTTGTAATTTTAACTGCAAAACATACGACTTTTTCACTCAATTTTTAGTAAAAAATAAGATGTCTGATCATTTTTTACACTAAACGATTTTACGTCGAATGACATTGCTGTACTTTTGAAAAACATAGTTCAAATATTAAATGTTTACATGGTATTTAATACGTACATTAATAGTTTCAATACCTAACGTTTGGTATTGAATATCTCAGACTGCGTGTGATGTGGAACATCCAATCGCTTTTAGGTGTTTATATGGTTTGATTTTACGATTTCGTTTATTTTTAATTTGCCATACAACGAGTACAATCTTCAATACAGGTCTTATACCGAACGCGCAATTTGAAGAGCTCGAATTCAAAATAAACATATAACTAATAATTTAAATTTTCGGGGGCCGATTTGTATTGATTCTCCACGATACAGTCTGTTCCGTATTTTTTTGAGACTCACCGCAGAGAGTTATATAAGTCCCTCTAAAGCGTCCCCGAGATTGCGCATGTATTTTGTACTATTCTTTTTTTATTCTAAAACCATCTTAATATAGAAAATAATTCAAGTAGCGTAAAGTACCTACTTTACAACGTTCTACTTCACGCAGGATATTAAAACGTAATTTCGGCAAACATCAACGGCAAAGACACCGCGCAATAAAATAATTGCACACATGATATTTTATCGTATCTGTAAAACCGTAGTCGTTTAATTCTGTTCCGGCGGAAGAGGTCGTGTAATCGAATAAATTTCGGTCGTCGCGATAAAAGGATCGCTCGCCCAATTTGATGAGCGGGTTCACGGCCGTTTTGTCCGTTGTGATTACCGCGGCCTCCGTTGCGCTGTCGGCGTGCGTCCTGCAGATCCCAGTATTTAAATACGCCGCGGGCCGACGACATCTCCAAAAGGTTGATTGAGCCGAAGGGCCCGTGCCGTTTTGCGTTTGAACAGCGCGCGAAGGGTCTAATTTCGCGTGTGGCGGCGGTCAAATGATTCTGTCGCGGGAGGAGATGAGGTGGATTTTTTTTATTTTATTTACACGGTTAACTAAACGTTAACTTTTAGTGTCTTAAAAATGTTTTTAAAATCGAAAAAGTGCATTGAACAGAGACTACGGAGAATTGGTCACTAATTTTGTTGGTTTAGACTTGGCGGCAGTACTCTGATCGAGCTCGGTAGCAAATCAAAGAACAGTGTCGTACAAGGGGTAGTATGTACTCATACGAGTAATTCTTCGCCAACTTTCAATAAGTAAAGTCTGCAGACAAAAATCGTGTAGACGAATTCCATACAATGTTTTAACCGTGTACGAATGTGTTTACATTTTTGTGGTTCTAGTTTTAAGCCTGAAAATTAGAGATTTTATCGAATAAACAAAGCTGAAATTCCGCAAATTTTCGACGAATCATTATCTCTAATAATAATAATTCTTACTTTGCAAATGGCGTCAAAACCGTTTAAATTTTAGCGTCTTCTTTCAAAGCGTTTCATGTCGTTTCACTTGATTCTGAATCGATCGAGTTAAATGACTCTCGATCATGTAAACGTAGCGTGCAAGTATGAATCATTTCCCGTCGCACATGCGTTATGTATTTGCAGTTGAAACGTTCGTGTTACGACGGTCCAACAATAACAGTCATAAACATATTAATTCTTCGAGTAATAACAAATATTTTTTTTTTTTTTCGTTAGATACCGAATAATAGCCATCGGTGGAGTGGTGTGTGCGGGCTGTTGCGTCCCGAGGGTCCGACTCGGTTGAAAAGTGTTGCCGATTTCATAGTTTAACGCCAGAACCGCCACCGGCAAAACCGTTTTCGAACTCGGAAAAGTGTAACCTGTCGGAAATCCGAGGAGCGACTACTAAGAACCCCGGAATCTGTTTCGGATAATCTCGACCTTTCGTTACCGCTTTCTCCGCGTCACACCCGTCACGGCCGCGCCCGTCCGACGCGACGTCGTTCATACATATTCAAACCGCGATGCATATTCATTTCGGGCGCGACGGTCTCCTAACGGCGGTCGGAGTTTGTTTCGGTGACGTGTTTGCACGTGACGTTTTACTGTAATACTACGGTCGTCTGGTTATGGGTATTGTCGACACCACTCTTCAACAACTCGTAATCTACGTCGTATAAGCGTGTTGCTTTCTCGTCAACGACGTACAACAGTGATACATTTTTGTGCAAAACATTCCTCGAGTTTGTGATTGCAATTTTTTTTTGGAAAAATACCCGAGACAAAGTATGTAAAAGACTATTTTCGATGAGTAACATATTCTGATTGTAACGTCGTTTTTACGGTCTTGTAACTCCAGACATGGTTCGACTGTGATAGGAGAAAGCGCGTTTAAACTTCCAAGGTCCAGAAAGTTCAAAATCACCAGTTCGAAAACGTGCACTCCAAAACAGGTGTAGTACGAAAACAAAGTATTAGTAAGGTTGTGTTATTTTTTTTATTATGAAATGGGTGTTGCATTAATAACAGTGGATGAAATGAGGAAAAAAGTCCGAGATGGTTTGGACGTGCGAGAAAAGAAACTGAAGCAATGAGAACAGTTATGAACGGAAAAAAAGGTAGAGGAAGACCACCGTAGAAGAGATAGACGGAAACAATTGAAAAGATATGCGGGTAGCTAACGTGTGTGTGTATGGGATGCGAACGATCGTGATAAGTAGAGGAACAGGACAAAGATATGCGACCCTAATAGTTCGGATGAACGGCGGAGAAGAAGAAAAAGATTTTGAAACGGTGTTGAACGTTTTATAATGTTTTCACTGAGCGAATTGTCCAAGTTGTAATACGAGCGACAGTATCGGTCATGGTTTGTGCCTGACACGAATAGCATACAAACCAGCTCGCAAAATTTAACTAATCCAACTCGGCACTCAAAAGTTTTCCTTTTTTAAACTCTCGCAGTGAATAATTTGAGGTCTCATTCGGTTTGAAAAAAATACAACAACAATACGCGTAATTCGAAATACCTAGTATATAATAATATTATGTTTCGATTCGTGTCGTATTACAAAATTAATTCATTCAACCGAACGAGCGCGATTGATACCGCGAGAAAGGGCTATGGAGAATGGACGATGATGTCAAGTCAGATTTCTATGGGAAATTATTCGACGTTTATTGGTGTTTGCAATAGCGTTTTTCTAAATTTGGAGACGACATCCATTTTTCCGTTTAAAAAACCGATATTTGTTTTTAATCATTAAAATCGTAATATCAATACGCGCAGTGTAAACGGCTCGAGCAACCGTTCTGTTTACACGTATAATTAACACGGCATTGTCATTGAATTACGCGATTCTGCATATTGGACCACAGCGTAAACGAAATGGACACCGCGACTGGACGGGCAGAAAGGTCGGAAAATAATAAATCCGTACTTTCCTATACCGGGCAATTCCTGTTTTCAATGTATTTAACGTACACACACGTTTTCATCCTACGACAACATTCGCGAAAGGTCGCTGCAGTGTTCGCGCGTGTGTGACACGCGGGGTCTACCTACCGGCGTACCTGTCAACGGTGTCCGAAGATTGATGGTAAATAAAATTTAAAAAAAAAAAAAGGGTCAGATTTTTTTCATTTTCAAACCGATAGAGATAGCGGGCGGGAGACGAAAACTGTGGAAATAATAATATGATGCGAGAGTGGCGCACGAGACTGAAGTGGTTCGCCCTACTAACTCTCAGCTTTCTCTCTCTCTCCTATTCGAAACACTCTCATGCGACGTACGATATTTCTTATTGCGCATAGTTTTCAAAATTTTTTTTTTTTTTTTCGCATTCCGTCAACGAAATATACTGCGGAGAGATCACGTTCGTTTCGTTTTTCCGAACGAAATAATTCATCGCAGACGCCGTCGCGCCTGAGACGCCACGATCCCGATACGTGGACGAGCGACGATAACATGATCGTTATTTCGAGGCGTCGTCGACTCGTTCGAAGTTAAAACGAAGTCAAGTAGACGATATTCACTCGTTAACTCGGGGGTTTTTTTTTATTTTACCCGATCAAAATACAACGGTAAATTTAACTGGTCGGTTTAGAAACGCGGCGACCCTGGGCTGTATGATTATACGGTGATTTCCGCGAAACGGCAAGTCGATAAAAACGAGCGTCGTCGCCGCGGGGGAAACGTGGTCGTTTTGCCAGGAGACTTTTCATTACATCGCGTTCGGTCTTGCTTTGAATTCACCGGGGACGGACGGCCCGCGAGACGCGCGGTCCCTGTTTTCGGGCTACGTGACCGGCGTGTCGGATTCCTCGGACGGGCGAAACTTTTTACAGACAAAATTTCTCGTTCGTCGCCTTCCCCGCCGCCGCCGCCGACGTTGGCCGCCGGACAGAACTTAATCGCCGTGATCAAACGGAACGCTGCGGTATTTTGCCGGCAGCGTAAGCCGAAATACCGTGCCGAGTCCAGTCCGAAAAAAAAAATTGTACATCACGCGTCCCAGAATACGTTATACGAAATCTCGTTACCGTTGTAATCCAAGTCGTTTTTAATGAAAAAATAAAACTTCTCAGTAAATTTCAATATCTTATGGACACTATTTTTCTTACGGTTTCCGCGAACGGAAAAATTTCCACGAGTCGTTCAATTTCCGAACCGTTACTATTTGAATATTGTTGTGAAACCGCGTTCCGTTGTAGGCGACGAATCTGAAGATTCGGTTGTCTCACAAACGTTGGATTACAACTTTGTACTCAATAAACACGATATCTTTTTAGATCTATATCTAAAACATTCAGAAAGAATAGGTTCAGGAGGTGTGTATTGGCGGCCGTGTCAGACTTTTTCTACAAGCCGAAAGTAAAAAAATTTACCACGAAAATTTGTTTATATGCTCGCATAACATGATATGCGTAATTCGCGAGATTTAAACAAAAAATAAATAAAGTCAGCCTCGGGGCACGTACGATGTGGCACCCTTTATGCACACGCTCCGTGGACGTCTCAAACGTGGAAGCGAAAAAATAAACGAAACTAAACACGACAAAAGATTACGGATCGCCCGTACAAAGAGGCAGAGCTTCAAGGATATGAGTCGTATCTATATTATTCTCATTTTTTTTTACGACTGAATCTTAAAACACCGACGAGAAAATTGTCAACTGAGCTTAGATGTGGAAAATAAAATGTAAAATAATCGTGGAAAACATGAGATGCGTGACTATGTAAACAATTTAAAAAATATAAATATTTTTATCTAAATAGTCGTTTCTTTTTAGACCGTTTTTATTGTTTTATCTTACCCCGAAAAATACCAGCCGTCAGATGTATTATAAAAATTAAACTTATTATACGCATGTTATATATTAAATGTATAAATCGAAACAATATTTTAAGAGTAAACGTGTAAATACGTTATCAAATTATACAGAAAAAAAAAAAAAGAAGAAAAAAGATTTGAAATAGTGTTTAAACGTAAAAAAAATTTCATCGAATATTTTTTTTTTACTAGCTTATTATCAATAACAATTATCACTCGTCCCTAACAAGTAATAAAAATTATAAATCTACGAAAACTAAAATGTTATGGTAAAAATAATTTGCTTAATAGCAAAAACTTTAATAAATTTCAAATAACAAGCTAACAGAGTGTGCTATTTTCACTGAATGTGCACTCAAATAAAATACAATTGTTAATTTTTATTTGCTACTTCTCGTTTTATTTTATCTCTATTTGTTTGAAATATTGTTTGCCTAATGATATTCAATATAATATCAACTTCAAATTTATTTGGAAACTGTTAGAGTAATCACGGTGTATTCATGACATAATACATAGATCTCGATAACATTTAAACTTAAAAATTTAATTTTACATTTTAAACTCATTAATTAATTGTTCGATAGAATTTCATTAGAGACACAATAGAAATAAACTTATATTGTTTAGTAAACATTGTTTTTTCCTCAGTTTACAATAATCTTCTTCATTGTCTACAGTGAATTAAATTATTTCCTTCGCTTTTGCATAGAGTTTTATTTTATTTTTTCAAAAAACGTCGAATTTTTATCGAGTTTTCCGAGTGACGGTAAATTTCAAAACAATAGTTTTATAATTCAACATTTTTACTATAAAGGTAATAAAATGTTCACCTACTTCAATCCACAAATGTTTACTTTTTTGTGAGATAATACATAAAAAAAAAAAACAAAATTTGCACCCAAATGAATGATTATTTTGTGTCGATTTATTTTTTATTAAAATTTTCCGTTCTTGTTAATATTGAATTAGGTGTTTAACCGTATAATAAACTTTCGTTTGAATAAACTTGGCTAACTTAGTTCTAAAAAAATTAGTAGTTAATTGTATTAAGTCGAGTTAGGTTATGTACAGGATGTCTGGATGTTGGGAAAAATAGAAACTTAATAATAAATTGGACGATTTTTTATTAAATTTTCTAAAGAGAATCCAAAAAATATATTTAAAATGTTATATTGTTGAAAATGTTAGTACGTGTACCAGGAATATTAGAGAACTTTGTAATAAAAGTAATTTTTATTTTCTGAATAAAGTGCCCGCAAAACGGTCTTTGTTCGAACACATAAGCATTCCTGGAAACAATTAAGCTTTTTGCAAATATGTTCTTGAAAATCACGTTGACTTCTTTTTAAACTCTAATTTTAAACTTGACACTTTATGAAAGAGAGAGCTGATGCATAAAAAATGGAAAATAAGTCCAACGTTTGATCTAAAAGCATATACGTGAGAAGAAAATGCCATCTTACGTTCACTACTTATAGAAATCGAGATTTTTATTTCTGAAAATATAAACTACGTCTACCAGTAAAATTTAATAAAATGCAATACATAATTTAAAGTATAAACTACTTCTTATTATTTATACTAACATTGAAAACAACATACAGTAGATTCAAATTGATGAATGAGGAGTGTATTCATTTTACAATGATATTTTTCTCCTGTCATCAGTTTTTCGCGTAGTCGATTTGCTTTGATCTTCACATATAGGCGAACACGACAAATTTTAGATTCTGATTGTCAGTGAGCTATTGGTTTTACAAAGATGTATGTTTTTTTTTTTTGTCTGTGACATGCATTGGGTATTGTTCCGATCTTAAAGATCAATACATTTTCTGAAGCCAAATTTATATCCTCGGTGCATTGTATACAACGTTTTACTACATTATTAATTCGAAAAAAGTTACAGTTTTGAAACCGAAGGAAAACTATGGAGATACATTAACTATGGATAACGTGTTTTTACACATCGATTTTGTTTTTTGGCCATTACTTCCATAATAATGATCGGAAAAATATGAAAACTTTTATATATTATAAAAATATGTCAGACGCAGGTTTGATCTGAATGTCAAGTGATTTCGAAAATTTTCGAGCTAAGTATAGAACTTCGAAAAATTTACCAGGTCGTATACTAGACAACCGAGCTAATAATAATAGTAACAACAACGGCAATACACGTTACAAGCGTGCGCAGATTCGTGACAGGGTGTAACACGAAATTATTCTTGCCACACTCAGAAAAATCCAGATAAAATCTAATAAAATTGGGGAACAAAATGTCAGATTTTTATTATAATCGATTCTAATATAATACGTATAACACACACAGAAATGTATACAAAACCGTAGCAACACTGAAAATCGACGGTTTCGTTGAACAACACACCAAACTGTTCGGATATGTATGCGATTTTAAAAAAACTCTTTGGATCGCCGAACAATATAATTCTTAAACAATTCGATTCCGGTTTCATTCGCGTTTCGATCAAACATTTTTTCCGATCCCGATCACACAGTGAACCACCGAATAAACACAAGTCATTCGGTGGATGATTTTGATATCGTTTTTAAAGACCAAAATGACCAACGCACATCTGGCACACCCTATGGCGATATAATAATAGTCTATGCGTGGGCGGAGAAGGAATAATTATTATTATTATTATTATTATTATTACTATTATTATTATCATTATTATTTTAGTTTGACGTAATGCGATTGGATGTCTGTTCGAATAGTGGAAAGCGCGACCGGTCGTAATTTTAATCGTCCGCCCGGACGAACGGCTTAGAATATTACAATGTTCACGGCTTGTTGGGTATGCAAATTGCACCTGGCCGGCCAAAATGTGCATCTCGGTCCCGTCTTCGCCTTTTCCGCCCTAAACGCGCAGAGTTGTATAACGTTGTCTTTCGTCGTATTTAAGTCGGATATAAGTCGGATATCTACTTATTTTTTACAAGCGTTTTAATTATTACCCCCCAATTACTTTGGCTTCGAAATATTTTAAACACAACTCAAATACTCAAAGAGATAATGGTTCTGGATTTTTAAATGCTCTCTAAAGCATCTTACAACTAAAAATGATCCAACACGCGTTCGATGATTGTTGTTCCACACGACAGTTTTCGAAATTCCTATCGCATACGTCAACCGTTACGTTTGAAACGAAAACCGTTTTAAATAATTTGCAACTCTCTTAAATTATTCTAATATATATATTTTTTTTTTAAGGAAATTATTTTTAAAACCGTACAAATTCCAATTTCCAAAGTAAACATCCGGGTGTCTGAAACGAAAATGGTGCATGATTCGTCTGGAACGTGTTAAAGGGTTTCGTATTCGATCACATGATAAATTAACATTAAAAAAAAAATTCACGCAAATATTATTGTTAATAACTTTTATTTTAAAAATAATTTTTGGAATCGGGGTTGGTTGGGGAATATATTTTTTTTTGTTGAAAAAAAACGATTTGGTAAATATTATTTTGGGAAATAGTCCAAAAATCGTATCTTAAGGTTACACGTGGTTTTAAAGAGGTATACAGACATTAAAGTTTTCACCGTGTGAACCGCAATTAAAGTGTAAATACGATTCGTACTTTTTTATATAATCGAAATTTATTTGTGTAATTTTCTTTTGTAAGATTTTCCAACATTAATGGCATCAACAATTTGTGCTAGCGCAATCGTTGGATTTTTAATAATATGTCGCTGTAAAATATATATTATAGTGTTCAAACAACAATATGCATTCTGAAATAAATATAATAAATGTCATGTTTACTCCTTTACCTAACAGTTTTCCAACGAGTTGTATTCAAATGTTATATTTTATTATGATTAATGGTCTATATTCTCTACAGAAACTGTACACCAGCCATTGTCCGTTGTACAGGATACCGCGGGAAAAAAAAAAAAATAACTTTCAGAAATAAATTTTCATCATAACACTTCTGAACTCCTCTACTTACTTTTAAAATTATTGTTTGCGATATTTATAATAATTTTTAGAAAATTTTATATTTATCAAGCAGTTCGTTTACATGATCAATTTAACACTCAATTGTGACTGCTTTGAATCTATCACGCGTTTACAGCATAAGAGTAAATAACTTGTTCGAATAATTTCAAAGTTTTTAAACGGGCAGCAGCATGTCGATCGCTCTTATTCAAAACGCTTTTTATCTTACTATGCGGTCCCCGTTTTACTAACGACTGATAAGTTAACGACGGACAAAATAAAATCTATAGGTGCGTATAATATTTAAATAGATTAAAAGTATGTTTTTTTAATATTCAATTTTAAACGTACGGATCCTACCGTCGTTGTATAGTTGTATACTTTCCTAAAGTCTGAAGAACACGAAGAAATGTTATAATTTTTTTCAACTCGACTCTAAACCGAACTCGATCGTATACGATAGAAATCTCAGGCGAATCGATACGTCAGAAACGAGAACTGTGACGTCCGATCAATCGTTTTCTCGTGAATATCGGTAGTTTTGAAAAAGTCCGCAGAACAGGATTGTTGTATTATAAACGAACGAGCCGTGCGACGTGTTATGGGCGGGAAAAACGGGAGGAAAATCTAAGTCTCTGTAAAAAGGGTTTTCCGACGCGGTCGACTTAACGATTTTCTACGTTTGCGCTGCGTGTCGTCGTTATTGGGGGTATTGTTAAGAACCCGCGGGATTGTAAACGTGTTCGCCGGGTAGCCCATTAATAAGGGGAGCTCGTTAAAATGCGTTATGGAAAACGTCGTTTTCCGGCCGCGGCGGTCGACGTGCGACAAGAACGCGAGCGATTCCTGTGGAGGGCGACGGGATCTCGCACGGACGGGAATCGGCTCGTCTCAGGAACGAACACCACCGCGACCGACGACTACCCCCTTACGTCCGTGCCGAGATTATCCGATCGGAAGTAAGCTTCCGGGTACCACTATGCTTATATGTACTTATTTTACGACGGGTACCTCACGTCGAAGAACGCGAAAACGTTCGGAGCTGTTCTCGTTATTTTCCGACGACGCTCGGCTGCGACGTTTCGCGGTGCGCAGGTTTTGCGGCAGTCGGGGGGTGTTCGACAGGGTGTTTTTTTTCTCTATCGGAGGTGTGCTCATTAGTGAATGATGGTCCCGTGGTCAATTAATAACAGGATTAAAATCACAGCCAAAAACTTCAAAAAAAATTCTACCGCGGTCGTCGGTATTATTCCAGAACAATCGTACAAACCCTTCGGTAAAAATATCCCAGAACAATTTTCGCGGATATACGTAAACTATAGGGTATTTTTGCCGGGAGTACGACTATCCCGCGTTATTTGTACCCCCGGTAAGATTATCCTACGTTTCCCTAAAAAAGGGGTGGTGATATCCTAGGGTATCTTAGTATAATGTGACACCGGGATAATAATTTCGCGAGTCCGCGAGTAGAACAGGAACGAGTTCTTCTGCGTTAGCCCGCGTTTTTAAACTAACGCGTTTGACATTTTTCAACGTTTAATATGGAAATCGAGTTAAAAAATCAACTTGCTTCGAGCATCGTTTTTTAATTTTACGTGTTAACCATAAAAGTTTATCCGTATAATGATTGAAGTTTTCTTTAAAAACTATAAAAGAAAAAAAATAGATTACTAAGTGTAAAATTTTTTAAAAGAAAATACGAAACGAATTATTCGAAGCAGAAGAAATTTCATACTACCTGTAGCCGGTACGAAACCGCGTGTGAATCAAAAATATAATTTCTCTGTTTCTCTTTAGTCTACTTTTACTTTTAATAAATTTAAAAAATCAACTTTTAACGTTTGGTTTTTCAACTAAAGAGTTGAAAAAAGTTGCTCTTCTTTTGAAACACGGTTGAATAAATGGAGAAGACGATCGACTTGTCTGTTACCATCCGTGGTATGAATGTACGATTATATACGGCTAAGACGTAAGTATACTTTGTCGTGTGTAGCCAATTGACACCTAATCCAACTAGTGCCTACACATTCGTGCAATAAAACAAATAAATTCGATTTTTGTACGACACAAAAACACCAGTTCGACAAATACAACGGATTTCCTGCAAACCGAACCGTGCATTTAATCCTAAACGATTTTGAACTCGTTAATTCTGTTCGTAAAAATACATAGTTTCCGTCAGTGTTTTCACTGTGCAATCTATACAGTGTTGTTAGTAGTATAATTTTCTACACGCGCCACTCGAGTCTGCAGAATTCGATCGCGAGTTATAATAGTATAGTAATAATAATACGCGTTTAAATAGTATACGTGTGTTTGCGCACACTTTGATTGCGAATGTAATTTTTGCAGTAAGTGATATTGTGCCGCGCTCGCATTAATCAAGTTTTTTTTATTTTCGGGGGGTAAACACGGAAAAGCCGAGGAACGTTAAAAGCGTGCCTACACACAAGTCGTATATCGTATACGTACATTTATTTTATTTTCAGACTATTCATACGCGAGCACACAAGAGCGCGCAGGAATAAACGGCAAACAAATACTTTTACACGTCGTCGCGACGTGTACTTTTTGAAACGTTCAATTTGCCGGCGCGCGTGTTTATAATATATTATTATTACGTTTGTACGTAAAATATACGGGCGCGAAACGGCAAAACTCGGCAGTAGCTCGTTTGGAATATTTTTTTTTATACTTTTTCGTTTAATTTTATCGCCGCGAAGAAACCGACTGCGAACAGCACGCTGATTATATATAATACCGGCGACGATCAGCGTGTGTACAACGTTGGATGGATTCGATCAACGCGACCAGCGGCGACGATCGAAACGAGGCCGAAACAGTACTGTAATTACGCGTGTTTGAGCCCCAGGGGTCTTAAGGGCTCTGTCCCCCCCCGGCTTTTAGGACAGTAAAATAAGCGACCTGCGCGTGGTCACGAATCTTGAAAAGTCCCTTGCTTTTATTGGCGTTAAATCGGGAAAAAAAAGTTGTTATCGGCTCGCTTCTGTATCGTACGCACCTGGCGACAATCTATTGCAAACTAATTTTGCCTGTTTAAACGTGTTACGCACTTTTACGACCTTATAACACTAGTCTCGTCACGACCGTAAAAATTGATCGTTACAAATATTTTTGGAAAACTGGTTTAAAAACGTACCGATACCGTTCGTGTCGCCCCGGTATTCTAAAGCGCAGTTATAGAAAATCGTAGTAAAAATATCCTAAATTATAGGCGATTCGATAATTTGTAAAATTTCGTTTGACGCGCCCTTACATTATAAACGGATTCGTGAATATAATTAATTACTCACTCGAGCCTTCGCTTCCGCAACGATAAATCGTCGCCTCCGAAAAAACGAATCCGAGCGAGCTCAAATATCAAGCAAACGTGAAAACCGAATTCAATAATAAAAATGGTTCGAAAATGTCGAAAGTCGTATAGAGAATATTATAAGTAGAATATTTAATATACTATTTAAATATATATATTATGTTTTTGTATTGATAAAAACAGAAAACTTTTGAAAAAATTTGATGGCACAAATCTGCTTAATCAATTTCTTTATCTTTTAAACACAGAACATCTATACATTTTGACCATATACCTAATTTTGGAAAACTCATTTCTTTTTTTTTTTATACTAATTCGAGAAAAAAATTTTTCTTTCTTTAATTTCTCCCAACTACCTATATTTTTTTAACGGAAAAACATTTTTTTTTAAACTTATCCAGATAGATTTACGAAAATAACACAAATGTTTATCTAAAGAAGACAAAAGATAACAAAAAAAAATTATCTAGATAATTTATCGAGATAGAACACGACATTGTATACATAGGTAACAGTGTTTCTTAACGTTTTTCTAACGACGGAACACTAAACACTTTATAAGGTCTTCGCGGAATACAGTCGTAAATTAAAACAGTATTTAAAAATACATGTTTATTAATTTTTTAACATATTAAACAATGCGTGTACAGCATAAATCAGTTTGCATACATCACTAAAAAATAATAATAAGTTAATAAAGAAGGTTTAAAAAATTTGAAAATTTAAAACGGAATTCTTCGTATGAGACATTTGACCCTTTTGTCTTTGTATATTGCTCACTTTCGTCATGATTTTCGTCAACGTTGAAAACCCAAGCGCACGCAAGTGAGATGTTGAAAATTGTAATTTATTTTTCAGAAATAATTGTTTTAAACTCGGTTCGAACGGGAATCCGAAATTCTTCTACTGATATTACTGTATATAATAACAATAATTATCTGCAGCAATAGGTGTTGACAAACGTAATAATAATAATAACGATATATTATGTAAATTTATTAGGCCCAGTTTTGGCCTGTCCGCTGCCGTTCTACATATATCGACGGATCCAAACAAACGATTAATCTCGTTTGATTCATTTGGAAACGTGCAAAGGCAGTTGGTATGTATATATGTATATATAGTTGTGCGAAACGCGCAGAATGTCGCGAGATATTCGCACGTTCTCCCGCGCACATTTCCACCCCGTTCGGGAAAATAATAATGTACCAAACGTAAAAAAAAATATATATATATATGTAACAAACGAACGACGGACGGGAGATAAACTG
>CM029358.1:30793264-30902309 GCA_017140985.1 Hormaphis cornu
TCGAACTCGATTATTCACGGTCACGAATTAGTGTACAGGCGCGAAAATGACAGAAACAAATAGTAAACGATTAATCGCGAAATAATCGAACGCGCTGTGATTATTTTGACCGTATATTATCATTATATTATGATAGTTTGTCATCGATACTATGCCTACACGTATGCTTTTGGTTTCCACACAGTTACTGCAGGACATAGGTAAACTATAAATAATATGATTTGTATCGTAAATGGAGAGAGATTTTAAAACTCCTTGTACGGATAAACGTTCTTGAAGAACTGAGGACGTTGTGCGCAAGGAAAACAATCAGAGAGAGAAGAAACAATGGATCGGATACAATATAATAAGCGGTTATGAATGGATAACAATACCAAATTATTATAGGAGAAAAGATCGAAGAAAAATTAGGAGGAGGTATATCAAGAACCTCGTTCATAAAACACAACATACATAATCGGAAACACTTTTACTTACAAACAACAATTGTTTAGTGGCTGTGAGCTCCGTACAAGTCATGTTATCCGATGCAAAGATTAAGTATAAATACGTCCTCAATGTATCGTTCATAAACTATTGTAAAATAACATCAAAACAACAGTATTTCAAAGGTTTTATAGTGAGAAGATTGAAATAAAAGTTTTTATACTATGAAATACGAATGAATCCTATGAACGGGCACACCAGTTTTGTTTCCACAAAACATAAATCATAGTTTAAGCTATAAAAAAAAAAAATATTCGCTTTCTCCTAGTACTAACCAGTAATTATGTTCACCGAAAAATGACCATTTACGAATTTTAAAGTACATACCTATGTAAAATAATAGTATATATTTGATATATCATAACTTAGGTTCACTCGAGAATTCAAATAGTATTTCAACGTACAGTTTCATCGTGATAACCAAGCATTTTCACGCTATTCTTTGTTGAATTCAACCGTTTTGTACGCGTCATTTGTCGGAGCGTACCTACCTACCACGAGAGTTAACTGCGTGTGATATTTGTCGGGCAAACGTAGGGAAAATTGGAAGGAAAATGAATAGAAAAAATGCGTAGGTACAACGATTTTTCGTTTCAGTATATTGTATAGTATTACTACGAGCATCCAGACGTATTATTATACCAGAAATTTCGATGGTTGGTTAGTGTGAAAGGCATGAAATACTGTTATAATATTATAATATAACAATATGTGAATTTAACGGAAATGACACAAGTCGTTGGGGCGTTAAAACGTAAAATCACAACTACAAAAAAAAAAAAAAAGGTGTGTTATTCATAAATTAAAATACGAGTGCAAAAATACGTACAAATAGCGTATTTTTCACAATTTTTGGGATCAAGCGCAGCCACAGTGAGCGTTGATTTAAAGCAGTAGGTAACCATAAAAAACAGAATACTATGACGTAAATATCCTAAATTAACGCCGATACGTAAAATGTTCACATTTAACAAAACTAAAACGCGCAAAAATTGTTTACGGGAAATAATCAAGTTATGTATGGTAATTGTAAAATAGTAACAGTGAAAATTCACAATTATTAATATTGACGAATCGCAGTTTTATTTGATTACACTGTTACTTATTATTTCATAATTTAATGTACGTTCATGGTCGTTTTTAGGACGCTCAAATATTTTGTCAATAGTTTTATTGTACTCGGGTGCATTGCTATGTAGACTTTTCCCAATTGAAATTTTTTTTTTTTAATTTAGAAATGTAAATATTGAAAAATGAGTAAAATACAATGATATATTTTAAAACTGACGATAATTGAGGAAAACTACTTGATATTCAAACTTAGAGAGGTATTGAATAACTAAAAAAAAAAAAACAATAATCATTTGACTAGAATAAATTCTATTAATAAAAAATAACATTTAAAATAATAATACATTTTAGGCACACAGCTTTTCTATTTGTCATAACACTAGGCACGCTTATGTTGAAGGTCGTGGAAATTTACTGTGATCCATGCATTAGCTGTTCATAGTTTGGTCCATAGTACTAATTTTGAACTAGTTTTCGTACAAATCAAATGAAACTACATTTTTGGAGTGTTTGCGCTAAAAAACAAAAAGGTGAAAAAAATTTGAAAACGTCTTTGTTCTCAAAAATGTAATTCACTTTCCATCGACAAATATCAGATAACTATTATTGATCCGTTTATGCAGGTTCAGATGAAACTATAAAATAACTGTCTGTTTATTATACGTTTATAATGTCATGACAAAAACGTTAAATAATATTAAAATATACTCGGAATAGTATTTTTTTTTTTTAAATGTTCAAAAGCGATTTGGCTTTATTATTCTACGAACCCATTTAAACGTTTGCAAACGTCAATTTGCTTACGAACAAATAGATTTTGATACACATGATTACGGTTTAAGAGGAATACGCTCTCGCAAATGAAACGGGGTTTGAATCAGTGGCGTCCAGTGATGAAATTGTTTTCAGTATCAACCGATCGGGTTTCACGGTGAAAATGTACTTATTGCGAAGCAGAGATGAAACGGGGAAAAAATTTTGCTGAAAAACGGTAGAAAAATCAGAAATATCACGATAAACCACGATTTCCCCACAAATATACTCCACTGGTTTGAACGCGTTGCACGAGATTGCTACAAACGCAAATTAATAAAATGGTCACTGTGGATGATTTTGTGGTATCGGCAGCTACATAAAACAATTTTCAATCTGAAAATGAGTCTGAACATCGTGACAACGTCGATTGTACGTTTTCGAAAGATAATTTTTGAAAATTTTTAAAGAAATTATCACTTCTATACTGTACGAAAATTAGTTTAATTGAAAAGTTGTCGCGTTAAAATTTAGTTTCTTTCCTTCAATCGAACTCATCACTGATGATTCTGGTCGACCACGTGATTGGTCTTAAAAAATAGAAAATTGTGTTTTTAAAAATTCAATTTATTGACGCAAAAAGCACTTCGTAATATCACGCTTTGTATTAAAATATAACGATATGAGCACTCCCGAAAGTCTTATACAGGCAAGTTCCCGGAAACGATCGCGAACCGTTTTCAGAACGAAAAAATAATAGGAAATAATAAAACGAAACCGAAAGAACGTATTGTTATACGAACTTTAGTCTTAAAAATATCAACACCGAAAGTGCCACTATAGTATAATCTTACGGTTACACCGGATGATCCAAAAAGCTCGATTAAAAACGAGTTCGCGCAAACGAAAACCGACGTTCTGTAAACGTCACGAGAGCTGCAGGGGACATTGCAAAGAAGTTTTCGGCTGAAAAAAAGTTTTATTTAAGTATATATATATAATAATTACGGTCTATTCCTGCGCACTTTTCGGTCCGCTGTAAACCGTTCTCGTGATGCAGGTCCGTCCGCGTGTCGAGTTTTTACTTATTTTTTTCCCATCACCACAGTATTATTGTACGTATCATAGTCATCCGTGAAATGTATCTAACGAAACGAATCGACAGTTCCCGGCTCGTACATTTATTGCCTCCGCGCGAATCCTCCGATTTTTACGTCCAACATGACGTTTTTTTACTTTTTTTTCCAGTATTTCGGTTTTCTAAATCTCCGCCGCACGTCGATAGACGAATATCGTTGAAATCGTATATGATTCGTACGACGTGTGCAAAGCATAGCATAGTATTTTGTACCGTACAAAACGTTATACCGTGTCGCGGAATACGAAAACCGCGAGACAAAATTGTTTGCAGTTGTCGTCCTACAGCGTGCAGATGTCGTAAACCGAAAAGAGCAGTTCAAAGTGGAGCACGTGTTCATAAAAAAAAAAAATTATTAATTTTCGTCAATATTGCAGTTACATTTCGTTATTAGTTACGTTTTTATTCGTGTTTGTTTTCAGCGTGAAAACATTTTAACATTCTGTAAGCCACATTATATATACGTTTTGTAAGAATTTCACCGCGTATAGTATTCTAACCGGTCCATGTGATAATATATATATTTGTGTTTGGTGTAAAAACGAGTTTAGGACAAAAAAATAAAAGGTGAGAACATAAATACGTATCAATCGTATATTTTTCTATGATAATCGTTCCTACGGTATACGGCAAAAGAAAAATACGACTAGAAATAAAACTCGACGTATCCGATTCTATTATATCATAACGGTCGGAACTTAACCACGACAATTTTGGACATGAATTTGATTTTTCCAATTTTTCCTCCGTAACGAACGCGTACAGCGGAAAACGCGCGCAGGTAGGTTTTCACTACATTTCCATTTTTTTTATTATTTATTTGTCGTGTGTTCTTCGGTTTTTTTTACGCTCGCGCGTACGAGTCGCGTCGACCCGAGCGAATTGAAAACGTTCCGCGCGAAAGAACGTGTCGGCAAACAGTCGGATTTTTAAATTGTTCTCTCATTCGTTTTAGCGATACCGTTAACGAGTATGCCGCCGAATAAGACGTTCGTGTTTTATTTTAATCCCGTGGGCCCGGTGTTTTTTTTATATTTTCGCTGTTGTACCAAAAGGATAACGAGCACGGTCGCAAATTTCGATTCGTGTGTGTTACACTGTCAATACTGCCACGCGATCCGGCGAGAGAGATTAATCTCTCCGGCGACCTCTGCTGCAGCGGTACGTTATTTGATTTTTCCCTTATTTATTATTTTTTTCCACCGATAAATCACTACTACCGTGTCGTACAACAATTATAGCTTACCACGTGTTAATAGCGCGAACGATGTTTCGCACGAATTTTAATAAACGGCATTTTACGAATCGTTTTTCAATTTTTTACCGTTTTGATGTTTCGACGGCGATCAAACAGCGAAATAAAATAGATTTATAATATCATCTACCGATCGTTTAATCGAGGGAGGGGTGGTATCCGAAAGGGTTGCTATCGAATTCCGCCAGAGCGCGCGTTCCATACTTTGTTTCCGTAACGGTAATCCTTAACGGATGGAAAAAAATCAATTGATTTTTGTTTTTAAAAATAATTCAATAACTGTGTACTGACGTCGAGTTGTTATTTTTCGGAATTTCGATTATTAAAAAAAAGTATTAGCGAAATTATTTAATTCTCGTTAACGGGGTCAATTTTTAATCCCTAATAATTTAAAAAAAAAAAATTGGCCAGTGACCCCAGTATGTTGTACGGATTGTTCATTTAAAAGTTACAAAACTATAACTGATGGCAGAGAACTTAAGATTAAAATTTTCTAGTTTTGAACTGTGGCAACTTACAATGTAATAAATATTGTTGACCTTAACTATAGGTATACTCAACCGACCCGTTTAAGAAAAAAAAAAAGTTATGACATATTCCCCCTTTGAACGTGTGTAAGCCGAAATCAATGTTCACGTAAGGTTAGGTAAGGCTTGTGTTTTGTCGAGTTTCTTTTTTTTTACCAAACAGTTTATTCTACCGGTAAACAACGCGTGTTGGTTGCGACATTGTTTAGCGCGGTAATAGTGCATCGCGAATGCGCACTTCTCGACAATCCGGTCGCCCGTTTTAGTAAGCACGTGAGGTGTTCTTCACTGACGCTTTGGTCGTCGACAACACGATTAGAGTATTGTTATGAGAACACGAAAACATGATTTTAACATTTTAATTTTATAGTAGTTTACGGTAAAGTATGTTGATTTTTCGAACAAACAATTTTTGTCGTCTTGGTGAACTGTTTACTAAAAAATGACTCGTCAAAACACGCTTTGTATTATAACTTAGGCTTGCCTACAATAACAAATGAAGCAATATCGTGTGGGGCGGCGACGTATAACATTCAGAAAGACGGCACTGTGTATAGGCAATATTGATACGTTGCTGTGTAGGAGTAAAAACGTTCTCGACAACATCGTGTACCAACTTTCAATTTTCTTGTGTAACAAAAATTTATTTTGACTGATGCCTATAACTCTATAATTAACATCATTTCGCGGTAGTTACTTTGTTTTTTACAAGTATTAATTTTGACATTTGTATACACGTATTAATCTGTTTGCATAAAAAAAAAATATCGGTAATGAGTTCACTTTCGATGGTACTTCATTGTAACATTATATAAATCTCAATTTCACACAATTTATGATGGTACCGTTTTCAGAGAAATAGAGTTTCCTCGGGAACCATATCGTAAATATTTGTTTGAAAACGGAAAGATTTATCTGAAAACATTAAACCATATTATGTGACGAACATTAATTTTCATAATTTCGGTTGAAACTAACGCTCCAACATTAAAATGAAAACTGTTTTAACAGTAAAAGATCATCTGGTTATTGTTATGTTTTGTAGTTGATTTTTCTTATTTTTTCGCATACACTTTTGAACATCTCCACACTCCGTGATAATAATTGGCGATTTTTGCACGATGCTGTGTATTTACTAAAATTTTATAATTTACTAAAAATTTATTTACTAAAAATCTATCGAAAAAATTACATTATAGACAAATATCTAAAAGATAAGATAAAAAAAAAAAAATATATCATTGTAAAAAGGGATTTTAATTTTGAGTTGTAAAATATTTGCCAAATTATAGTGTGTACCAATGATAAGTACCAGAAATACGGTTATATACTTATTATTGTTATTAATATGAGTTTGAATTTACAATTATTATAATGAGATTGAACGACGCTTATAAAAATTAGTAAAAATTATTTAAAACTATTTAAACTTCATACACGATCGGTTTAGTTCGTTATCGGTTTTATTCAACAGTCTGTTATTTTATACATGCCCACTCCTTTTAACGATTTCATTTTCACATGGATACGTTTTGTTTATCCGGATAAGGAAAAAAAAACCGTAGATCTGTTGCTATATTTTAATAATTTATTTCTAAATATTTGTTTTTTCACATTATTTTAAACTATTCGGCGGTACCTATAATTTTTGTTTTCGAAACTTATAAATGTCACGTTGTGTGCAAACGAATCCACGCGGATGTTGCAGTCTGTGAAAGGATTTGAATCGTAGAGCTGGTTACAAGATACGCGATTGGGATTGTTAAAAAAAAAAAAAAAAAAAAACGTCTGAGGTGGTGACCTAAATCCGTTTCTCGATAAGTTTCTTGAATGCTTCGAGCGCCGTACGATTAAAACGAACACGATCGCTCTTGTATCCGTGTAAATTCTTCACGTAACTATTTCTTTAGGTTGTTCAACGAAATGTAAACGTGCAAACGTTAGTTTTCGTCATCAAGAAAATAAAAATGAGTGTACGTGTTTGGCGAAAATCGGACGAAAATTCAATATTCTTATTCGAATATCAACAAACAGGCGGTAAAACTCGAAGATTGTCAAAAAAATATTACACGTTTAGCTTTGTTTTATCACATATGCTACGACTGGCTTATAACAGCTGACGCGATAAGCCGCGAATTCGTTATTCGAAATCATTTTAATACATAACATTAATATTTTAACACAATTTAAGGGCGCCTAATTGGTGTTTGAAAAAATATGTGTTAAAATATCAATCAATTGGTGTTTTTGATTTTGACCAAAATGTTTGTCAATTTTGATTCACAAATACGTACGTTATATAAAAAAAAAAAAAAAACATTATTGTAAAAAAATGCATTCATCTCTACGTTCATATCACAAATAGATTCAAAAAATAAACATAAATGTAAAAAACTACTATAATGAATTCAGAAAAAAAAAACATTGAGATCATACTTCTGAACCGTTCTGGTTTAACTAAAATTGGTTTCTGTTGGTGATTTACGAAAAAAAGAAAAATAATACAATTTTTCTTAATGATGTTTATAAAGATAAATTAATATTCCATTCCGAAAAATTGGAGATTTAATACCTTCAGACAAAAAATATGTATATATTGTTATGGTTGTACCTTCATTCTATCTCTTTCAAAAAAAAAAAAAAAATAATAATAATAATTGTTTTTCAATATTTAAGAACACGATTCAAAGAAAAAATATGAAAATTAATTAAAATGTAATCAACATTTGATTTTAATTTAAATTAAATACAGTTCAAACTAGGTAAATACGCGTAAAACGTAATAGTTTCTATGGAAACTCATTTTCTCGAGCACTACGACAATTTATTTAAATTTTTTAACCGATAAAATCTTTACGACAGTGATTTATTGTTTCTTTTAAATTATTGATTTTCTACAATATATTTGATGAGATGACGTACAGTTGAAATTAAATAAATATTTATGAGTCCACGTTAAATAAAATTTTATAACTCATTAAAATTAAGTCAACTGAACAAATAATTGGAAGAGATCGTTAAAAAGTTTGAAAAATATTCTTTATAAATTATTTCCATCGTACTGGCTGTACTTTTTAAAATTTTATACAGCGATAAAAGAATTTCGTCTGTTTTAATAATTCTTTATGTTATTATATGAAATTTTATTCATTATTGTATACGAAAATTTAGCGAGCAATAAAGTTTAATATTATTATTATTATTATTATTCATTTGACATAGCTTGCAGACGCGACTACAATATATAAAACCACGGACGAAACCATAGTAAAATATATATGGTATGCATCCAATTTCCGGTAATTATTGATTAAAAATGTACTGTTTTACCCATTCGTACATCTCATACCTATTTAGGGCAGTCAGTTGTATAATATTGTTATAATTTATAATTTTCCGACTGATCTCATGGTGAACGACGTCCCAAGACGTTATAAAGAAACACTAAAAAATTAGAAAAAAAAAATTTTAAATACCACTATATAATAAAATTAATTTCTGGTGTTTTTTTATTTAGTTTAATTATTGTAATTTTTTAACTAAAGTTACTATGCAGTTTTATATTTTTTGCCTAGTTAACACTTTTGTAATAATATACGTAGTACTTACGTGTAATTATTAAGATATTTTCAATTGCAGACACATTGCAGTGTGTCAAATGTATGCAATATTACTTTTACACCAGTACTCAGTAGATCAAATAATTGGGAAATTATCTAAGTTTGTTCAATCAATTTAAATACTTTCAAAACGTTTATGAAAACAAAATCACTGTACAACTGTTCTATTAGAACACAAATCGTATATACCTATTAGTTTTGACGAGAAAAAAGTTTTATCTCATACAACTGATATCGATATTGCAAATCAGAACAAAAATATACAATAAAAAAAAAAAAAACATAACTATTGAAATCTAAAATTAAATAAAACATACTTATAGTTGCCATTATTAATTATTATTTACATGGTGTACAGAACACAATACTTGTTTGAGGGTGGTACATTTAGTTAACGAAAATTAATTTCATAACACGTATAGCATCAAATAATTAAGTGAACATAATTGTTAACTTTTAACTGTTTTGAAGTTTTTGAAAACCATTTTTAAAAGATTTTTTAAAAATTACACAACCAACTTTATTTGTTTGAGATACAATTATTAATTTATATATAAAAAAATCATCGTTTCAAGGTCAATTTTACAGGCATATAAAGTTTAGATGTTTATAAGTTACCTCTGTAGATAACCCAATCAAACTTTTTGTGTCTTCCAGTTTAAAAAATAAAAATGTATTGTAATAATTATAACTCTTATTAAAAATAATTGCTGAGAACCTATATGTTTATTTCACTCACGTCTCACATGTCCCGCATTTAATACTTATGTTTTCAACTCACCTGAAACAAAAATCAAACCGACAAATTAAAACATTAAATATTATTGATATTCACCTCCTAAAAGTGGACGAAACACAAAAATTGTGTACCGATAATATCTTTAAATTTAAAGTAGATGACAACGACAAACGAATATCATATATTGTAATTAACTGTAAATATTTGAAAGAATTTTACTGTAAATTATGTAGACGGTCACAAACGAATATCCAGAAGGCAATATCGAAAAGCAATCCTAATATTTCGATCCATTAGTTTGGTTAATTGCCAAGACTGCAGCAGTGTGGTTATAAGAGTCGAACACGATAAATTTTAGAAAATTTAAACAGGTACCTATGTTATTTATGTTTTTTTTTCAGATTCTCAATAATTTTTCTACGGATAGAATAACCAAAGAACATGAAAGTATGATATATGAATATATTTTTTTTTTTTACTTTCTATTTATTTTCTATTCGACTCGGTGAACCGTTATTATAAGACGATGACAGAAAATACGAAAACGAAGTATAAATTATTATGAATACAATAACTTTTCACAGTCGTTGCGGTTCTCTGCGGACACTCCAAGTAGTACACGGTCGTCGCACACAAAAGTTTGTTTTTTTCAAACAAATGTTATTATAATATTATTATTTTGCGAGACAAAAGTTCTGTGACTTTTGTCACACCTTTTTGCGGTCGCGCCCTGCGGCAAAACGCCTGGACAACAAAATATCGTATATTTATCGCCAAAATTCTTTACATCGGGGTACGTGGTGGTGCAAACTGCTTTCATTTTAGCAGCCGAACGATGCTATATAGATGGCGGAAAGGATACCGTCTATACGTTCGGGATTCTGGCGTTAATTTAACGGTATAAACAATAATAATTACAAAGAGCAGTGAAAAAAAAAAACAAATTAAACACAAACAATTGGCGGGGAAAAACGAGAAGTGTTGCCAAGAGAGCCTTTTTACAAAAAAAAAATCCACGTCACTTTTAATATAAAAGTATGCGGTTTTGCACACTGATACTGTAGTATAATAATATATAGGATTGACACTTACAGCTACGATGAATTTTTATATCATAGCATAGTAGTTAAATTATCGTAAGTTAGTAAAAAAAATCGTATACGCATTGAATTTTATGTTTTCAGAATGTTTATTTTTGTTCTCTATAGTTACTTTTTAACGGTGGTATTATTTTATCTCAGCATGATAAACCTACAAGTATTTTAAGATCTTGTTAAAAAATTATTTATCAGACGTTTTTGAATACAGAATTAAATCTGACAAGATGTTTAAATACCAATTATTTGCTCGATTTTCGCTACATGAAAAACATTTATTTTGATACGTAAAAAAAAAAAAAAGTATTACTCACTTTTATTTTGACTCGTGTAATTTCAACATACATTATTTGTAAATACACTTTTCCGATGGTAATGTTACAGGAATAAATCGTAGACTCAAATATTACGGAGAAATAATTATTTTGTACTAATATAATATATAAATGTAGGTATATTGTATTTTTAGATTCTGAGCGACGAGCGAGGATTGTATTGTTTTTACGATGTTTTTTTTTCTGTCAACAACTTTTTGTATAGAAGAAACGCTCCAATTTTCAAATTCAGTAATTTTTATAAAAGGTTTATGGACACTGGTAGGTAGTACTTAGGTTGAATTTTGGAAATTTTGTTTACTTTTTGAGTTTCAATCAAATAACCAAAAATACAAAAACCGAGAAATTTACGGCCCAAAATTTGAAATTTTTAGGTTTGTTATGAAGTTTTCGGGTAGAAGGAGTTACTCCAATCTTTACGTTAAATACCACATACCATTCGAGATTTTGGCTTTAAAGTTTATTTAATTTGTAACATTTTTTTGATGTTTTGATAATTTTTTCAGTTATGTGCCGAAAACGACGAAAATGGCAAAAATTTTCGAAGATGTCCATTTTGGTTCATATTCAATAGAACGTTTTATTTTCAAGAAAAATCTTTAAAATTACAAGGCGGGTAATACACGTATTTGAAATTGTGACTGAAAATTTTAAAAACAATTTTTGCGTTCTTTTTTTGTTTATTTTTTCATTCACACATCGTATAACTTATAACTAACATTCAACCCACTTACCGTTGTTCTATCGTGCTGAAACTTCTGCAACTCGGATATTCCAAGCTCGCTCAGAATTGTTTTTTTCGAAGGCAATGACTTATCATTGTTTTGAGATAGGTATTAAATAATTAGTTTAAACCACTATTATCCAACCAGTTGGAAAAAAGCCATAATAATCCCACTTTATAAAAAAGGTGACAAACTCGATTGCAACAATTACAGAGGGATATCTTTACTGAATTCTGCATATAAAATATTCTCAAAGATTCTGCTACAACGCCTTGAACCAATAGCCGACAAATGCATTGGAGAATATCAGAGTGGATTTCGTAAGGGTAAATCGACAATTGACCAGCTAACAGTAGTGGGGCAATTAATAGAAAAAAAATTCGAATTTAGACAAAATGTATGGCAAGTGTTTGTTGACTTCAGAAAAGCGTATGATAGCATACACCGAGATAGTCTCTACAATATTATGCAAGAATTTGGTTTCCCGAGAAAACTTATCGCTCTAACAAGGATGTGTATGAATGACACGAAATATCAAGTGAGAGTAGACCAAACGCTGTCTGAAGAATTTGAAGTCATAACTGGGTTGAAACAAGGGGACGCGCTCTCACCACTATTATTTAACATAGCATTAGAGAAAATAATACGGAGAGTAAAAAATAACAACCTGGGAACCAATATTGGCGCCACACAAATTGATATACTAGGATTTGCTGACGATTTAAACCTAATTGGTGATAATATGGAAATTATTGAACAGAATGTAAACACACTCATAGAAGGTGCTAAACCAGTCGGGTTAAAAATAAATCAAGATAAAACGAAAGTAATGGAATTACTCCCAAATGGGGAAGAAAACGTGGTTATCAATGACTATACCTTTGAAAAAGTTAAAGAGTTCAAGTACCTTGGAACGACGATTACCAATAACAATGATTGGAGTACCGAAATCATGAGTCGCATACGCAAGGCAGAGAGGGCTTATTTCGCGCTACATAAATTTTTCAAATCAAAATTATTTTCCAGAAGAACTAAGATCAGATTGTACATGACCATAATAAGACCAATGGTAACTTATGGTAGTGAAATATGGCCTACTACCATACAGTTAGAAAAAAAACTACTAGTTTTTGAATATAAAATACTGAGGAAGATTTGTGGTCCAGTGTTTGATAGAGAGCTAAATATTTGGCGTAGAAGAAAAAACGCTGAACTAAGAGATATCACTGAAGTCCCACTGTTAACAAGCCACATTAAGTGTCAAAGACTCAAATGGTTTGGTCATACCATGCGGAAAACAGAAACTACTAATACGAGAGCAGTAATGGAGTGGCAACCGACAGGGAAAAGACCAAGAGGGAGGCCTAGAAAGCGATGGATGGATGGAATAAGGAAGGATTTAGAAACATTGGAAGTGACAAATTGGGAAGATGGAGTTCAGGATCGAGATTATTGGAGAACGGTGACGGTGGCGGCCAAAATTCTTAAAGAATTGTAAAGCCAAAAGAAGAAGAATTATCCAACCAGTTACCCACCCAAAGAGTAGTCGCTACTCCCTCAAACTACTTACCCGACCTTTACTGATTCCGGCTTTTTTAAAATAATACTGTATAAATCATATCATGATATTATGCTGAGGGATGAAAATCAATTTTGTTTTGTCAGCGACCCTCGTAAAAATACTATGCGCAAAAGTCTGATCTAACTTAAACTGATTTCACAGTTCAACAGATATGGTGGTATTGGTTTTTTTTTTTTTAAAGTATAATTTCTCTTGCCATAACTCTTGTTACATTTATAAGCCTCTCAAATGACGAGACAGATTATCCTATTAATTTTACTCTTAATTTTTTACGTGATATTATTTATACGTGTAACTTGTTCAAAACATCGTCATTTTTAAAAATCTATGTAGATTTGTTTTATGAAAATGCTTGACAAAATGCTTGCCAAATTCATGGTTTTAATTTCTTATATCGATTGTGATACTTTCTGTTTGGACGATGAAATTTTAAAATTACTTATACAAATTACTTATACATTTGTAATTACAGTATTTATTGAAAAACAGTTATTACTCAGCCGATGTATATCTACAAAAATGCTCCTGTGGTAAACAGTACGATGTAGAAAGAAAATTTATGTGTGAAAATAGTATTATTAATTATTAAGATTTATTTTGTTCTGAAATTAAGCTTGTGATCTAGATTTATTATAATTCTCCAACTATCCGTGTAAAAAAAATCTGCTATTGTGAAATAAAATACCAGCTTAAGATATTAACAATCAATTAACGAAACGCGAACATTTATATAGGTACGCTTGGACAATATCCGTAAGTAATTTATCCAAAAATAATAAGATTTTTAATTTCTTCAATAATTAGGTATAGAAATCAGCGTTTGAAACAGCGGTACCTCCTCTCCCATGAATATATATATATATATATCCTGTCTTTTGGTTTTTTATTTTGACCATCATCAACAAATTAGGATTGACCGTGTTTAAAATTTAAAAAAGTGAAGTGTTAATATTAATTTAACGTATGATCATAAGTCGTGTTAATAATTCGCAGTAACGATTTCCCACTTCAGATTTTAAACTCGATCTCGATCGTTTCGAATTTCGTGCGAGTAATATTTTAAAAAACAAATCGTTTGTTTTTGGCACATTTTTTTTTTTGCTCAGGTGACACGCGTTCGACGCGAATGACATTTGTTTCCATCCCGAGTTCAGTAGTAAAGCACTTCTGTTTTATTTAACAGACGTCGCGTACCCGCAAAGTCATTAACGGCTTGTTTCACTTATGAGATTAACTCCCGAGAATATGTTTATCTCCGCGGGCAGCTAACAGGACGTCGAACACTCGGACATTCGCTCGCAACTTTTGTACGTGTTTTTAGGTCCGGCCGAACGATACTTATTACGATAGTCCACTCAACTCAAATAAACCTACCCACTTGTTCTGAATTATTTTCCACGTATTTTTGAAATAAACTGTCACGAATCGCCCGAAGTTGTGCCGCCGTAGTCATAATTGAAAAAGCACACCGTACATTAATTTACACTATATTATACGTGATGCGATTAACATTCAGAATATTGTACTATGAAGGGCCATAGTTATGAACGGCTGATAATTTTGTCTTGGCCAAAAAGCGGAGAACAACTATTCAACACGCTTCTTGGTGGTCCGATTTCACTTTAAAAGTATGCAGTGAATCGTGAATAGGTTATTATTTAACACAATAAAGTCTATATCAACGTTTTAGAAAATTTACAGACCTCGAAAATCGGAGCACTCCTTTTAAGCGATGTTGACAGAACAAAAAAATCGCTCGTCGCTCGGAATCTAAAAAATTTGACACTTTGCGAAATTATTTAATTTGAAACGCGCGAAAAATTCCAGACCACTAAGTATTACCACACCGCGATTGGAACGGTGCGCTCTCGACGCCGTTCAACGCGATATGCAAATCGTTTTCGCGTGCGATTCGTTTTTGCGCTTTTTCGGTTACTAACAACAATAATGATAATTTAATAATTGTTACTGCGAATCTCGCCGTATTGCGCCCGACTGCGGCGCCCACACAACGCCGACCGTGAAACGTGACGTTCGCGCGACCCACAGATTTACATACTGAACGGTTTTTCTTTCGAAATAAATTACGCTGTCGCGCCGATATATCCGGCCGAGACCGCGGCGTGGATGCGAACAAATTAAGGATCAACCGATTCGCTCATTTTTATTATTTGCTCGCCGGTGCGATCCCGTCACGTATTCGTTTTGGCGTAAACTATAAACGTAATTTTTAAATAGAAAATTTCCCCGTCGTTTTCATAATACATTTTGTTTCATACTGTCACGACAAATGTGTGTCTAAAAAGTACCTACCTATTCAATTACGGACACTATTAGTTCGAAAAGCGTTTAAAGCGCGGATTCACGTAGGAACTCGGATAAAAGACTATTTAAGTACAAATGCTCGAAGGGAGTATTTATAAAAACTAACGAATACTAAATAATACTACATACTTTTTTTTAAAGTATTTGTAATACGTATTTAAGTAAGTTTAACTTGTAAAGTTTTTGAGTACCCACTATTACTCTAATACTTTACAAGACTGGTTCCAAACAATCGACCCATAATCAAAAAATGACCATACTAATGCAGAACAAAGTGTTCTTGGGCCCAAATTAAGGTTAATATTATAGTGTATCGCCGTACAAAACCAGGAAAAGTGATTAATTGCAGGTAATGACATATGATCTGTGAATACTGAAAGATAGCGATGGGTCGTATGAATTCAAAATGTTTAATATTGAACTGTCGTTTTTAATAAGGCGGGTCATTAAGAAAATAGTCATTATCAATAAGTTCGCGAGATCTAGAAAAGGACATTATTTTGCTCTTGTCGGAGTTGACAGTCGGTCCGTATCCAGTCGGAAAAACTATTAATCATCGATGATTGAAGGACATCTCACAACTTTTCCAGTAGTGAGTCAGAATAAATAAATGTAACTAATACTTTTTCCTCCGAGACGGTCAAGTGTTATTTGACCGTTTTATTTGTTATATTATATTGTACCAGATCAAAGACACATTCAATTAATCGTTGGGTTTCGGTTTCTATTTTGAGAGCGGTGGTTTGTTGATACACAGAATAAAGGTATTTTTTAAATTTCGTTTTATAATTAAAAGTAAACAATTTTGACATATATTTTGAACGAATATTTTTTATTTTTTCTATAGAAGAATCACAAATTTTGATAGTCAATTATATTTTACTGGCATTGATTTTTATGAGTACGTAATTGTATTTTTCTAACGTCGTTCATTAATATTGTAAAATATCGTCGTTAATTGCACGAGAATACAATAATGTATTTTTATAATTTTACATAGAACAAAATTACGGGTATGGAAAATCGTCTGGTAATAGTTTTCTGATCTTTGACACTGGGAAACTTTGGAAACTTGAATAGTCTTACCGTAATAAATGTTTAAAGTTTAATTATTAAATAACAGTTACCGCATGTATACACTTTAGATTAAAAGCTATAAAACTAATAGTGTTTTCGCTGGTAATAAAAGTTTTGCGTTTGGAGTTACGATGTATTAAGAAATCCAAAACAAATTAATTTAGAATAATCTCAGTTTCACATATTAAACGATTATGAAATATATCTTTAGTCAGCACATCTATTTTAAAACATACGTTATCTAAAAATTGTGTTATCCACGCACAACAACTACGAAATTGTTTTAATTAAAATTAATTATTATTGTATTTTAACTACTTATTTTTTTGTTTGTTTTTACAAGAAAAAAATTATTGTTATAGTAACAACATCCAACAACTACGATATTGTTTTTTTAAGTTTTTAAGTTTTTTTTTAACATAACACTTGATTTACGTTGATATATTAGATACGTATGGCTTATACGTATCAACACATTTAGATTCTAATAATTAAAAAAAAAAAAAAAAATTTCACATTAACCTTGACGTATGTTCAGTTTTGTCATACGAAAACAAAAAGAGTTGAAAACGTTTGTGTAAGTGACTTCCGCAATCGGATTTGTTTCGGCTAAAAATATTGATACGAAATGTTTAGTTAAAATTCGTCGTAAATGTAATATAATTGATGTCGAAAGAAACTAAAAAAAAAAAAAATATCCAATCAAGTCGGTCGACGAGCAACAAAACTATTTTTAACAAACATAGAACTAAAATTACATACAATGTTGGTATTCACCTAGTTACTAGGTGTTATATTGTGTTTAAAAACACTAATAAGACGCAATCCCGGCAAACTGAGGTAATCCAGTTGATGACCAAACCAGATTACAAATAACAACTCAATTTTCTCAACGAACCTTCCCAAAATGACTTTGTCTTAGAAAATTGTGTAACTATTCCAGATAAATTATATGACACAATCACCGCACGTTTATTTGATACAGTTCAAGGAACTAGATTATTCTTCTTAGTTCTTAATCATGATGAAATTAATCCGATATTGATTGTAAGCCAAGGTATGAATTCACAATGGTTATTAAAACTGAACAATAAATGTTCTCTTTCCAATTACGCCATGTGCGAAAAAGGTGCGTTTACAAGTCTAAGAATATTAGCTAATCACTTGTCGACCTTTTTGTTAAAAACAGAATAATTTGTTCGTATCGTAACACTTAGACAGTGTAAATCTGGAATCAACATGAATTTTATAGTTAGCAAAAATATGTCTAAGTAAAAATTTAACATTTTTTCTTTGTTCTAGGGGTCGAGTTTTCTATTGTTCTAGAGCGAAATACATTAAATGAGTTTCTTTTGTTACTGTACAAAAAAAAGCACAATAACAGAAACGCGAGAAATTTCACGATCAATAAATTGTACTGGTTTTTTTTTCTCGTACAAAAATATTTTTCAACCATTTAGTTCTGATATAATTTATTATTATTTGCTCTTGTTTTACACCATTTATACAATTTATACAAATAACCAGACAGTAAATGAAAACCTCAATGATAGCGTTTTGTTTATTTTTGTTCTTAAATGCCACACGATAATGCAGTGATAGTACGTTTTTACTCGATTGCATGAAATTTGTCTTTAAATTTAGATAGATGACCATTTTTTTGAATTAAAAAACTACTTTTATCATGATTTCAAAGAGCGTTTCCTCTTATAATATAGATTACACCATTGATTATGAAATATTATTAAGGTGCAAAGTTGATTTTAAGGTTTTAAATTCAATTAATTTATTGAAATTAAATATTTCATTAAAATCACTTAACATTATACGATTTATAACATTAAATTAAAAAAGTAGGTACTATGCTTTTTCGCATCCAAGCTACACTGCACTAGCACTCATGGCGGTTTCATTCTACACACAGGTGATCAAGTGTAACTATTTAATGGGCTATTTGAATATTTCATAACCAACGGTTGTACAGTGAATCACCATAAAGCTTGATTATTCAAGGCCGTCAACTTTTTTTTGATCGTTAAGTTAATTAAAAAAACGTTTAGTTAAGTTAAAATTTTCTTTTTTTGAGAGAGAGTTATTAAATTAAAAATTAAGAAAACATTAACTTGACTTCAAATAAAAAAAACGTTCATGTTTTTAATTCTCATGGTTTTTCAGTACACCTGTAGTATAACAATACTTCCTTTTTTTCATGTATATATATATATATTTTTCAAAAGTTTTAAAATTTTTTTTTTTTAACTATTACAGATCAACTTAAAGCGGTTAACAGGTAGAATTTTAAAAAAAAAAGTAAAAAAATATTTATCAACTCAAAAGATAACGAGCTTTAGAGTAAACATGATTGAAATTCGGTTAACTTTTTAATTCAACTTAAACATTTGACGAGTTAATAGCTTTGTTGCTTATCATGCGTTGGTGTACATAAAACAATCGATCTCTCGTTCTCAAATTTCAGGGTTTCGTTCGTACAACTCGAACGCTGTAATAATTATCATCACATAATATTATAACTACGATTATAATTATAAGGTCAGTGCGTGTGCATTCGCGTAACGCACATAATGCACCGGTGTTTTGTATGTGCCCTGTTGTATAATAATAATAATAATATAATCCTTTGCGACCCTCTGCGGTTCGAATGATGACATTATAATATGGTAATACCTATAGAATTTTCAACACTGCACCGCGATTTCGCCGTCTACGCTCAGCACATGATGTGTGTCCTTCCAAAAAAGCAAAAAAAAAACCCCAATATTTTTTTAATAAAGAAATATTTTTTTTTCTGCCAGTCCGCGACTCGTTATGAGCGCGTGTCGTCTTCTCGCAGACCGGCCCTGAACGAAACCTATCAGTTTATTGAAAATCTCACACACGTGTCTCTATTCAACGGTTGTGGGATTACCACGGAAAACATCTTTTACTACTTTTTTTTTTCCTATTTCTTACCCTATCGTGAGATTTCGGCAGCTGTTACATAGGTTATCGTAATAATAAACAAACTTATGTTTAAAATGATCCACGAATTTTTAGCCGTCTGTTTCGTTTGAGTTCGAAACAAATGATCGAGCAACAATTATTGTTTTGACATTTGTATTCTTATTCGAAAACTATAAAACGTTTGTATTATAATATTTGATATTATCTCTTGAATTCGCAACGTTGTTTAAAACGTGATTTCTCGACACATTATCGCAACTGTTGCATAGATGGGGAACATTACCGAATTTAAATATTTTCATGGTTCAAACGAATTTCTTCATGAGAGCAAAGAAAGAAAAATTTTTATTGAAACGATTATCTTATTATAACGAATACGACCATAATTAGCATAATCAACGTGTTTCGAAACTCCGCGATAAAGGGTTTTTTTAAAATAACTTACAACCTATCAAGTAATCGAGTCCGTTATAATATGCCAATAAATAAAAATATAATTGTTTTCTTTTTCTTATACACAACACTTTTGGTTCTGATTTAAAAAGTTATTTGATATCGTGCCATTAAGTTTTAAAATTAAAATCATACATTTAAGTAAAGTGTATTATAGTGTTATATGCTATACTTAAAAGCGTTTTTGCGCGGCAAAGGTTTGTGGTTTTTTGGTATAAAAACAAAAGTGTTGTGTACAAAATAATTACAAATTAGTTATTTTATCCAAAAACGAAAAAGAAAAAATTCTCTGAATGCCTTGGAATTTTGAGAAAGTATTAAAACGCATTTGTTGATTTTCACAGTTACCATCTCACAAAACCTTTAATTTTCTCATTGGTCTGGAAATCAGAACTTGGTAAACTGAAATATTATTTCATAGGAAACTTATACTCAAGAATTATTCACAACAGGAAAATATTTATACTTATATTTAGGAAAAAACTAAATGTTTAGGAACAATTATCGTCAGAATTTTTTGTTTTTATCAGAAAGCACGAAAAGGGAGATAACTCAAACTTAAAAATCAACTAAAATCGCCTATAATAACTGAGTTTTGGCACTCACTCCGTTCACACGAAAATACCCTAGCGTTAAAGTGCATATCGAACGTTACTAATTGATTGATCGAAAACGGGGATAATATACTCTTAATACACATGTTCTGATTTTGATTAGTCCTGAAGTTAAATTTTTCTGAATTAAATTTTTCTGATTTTTATAGTTTTTGGTATATTTTTTCCTGATGAAAAAAATTCTCGGTTTTATCGTTTTCTTAAAATAATTTTTCCGATTTTGACAGTTCCTGATGTATTTTTTTCCCGAGTAAAAAATTTCCGGTTATTTCGTTTCGGCACTAATTATTTCCCGTACCAATTTCTTCCTGTACATTTATTTTCCGTGCTTATATCGTTCAAAATATTTCCTACGTTTTATGCGGCCCCGCAATGTGATATCACCACTGCGTCGAATACCGTTCCAAAAGATCCTAACCTTCCTGTTTTCCATATTTTTATTTTCTAGTTTTCAATTCACCTGCAGACATCACATACGCATCATTCGACTTGCACTATAAAGCGGAGCAGTTGCATTGTTCGTGGCAATTTAAGTTCGGAATAATAATATGCAACCGCGGAACACTATTTGTTCGTGACATAACACGTATTTCGCAACCCTTACGATCGCTTCACCGTACGGTTTTCGGAGAAACCATCGGTGTGATGCCATTAAACGTGCTGCGAGTAACACGTAAAGCGACGTACTGATGATGGCGATTATATATATTATATATTATATATAATGTATATATATATATTGTTAGTTAACAGACAGATAATACGATTTTAGATTTCTGCTTTTAACAATGTCATCAACACTGCAACGTTAATGAAACGTGCGTACATATTATCACAACGTCCTTTGGCCCCGAAAACAGTGTTTTTGGCACCAAAAAGAGTGATATCATGTAGGTACCGCGGTATACATTATGTAGTTTGCCAAGACGATTGGTTTTTAGGGCAAAAAAACGTTAGAAAATTTGAGGAAGTACTAATGACATTTTTTTTGTAGTTTGCCAAGACGATTGGTTTTTAGGGCAAAAAAACGTTAGGATCCGAAAATTTGAGGAAGCACTAATGACATTTTTTTTTCTAGGCTACTGCTTTTTAAATTTTCAATTATACACACGAATACGCTTTAAACAACGATATTAATGTGTTTATTAAACTTGAGTTATGATCTAGTTTTTTCATTAATTGTTGACATCGTCTACTGCGTTTTTCAATCAAAACTGTGTCTTAAAAGTGTTGGTTATTGGAACAGTGGTATTTTAAAACGATCGTAACATAATATGTGATATTACCATAGGCTTAAATATCTTATACGGTTCAATCTGTAACTGCAATAAATGCGTGTCGTACTGAACAAAAAATTGACACTAGAAGTCTCGTGGATTATTCTAATAATGAATACACAAGAGTATATTTGTCAATCGGTTTTCCGTTAACACAAGAATAAGCACACAATGTGTCACAGTTTACATTACATGACGCAGTAGTCCCGTCTGCTCGGACAATAATATTATTAAGCGCAAGGCCGAGCGAATCATGGTTTTCCTTGTCTGAAATTTACCATCTTGGGCGAACTCTTTAAATAATAAAACAATTTTTTAAAAAAATTTTTTATTTATTTTGTGTTGTCTCCTAATCATTGTTACCATTAAACTGGGCAATAAATTATACAATTTAAGAACATAATTATGTACCTAATTTTTTTCTGTTTATCTCTATATCTTACATCGCATAGTTCCCGTCCTTTTAACACAAAAACCGATAGCAACTTATAAACAGTGAATTCCTTGTACTTATATTATAATAATAATAATATAAATACAACTAAATTTACAAATAATTATAAAACCTGAATGTGCTTCTTAAAACTAATAAACCTAAAAATTAACATGAAATTAAAAGTAAGAATTTAATTCAATAAAATGTATCTTATAGATTTTTCCTAATAAATCTATGTTCAAGAATAGTAAACGACAAACATGTCAAATGCAAAGGCGCCAGACAACGTAAAATATAAAGCTGTTTTCACCGCAACGAGTTTTTTCGCCGTTCAAAGATGATAAGTTTGAAATAGTTTAGTGAACAATAATCCACCCTCACTTGAACTTCATTTCGTTTTTTTGATAATTTGTTTTTGTCTTTAAAACTTGCTTAATTACGTTCTGATAAATTCAAAAAAAAAAAAAAACGCATACTTTGTGCATCTGATTGGTAAAAAAAAAAACAATATTAAGCGTTGTACTTTCTACAGCAATTTTGTCTTTATCAACTCAAGTATAAAATGAGTTTTTTTTTATTTTTAGTCAATTTTAAGTTAATAATTTGCTTCAATGCTTAATTCTTAAATTTTTAAATGAATGACCTTTAGAAAATAGCAAGAAAAAAAAATTGACTACCTACAATAAAATACAATCCGTTATATAGAATTCTCATTAATAAACAATGATTCAACAGTTTGATCACGTGTTTTTTACAACCGTAAATTATAGAATCACTGATAATAAATTTACTACTACTTTTAATAGAATGTATTTTAAGCAAGCTTTTTTTTTTACTATTTTTTATGTTTTATATGGATATAGAGAAAAACCGTATTGAAAATTAAACAAAAATAAACTGTCAACAACAATTTATTATTAGTTTGTGAATGAAACATTGATATAAAATTGAAAAAAGTTACCAATTCAGGTTCGTTCAAAAAATATTTTATCAAACAAGTTTAAAATATAAACACACAGCAATAATAACTTTAATTTATGTTTAAACTTATAATGATATGTGTATTCTGAAAACGTAATAGTTTTATATACCTAAAAACAGCTCATGTAACATGATATTTTATGGAGATGGAGTTACTAATAGGTTTATCTTCGAAGAATAAAACAACAATGACAATATTTCAAATATATTCTGGACGTGAATTTATACTTTTTTACTTCAAAAAGAAACAAAACATTTAAAATAAAACGCCACAAAAAAAAAAAAAAAAAAACTATTATTGGGTTCAAGTTATAGGTTGATATAAATTTAATATTTTATAATGCCTATAAATCACTGTTTTCGACAATTTAATGCTAGAAAGTACGAATAGTTGACATGTATCTATTAAACTGGATTTCAAATGTAACCATGAAAAAAGAAAAAAATAATCACTTAATAACAATGAATCGTACTTTTACAGCACATGGGTATTATGTTTGTGTTAAATTTTGTATCTTACACGTCATTTTGTACTTCATAGCCTATACGATCGGGGACCTAAATTTCTTTTTTCCGTCCGTCACACACAAATCACAAGCGTTTAGTGTGTTTTCCTGGCCAAATATACAGAGTCTAATTGTGCTATAATTTTCTAAATATAAAAATTAAAATGTTTTCAAACTAGGAAGGGTCAAGGAGATAAAATCCAAAATATGTGAAAAGTCGTTTTCATTTAGCCTTCGTGGCGGATTAAAATCAGTTTTCAGAATCCGTATTATACTCGTGTTATAAGATAAACGTGTACATTTGACAAGGAAAACATTTGAATTCGTAAGATTTGTGTGTGACAGGAGAAAAGAAATCAATGTCCCCTTTAAATTAATCGATTAATATTCTTTTATCAACCACACACAATTGTTTTACCTTAACCGTATTTGACACACAACGAAATTGATTTAAAACGAAAATGTATTAAAAAAATAATAATTTCCGATAGTAAAAATGGAAAAATAGGTATGATTTATGAAGTCAAGCTTGAATTGAACAATCCATTTTTATCAAACAAATGCAAAAAAAGAAAATGGTAAATTAAAATTTTTTTATTTAGCACTAAGTTTGCCAGAATGTTTAGAAACTTACAACATAACTGTATACCAAACACACGTATGCCATTTACTTTATCGTTTGAACGATGTTTTGTGTAAATTTCTTTTTGTTCTATGACGTTCTAAACGTTTAATATTTTGAAAATGTAGTTGGTACAATTATACATCAATCAGAGGTTTATCTATAACAGCAATAATTTTTCCTTACTTATGTTAAAAATTCTAAAAATTTACCAAGTGTTATTAAGAATAGTTTTACGAAAACGATACTATTTCGTTATTAACAGTTTCAAACAAATTAACTTTAGAATAAAAAAAAAATCGAATTCAATTATTTTTATTCTTAAAGTTAATTTTTCTAGTGTAATGCTTTTAGAAAGTAATGGTCAAAATATTAAAAAGTTTCGTTTTTTAGAACATGTTTGACCTATATGTCTTGTATATTACCTCTAAAATCAAAAATGTTAGACAAACATTTGCGACGTATTGTGAAATGTATCCCTTGAGGTCTTTCCGGTGAAAACATGCGTAAAAATACAACACTATAGAGTTTAAATTTATCCAATACATGCAATTTAAAAAGGTAACGCAATTTATGAAACGAGTGAAAAATAATAGTTTTGAAATTCGTGTTCGAGTCACGTTAAAACGCAGTAATCGTTAGTTTACCGAAACCGTATATTTTATAAATGGTTTTTAGAAAAATAACAATACTACGTAGTGTTAGAAACGGAAAGTTAATGTTCTTTCATTGGCGATTCGTTTAACTTGATCTGTATACTTATTTCGCATTTATTCAAATCGAAATTGATTTATCGTGCACGTGATTTTTACATTACGAAATTGCATTACGCGGTATAATAGTGGGTGAAAAAAAAAGTTTCCATGTATACACGAAATGCGCATATGCAAGTATATGTATATACGTCGTAATGTAAGTATATTCTGTGTATTTCAAACTGTACAAGGGAAATCACGATGATAAAAAAATAAGTTTATAACGAACGGTCGTTATAAATCGTAACGAGATAAGTTTAGCGATAAAATTTTTGGAATAGAAAACCAAGAGAGTTGTAAAAATATCGTACAAAACGAGTGAAAAAAATTACTGGTAACATTTACGGTTTGCACGTATCCCGCGGCACAAAACACGACAACACTATAGTAGGCCATGATGTCTAATTATTTTTGCGCGTAAATGATGATATTGTGATACCTAAAACTGTTGTCAACCGAAACGGCAATGTTCGACAAAACGTACCGTAGCAGCGGAAATCATTGTTTTTATGGTTTTTCAAAACGGCTTTTTCAATTCTTTGCTCGAATTGAAAAAAAAGGGCAACGTTCCCCCAAAACAACAGACACTTTTAACGCTAAAATGTATTGCGAAAACGAGTGGGCGACCCCCGCGCGCACCTCGATTCGGGCACTCGTGACAGTCCTTTCCTCCGGATAACCGTTCTCGAACCGTGTAACACGCATTCTTTTAATCAGTTATTTCGACGAACGGTGAAAAACCGCGGATTTCAGCATCCCCGAACAATACCTACGGTGCCGAATTCTAAAGCTTTACGACAGAATTCTAAAGCTGCATTACCACAAGAACACAGCAGCACCAGAGCCGCGGCCATCCCGGCGTTCGGCATCCCGGTCGTCCGCCGCCGCATTGTCGTCGTCCACCGCATTATCGTCTCTGCGACGACTTGAGATCGGTGAGAAAAATCCGTGTTATTCGCGAAACGTAAAACCGAAAGAGCGCGCGGACGGAACGCGGCGCGAACGATGTTATTTTTCCGCGGCCGAAACCGTCGTCCAACAGTGGAGAAAAGGAATTAATTTTTCTCTCACTCGGAAAAACGTCACGGCGATTTCTCGGTCGTTTTGAGCTCGCACACACACGTACACACGGATCGCACGCGCGCAAAGACCGCGCACCGGCTTACCGCGACGGAGTCTGAAGACGGAGCAGCGGGTGCGAGAACTCGCCCTCACCCCCCGGGTAGTGCGGCGCGCGCGAACTTGCGCACAAAATTAGACTGTCCGCGCTTCACGCGGTTTTTCGCCGTTTATCCTCCTCACTCCGCCCTTCGTCCCGAGTACCCTTGTACCGTCTTTGCGCGTCTCCTCGGTTTTCGTCCGTCCGTCCGCTAGCGGTTTTTTTTTTTTCGATTATCTTTTTGTTTTGATGTTTGGGGTGGTGACGTGTATTATAGCCGAGAGAAACATCGCGTTGTACGGTCGAACCGACGACGGCGATCGGTTTTCGATTCGTAACGTTCCGAACACGAGCATTTTGAAGTTAAACCGAAAAATTTTCAAAATATCGCCACCGGGCGGAAATTCATGGTGAAAACGCGCGTACAAAGAACCGTCGCGATATAAAAAATTCATAAATCAATGACTTCGTCAGTGATACGAAAAAGAATCCGCACGCTTCACGGGTCTTGACTTTATGCCGTTAAATCATTGTGGCTCTACGACGAACACCGTTCTCACATAGTTCGCAGAACAACGTTTTCGCTCAAATTGAGTGCGGTACCCACTTAACATCACCGCGAACAATTCTAGACCGGTCGTTGCGCGATAAGTTATTTTTGTACGACTATTTTCCGAGACGGTTATTCCGCAGCGATTTCAAACTCCTCATCGGCCGTTTAAACAGAAGTACGCGTTCGGAAAATTAGTAAAAATGCGTCGCTTTCAAAGTTGGCAAACACATAGAAGAAAATTTAGGAGAGAACTCTTGCCGCCGAATTGAAAACGATTCAATAATACGGTTTGTGACTCGACGGATAACTAGATTCGATAAAACTTACGCGGCCGAAATCGTAGCGAAAACATAACAGTATCGGTCGTTACATAAACTGTTGTTGATCTCGCAACCATGTTTAGATAGGGGAAGAACGATTCTACGACTGACGATAGGATATTTTTAGACGACTTTGGCGGCAACCCACTAGTGACCTTAAATTGTTCTGTACATAAAAAATAACGATAACTTGAAACTCTCTCGGGAAGGTCTAAACGCTTCCCGGTAGGCAGTTCCCGGAGGGAAACGACGCGGAACCTAACGGGATGTGCCCGGAACAGTCTGTGCGGTTCGGGTTCGTTCTTATGTCGCGATCAAACAGCCTATACCGGCGTGTCCCCAGACGCGCGTCAAAAAACCGTTTAAATGCGGACAGCGTTGATATCCTGTCATATCCTGTCCATAGTAGAATCAACGAAATGTTATGTTTTTTTTTTTTTTACTGTTAGAATACAAAATTTTGTCGGAATAAATAAAATCGCGTTTCAATATTTTATTTAAATAAAATAGCGAAATATTTTAACTCTACCAAGCAACTCTTCCCGCGAAACTCGTTTTTTGTTGAAAAATGTTGTCCGGACTCGTTTCCAGACGAACAACAAAACAAACCACGTATGAGCTCGGATAATATAATTTTCGATCGGATATCCTCCCTAGCACTGTTAGTCGATAAAACGTTACGAGAGTTCTTTAATATTTATTTATTTTTTATTTTTAAATTGCATCAAACAGTGTAGAGAACACAAGATTGTGCTGTTGACATGGAAACGGCCGGCCTTTACACGCACGTCGCCCCTGACGCGATTTGGAAAATATTAGACAAAAGGACCGGAAAACGCCGGATGCCTTGCGGCCGTGAGAGACCATATTACGCATTATGCACTTACATTGTTTTCACGTTGCTCCGAAGAGAACTATTATTATATTCGTGTAATATTATTACTTTCGTGATGATAATATTATTCAGCGTATGTTCCTGAATTCGTCCACAATTTATAAACGGTTAACGCGCCGGAACACGCTTGTAACCGAACAACGTTCGACCAAAACAATAATGTTTACCTTATCCATAACACGGTATCAATTGAAATATTTTAAATAATTATAGCTTAAAGTATAAAGTAAAATAGGTATTGTTAAGTGTTAAAATATACGTTGAAAATGAATGATTCCATCTGGTTTTAGACTTATAATCTATCGAGCGGCGAGACACGTTCAACTCTCTAAAAAAAAACCGTTAAAACCGTCGTAATACTACAACAAATTACGTAAGTTTGATATAATATGCGTGTATACGAATTTCAGTGTGGTATAATTCAAGGAGTGTACATAAAACACCAAGAGTAAAAATCATACCCCAGGAAATAAAAATTACCGCATTCAGATTTAATGCAAGTGGAGTTGTGAAATTAAAAAACGGCTGTTGTGCAGCCTGGCCATGTTTAATATTGGCCGGAAGTCCGGATGCATTAACTTCATTAGTTGTTTAGCGGTTATGGTGATCGTAACAATATTCCAGTGAACCCATATACCAAACTAGTATAACTATGTATAATATATTATGTAAGTACCTATATTTCATACACTACAGAACATGCCGTCGTCGGCTGTTTTGGGTCCAAAATAATCATAAAAAGGTAAAAATCAGTTTAAAAACACGCGTTTTGAACTAATGTGATGTCCTAACGTTGCTGAATTCTATAGGTATCGGCTTCGTGTTTCCGTCTTCCAGATTAACTGGATATTATAACAAATTATAATGCGTTAGTCACGCTAACCGTTAACGGCGAAAGCTAAAATAATTTTTTAATGTTACGGTGCAGGCAAAACTAATTAGGTTTATAACATTTTGTGTAAAATCGTTGGTACACGGTATATACCCGTAGCAATCGTTTTAATTTGTAAACAAAAGTCAAGCATCACAACATTATGAGGGTAAAAATGATAAAATATTCTAAAAACGTTGCACTCTGCTATTATAAGACTGGATTAAGGGTTGTTATTCTATCTACAAATTGTATGAAACTCAATAAAAACGGATTGTTTTGCGTTTGAGTACAAAAGAAAAAAAAAAAGGTAGGTAAATGTGCGTATTTTTCAGATAATTTTACCATACGAGTGCATAAAACCATACCATTATGGTAACGATTATTATAACTAGAGATGGATAATATATTGTTTAGACGATTTAATTTATGTTGTTTTCATTAATGCGTGTAAGTGTACTTACTATGTAAGTAGATGCTAATATGATATTGTTAAACGAAAAGAGTAATCTCTTGTGACAGTTTTTTTTTTCTGTGAAAATTTAAACGTTTGATCTGTACAATGTTTACAATAGTATGAAACTGACAACTGTACATCAAATACACAGTGAAAACTGTATTTTATCATTTCACAATGATCTGAGCGGTAATCCGTATATGATCGCAAAAAAAAAATTTGTTGATTTCTTGTGTGAAATAATTTTGAAATAATCGAGTCTTAAATTACCAACTAGTTATTGTTTAGTTTTCTAATTTTTCAATCATCCCTATGTTAACGTAAATAATTATAACTAAAGCGAATAAAAAGTTGAATGATTGAATTTAACTCTCGTTGGTTGGACGGTTTATATTAATTTTCAAACGTACCAGCTACTATTGATTAATTATTATATATAAAATATATAATATTATATATAAAATTCTACTATTGAATGGTCAAAATGTAATGGGAAAACAATTATTATTGCACCATGACGTGACAAATATTGTGTTATTAACCGTAGGATTTTAGGCAGGCCTCTATATTGTTTTTTCCCCCGAATTCGCGGTTTTAAAACTATTCATCGCTCTACAACGAAAACGAACCATGTTAATTTTTGAGTAGGTTTCACGGCGTTTTATTCCTAGAAGGAATCGAAACGAATGTGTTTTTCCTGTGAATAATTTCGCGTCAGTAATTTCTATCATAACAATATGATGATGGTTATTGAAATATTTTGAAAGTTTGTATGTGTCCTAAAAACGCGTTTGAAATGTAGAATCTAACAATGTTTTACGAGTTGTTGACAATTTTTCCGGATGGCGAAGGATTATCGAAAGATTAGTGGATGTACGATCGGTATTGAATACTTCTCGAAGCCCACAAGAACAACAGTAAGCTGCATGGCAGATAAAACCGAAATTTATACAATACCTATATATAAATATATAGCGTGCTTTTAGCGTATTTGTAGAACACGCAATTTAAAACATCGAGTTGAAAAGTTTTCCCAAACGATTATAACATATATATATATATAAATTGTGCATAATAAAAGCCGTTGAATTATTACTTCTTCAAAGTTTATATTCGTACCGACAACGAGTATAGTTTGGTATGAGGCCATCACAATGATCTACCGGCGCATAAAACAACGCTCTATATACGTAGACTTTACAAAAAACACAACAAAACTTATCTTCATTGAAGCTGTACGCGAAAAACGTATTGGGCGCTCGCAGTTAATGGAGTGCACAAAATACGATTACAAAACTGCAAGTGTCGCGGAGCCTATACTCGTCATGCATCGTTAGTGGACAACCGATCCTGGTAAGGATGTCCCTCTTTTACAACACAATACGTACACGGTCGTTCCTGTCAGAATTCTCAATATTTTCGATGCCGTACGTGTATAATAACAGTATTTAAAATAATGTATTTTTTGACGGCCTAAAATGCAAACGTTTTTGCGGATTTAAATTGACAAACGCGTTCACAAATTTATATATTATTAGTTATACGCCTAGTGGCGTAAATAAATTCAGAACAGTGCTATAGAACGAAATGAAAAAGACACGACCAAAAATGTAAAGAAAAGGCTCAGTTAGTTTAAGGGATTATTTGTCGTTGATTAGCGGTTTTCAAAAACCTATTGCACCATCCGATTATAGCATGTTTTATTAGTTTGATTACAATTGAATATAATTCTCATAACTCTTAACTAAATGCTTACAAAAAAGTTGTATTTGATCCGTTTTCGTTATCATTTTGTTGCAAAACAATGATTAAAAAAAAGGCCGGAATAACTCTAGGTCACGTGGTTTGTTTGATGCTGAGGGTCACTGTTTCGGAAGGTTTTAATATGATTTTGTACATTAAATTTGTAAGCAATTGAAAGATGCTTACAAAATTAACAATTCTGAGTGAGCTCAGTTAAACAATACCATTTTTATACGCTTTCGGAATCTATAAGGCGGATTTTTTTAAAATATTTTTTTTCAGATAGCAAATTTTGTTTTACATAACATCTTAGATAGGTAACAAATTTGTGTGAGTTACTCACTGTAGCACTTCCAACGGCAGCAAATAACTCCAAGTACTGATAGAATTAAACATAAGAGAGATACGTTAAATCTCAAATAAAAAATCCATCACATTTAACGTCAATAACCGATTTTTACACACGCGCCCCCATAAAATAATAAGTATGATAAATATCTTGAATTCTAATTCATGCATTAGTTAAAAACTGAAATTGTTTACTTACACAATTTGTAGAAATATATATTAGAAATAAGTTATATCATTTTTTCACAATCTTTATCGTCATGATTTTTTTTTTTTTTAAATTTGATCGTTATAACTGTAGTATGTTCATCGTAATTCACAGTTAATTAAATGTCTCACTAAATCCGTTTTAATAGGTAGGTTTATCTCTTAAAAAGTTGTATTTAAATAATATTTAGACGAATGATAAACAGCTGTCATTCATGACGACAATTTCAATTTATATTAAAAAGGATAATTCAATAACCTGAAGTGTTTATTCAAGGAAATACAAATATTTATCAGTAGCCTTTTTTTGTCAAAAATATTTTAGTAAAATAAAACATTTTTATCGATTATATTGACTGTAACCTTTTTTTTATGGAGTATTATCGCCAAAAATTTATGATTTCAAAAGCAACTGATGATTATACATTAGTTTTTTTGTACAAGAATTGCAAATTCAGGGATATTGAACTACCATCCAAATAACTACAATCTTCTTTTAAATTATTACACATTTCACATATTTGACTTGTAGTATGGTTAGATAAAATAACAATTTTAAAGGTATTTACGATATTCAAATAAATAGTTGAAAATTAAATTTAAAAAAAAAACAAAAATTAGCTTACCAAAATTTAGAAAACACATTGCTGCAACGAGATTAATTTGGAGCTAAATATGATGGTTTATATCATCTACCACTTCGTTGAATCAAAACATAAATAAAAAAAAATAAAAAATCATGAATAATTTATTGAGTAGTTGATTTTATATTGGTTTGCAATGTAATATCAAAGTTCATGCACTTTGCGTCCGATACTGTTTGGAGTTTTGTAAGTGGTTTCGGATGTTTGAAGGAAGAGCCAGTCTCTAGGGAACAGAGCTATAGAGAGTGAATTTGATCGAACATTTTGAACGGTGAGACGATGTCAAAGCAAAGTATTGGGGGGTTCCGTTTGTTCCGAAATATGTAATGAGAAAATGAACGGACAGTTGACCTACTGAGATACGTTTTTAATAATTAATTTAATATTACAACACAACTATTCCTATACAAACTTCAACTCCGTACTAGAGAACGTAGTGCGACGAATTAGACATAAGATGATACCTGATTTGTTCAAATCGTGTGACAAAAAACGTATTCAAGATGTCGTTATTTTAGATACTGAGCGTTAGGGAATAATGTATTATTTTTACAATGATGATTTCTTTTTTTCTTTTTCTGTGATCAAAAGTTCTTGAAGAAAAACCACTCCAATTTTAACGTATAATACCTTTAAAGATAGATAATTGATTCGATATGGTACATGATTTGAAGCGTTTTTTTGAAATCTTGATTATTTTTTAAGTTCTGCGGAAAAAAGAAAAGAATCCAATTTTCGAAATTGCTCCGTTCTATATGCCATTCTAATTTATATATGCCGTTTAGAAAGATTTCATGAGTGTACCGCTGAAATTTCAATCGATTTTGATCATTTTTGAGGAAGTTATAGGACTTTGAACTATTTGTTTTTTTAGGCAGCCGTGTATTTCTTATGAGAGGGACAAATAATTACGGTAAACGTGTTTTTTAGTTGTCGATTTATATTTTTTTCTTGTTTTTGGTGATCAAAAAATATGTCACAAAACAGTTATTGCAGTAATTTTTTAAAAAAAAAAAAAACATTTGGATAAACGTGGCCAAAGTATGATTGTATATTTTTATCTGTGCGCAGTTTAGTGATTTTTGAGAATCCATTGTAGCTTTGTACTTTTCGTGGAGCAAACATTTCCGTCGCATTGCGTCAGAAACACGAATTGAGCGCTTCAAGTAATCACGCCTTACTAAAACAGTTGTAGATAATATTGTTATGTTGATAGGGAGCACAATACACTTTTGTTCAAAGCAAAATGCCTTTAGAATCCAATATTTTATTGATAGTTCTTTTTTCTTTTAACAACTTTATAGGTACTAAAAATTCTCCAATTTTTTAAGTCAGCACCTCTAATGAAAGGTCAATATGAATTCTGGTGATACATTGAAGGGTCTCCAATTTAAAAATTCTAAATTGAAAAATCGACAGTCATGAAACTAAGGAGAAACATTAATTACAGCAGACGTAGGCCATAAAAATCCAAAATAATACGATCGGAACAATCCGAATCGTTTACATAATGTTGAAACAGGTAATATACAGGTTTTATAACAGTTTCAAGACATATCGAAATTTTTTGAGCCTAGTATAGAACTTTGAAATTCTAAAAAAATTAACAGGACGTATACTGGAAAACTGAGCTTTCTCAGAATCGTTTTTTCGAAGGCAACGATTTATCATTGCTTTCAGATATTAAATATTGTTTTGAATTCATCTTATCATGTCTGTCAATTTAGATGTGATCAATATTTGAAAAAAAATATTATCGGTTGTAGTGACTCAAACGTACTAGGTATAATAACCAACCGAAATATAAAAAAAATGTGTGTTGTTCTACGATCATCGATTAACAAAAGTTTCTAATTTTATGAACAACAGACCTGGCTAAACCCGTAGACTTAATATAATTCTATGTTTTTACTAATAATGAGTAATTGTGTATACCTACCATACAGGTGCCATATATCTGTGAGTTAAGTTAATTAATTTTAATCTTATCGTGTGTAATCGTATTCTTCGTAACAGAGTTGGCTTTGTTTAACCTAATTTAGTAGACATTTATTGTACGTGGTTATGTATTTTTTTGGTTTCGGTTATTCTTGTTATCTTGCCTTTCGTGTGTGTATAAAACTTTTACTGCTAAATTGTAATTATCTTTACACGATAACGATTTGCATAATGCACACGTAGGCATAATGGATAGATTTTATTTTGAAAATGATAATTCCATTTGCTGCTATTTTGAACAAGTTTTTATTTATTGGCGTGCCAGAGAAAATATTATTTAGATTGTTCGTAGATGTTATTGACTTAAAAATGAACATAATTTGATTGATAAATTAGAATTAAAGTAGTTTAATAGTACAAATTCAAAAATGTATAATCGAACGAGTGATTATGTACATTTAAAAATAAGTAATACATATATGTTTAGCCAGAAGAATTGTCGCGCGCGCTCAGATGAGGATTCGGTGTCAAAAATATTAATTTTGAAATAGAAATATCATCAGAATAATATTATTAGCCATCTGCTATTATCTTGTCTATAAATCAAATCAAATCAAATATTTCGGAATCAAAGAAAATGTCTGTTGATGACAGTAAAATTATAAATAATTTTGAAGTCATAAAGAAATATAGGTACTGTGTGAATGAAAAACGTTGTTCTGTAACAATCATTCGAATAAAATTAAAGTGCTTGTGCGTTTTAATTTTTAATTTTTTTTTATTTTAAATTTTCACTTTGAAACATGTTTGTGATGAACAATCTTCATTAAAATAAAAAGAAACTAACAGATTCGAAAACCGATATGAATTTCACAGAGTGTACATTTTATTATAACCAATACCCATTTACTTTGTCTCGCTCAGAACCAATACAATCATTTAGGTTTTTCCTAGGATACTAGAGGCTGATATAAAACTTATCTTCCATAGTAGCACACACCATTATGTTTTGGGAATTCTAGTAAAAAATCAAACGTCATACCCCAGATTACTGTACGCGATAAAATGTGAAATATTGATATCCGTTTGTTATTGTTCGTAAAACGCATACAGCGTTCCAGAACATGTGCGTTCGTATTTTATAAGTTTTGTAAGACTCTTAGCGCAACGAGAAATGTATTGATTTCACAATAGTGGTTTTTTTTCTTTGTGAACATTTTTTTAAAATTTTTTGTAGAAGAATACGTGGTTCGATATTAAAAGATGATGACGTCACATAAATGTGGATAAGCATGAACCAATAGATTATAATATTTATTTTAAACATTTTTATAATTTCAGAAAAATTTTTGAAAAATCATACGGTGCAAAACCTAAAAATGTATGCTTTAAATAATACTAACTTTTCTGTGATAGCTTTTGGGCAGAAGGAGTGCTCCGATTTTTGCCTACGGTACCAAATACACTACAAAATGAATGATGCGGTCTGAAATCGTTCCAAATTCGAAACTATTTTTGACATTTGATCTGACAAATCTTAATTATATCAAACGTTGCATAGTTAGCATATGGATAAAACTATCATACAAACGTGATTTGAATAGATTCCTTGACATTTTCACACGTTATTACTTATTAGAATGGATTAGTTGATTAGTTTTAGACGACACCAACATTTAAAAACGAAATCTATGTAAGTCTCCAAGTCTTAAAATACGTTGAACATTCGACCGACCTACCAAGCTCGTTTGGAAAAGAAAATTTTGGTAGACTATAAAAAACCATTGCTATTTAATCAAAACATCAAACCCTAGTAATACCTAAACCTAAAGCTGTGTGACCTACTCGCTGAAAATAAGTTTTCCGCCTAAATGCTAGTCGCAATAGTTATTAAATCTTTGTGTAATTATACATTATAAAAAATATATTTTAAAATAATAATAATTATATACTTATAATTATAAAATCTGGAATAATTCTAGGCCGCGTTGACAGTATTTTTGATGAAAGGTCTATGAACTCTGATAGTACTTTGAAAAATTTTAAATTTAGAAGTTCAAAATTGAAAAGTTACAATAAAAAAACCAAGAAGAATCTAAGGAGAAACATCAATAACGGCAAAAGTGTTTTTGACTTATCTGTTTAGATTTTGGCTATATCATTCAAAATAACCAGCTGAAACTTTTGCGCAATATTAAAATAGGTAAGATACGAATTTGATAAAAGTGTCAAGTGATGATGAGAATTTTTGAAGCTAAGTATAGATCTTTGAAATTCTCTAAAGGCTCGCTCAGAATCGTTTTTTCGAAGGCAACGATTTATCATGTTGCTTTAAGATATTAAATAAAGCGTTTTAACCACAACTTCCAAACCAAAATGATCCACTCGAAGCGTAGTCAATACTCCGTCTATAACTATACCTTCGTGACCTGGAGTGATCTTGTTTCTTTTTTTTTTTTAAATTTTACATCGCTTTCATAATGATAGTAAAAAACGATTGCTCTTCGTACGATCATTTATCTTTGAAACGGACTAACAATATACAATAATAACGTTTTAACACGCCTTTCGTTGGATGCACAGTTTAATATCACGTGTCGTACGAGAACGTGGCCGATGCGTCCGGTCGGACCAGAAGTGATAAATCGGGCGCCAACAACGGAAGAAAAAAAATAAACGACACATTTTTTTGTTTATTAAAAAAAAAAAACACGATCGCTGACCAGTCGGCGATACAACGGTCCTCAGGAATTGTATTTCGAAGACCCTATTACATAGTATGTACAAGCATCAGGGCAATTTGTGAGATAAAACATCGACTTTTTATCGTCGGTTCGCCATGATAATAATTTAAATCGAGCGTTTTTATCGCATCGCCGGCGACGTCCGTGACCGTTTCTGCGATGTTCTTTACTCGTCCGAAAATGTTGCCGAATTTACGCCGCTGTTTCAATGGGTTTTCTCGAGAGAAACGGCCAGCGCACGTACCGCTCGCCGAGGTTGTGCCGAGCTGTACGGTTTATTTATTTTTATTAAAATTCGCCTCGCGATCCGAAGAAAACCGTGTTATACACGGCAACGATTTTAGATTCTAAGTGCGGAACGTATTAGTTGTCAAATGATGTGTGTTTTTATTTTACCAATATGTATTTAAACTCAGTACCTCTAACGATGGGTACATATATATATATATATATATATATATATATTATATGTTGTAAAGTATAACATAAAAATTGGCATTTCGAAATTATCTTTTGTTTAGCAATCGTTGTATACATTTACAAGAGAACACAATCAATGGCGTGTTTTAAGTGGGTACTATATTATTTCGTTCAAACATTTTTTCTATATTCTTTATTAAGAATAAAATAAATTTTGCATCAAAACTATATATAGCTATAAAAATAGCTTTTTTTTTTACAAATAATGTATCTAATTTTGTCATAAACTATTTAGGTATCATAAAAATCAGTTTATATGTTATAATAAATACAAGCGAATTAAATTTATATTTTATGAAGACGAAAATTTTTATTGCTTTTGCTGAAAAAATTTTTTACTCTCGTTTAATTAACTAGAATTGTAGTTTTAAACTATTGTAACGCAGCTTATTTTTATAAATTTTAGACTATTTCAATTACCCAGGATTTAATTTAGGGCTGACGGACAATTTTATCAAACTCTTTCAGCAAATATTTGTAAGTATACCTTCTGCTAAGACAAATAAAATAACTACAATTTTGGAATGTATTCGTCCTTTAGCAACACATTTATGTGAGAATATTAGGCAATGTTTAGGTTGAAATGTATTCAAAGAACATTCTATAGGAAATTAAAAACGAATACGCATTCGGATAGGTTTTTTATAATCGGACAGTTATCGTATTTCTGATATTTTATTAATATTTATGCGAATCTTACCTACTCATTTAAAAACCTCAATATCGACCTACTCGGAATTGATTTTGCGGGAATTTATATTCATAATAATACTTGAAAATCGACACTTTTCCGTTGATACTAAAAAAAAAAAAAAAAAAACCTTTTGGAAATTACGTCGTTTGAATATTAATGGGTGTCGGGCGTCCTTGACGTCATTATATATACCCGCATCATATAACCGAACCTTTATTTATGTTTTTTATTCAATAAGTCAGCACATCTCAATATTGAAACCAAACATTTTGGTAAAAGCATTCAATTTTAGTCAAACCCTCACTATCGTTTTTAACCTATGAATGATTTAACTTGTGTAGATTTTTATAATAATTATTCGATTTGTTCTATTTTTTTTTTAAGCAGTACACTTTCTAAATTTTTCGTCATCCAATTTCAATTTTTAGGCGTTTTTGGAATTCATAAATTAATGACGCGTCACAAAAGTTTTAAAAACATTGACCATTTTTTAGACGACGTATTATGTCGAACTTTAAAATATACAACTTGTTGAGTGTTTGATACACTGACTGACGCATCGGTCAAAATCGTAATTTTCGTAAACATTCTACAGCTTTAATAAATTTAATGTGAAAAAAACCTAACCAAAAATCACTACTTCAAAACTGTTGAAGCGATGTCACTTTACTCTTTCTATACGAACTTAAGTACCTAAATATAAACCAAGATTAGGCAGGCAAAGTTCAAAACTTTTTTTTACTCGTTAAGTTAATTGAAACAAGCAAAAAATCATGTTGCGTCATATATTAATTTTTAAATTTATTAAATTTAAATTAAACTATCGAAAAAATTGTTCACTTAACTTAGATATCACTTCATTTTTTTAATTCACATAGTTATGTGCCTACTACTCAGTAAATTTCTTGTGCTTTAAAACATTTTTTTTCGTATTTCTTTTGAAATGTTCTCTTTGTTAACAATTTTTTTTATTTTTAAAGTTTAAAAAAAAATTAATTATTACAGATTAACTTATAGTTGATATGTTTACTAAAAATTTAACTCACTAAAATAAATATATACGAGTTAATTAATTTAATTTAAATTTGTAACGAGTTAAGGCTAGCCTCGATATTATAAACTAAGCAAGGCTTAAATTCTACTTTAAAGTTACTAACACTCAACTGCGAATCGGCTAATTGTGTTTTTCATACGATGTTGAATCTCCAGTAACTCAAACTTAAAAAAAAAAAAACGTTGAAAAATGGTTATAAGTTGAAGGTTTGAAAAAGAAGAAAAAACATTCTTGTTGAAGTTTGTGAACACAGAAATCCGTTTTACACGATTATATTTTGACAGGTGACCCGCTTTTCTCTCGCGGTCGACTATGACGGCGGGCGAAAAGAACCATTCATCAAGCAAACCAAAACAATTATTATACGATATGCTAAGTATATCGACTGACTGAAATCATAATTGGTGCCTTTTAAGTAAAAAATATGACAAAAATTGGAATTATACACCGTTTACAAATCGATTGAATTCGTTGACGCTTTTTTTTATTATTATCTATTATTTTTTATATTTGTATTATGTAAGCTAATTTTAAAACGTTTTATGTGTTGGTACTTTGAAAAAAGAACAAAAGAATGAGGGTACATTAAAAAAAAAGGAAATAAATAAAGGGAGTAAATATTTTAATAAAACAGGTAAATAAAGAGGTGGTAAAAAAGAAAAAGTCTAGATCATTTAACTGTAAATTATTATCATTTTTTTTTAATTTCACGCGTTAAAAAATCTTACTTGTTATATGATTCGATTTTATTTTATTTTATAACTTTGATTTTATTCCTCGACAATTTTATCAGTTGTTGTGTTTTAATATTATCAATTATGTTTTTTCGAATATTGAAAAAAAAAAATTTGTTAGTTATTACATATAAAAGGTAAATATTTAAACAATTGTAAATAAATTATAATCAAGTTAAGCGAAAAATGTGTTGTTGAACTATGGCGTAACGTGAATTTTGAAACAATAACAAAATTACAATATTTGAATGTCCTAAAATACAGATTTTTTTTTTTTTTTGGTTGGATATCAATTATAAATATTGTCAATTATTTTCAAAATTTATAGGGTTATTTAGCATTTTGACAAACAAATTATGAAGTAAAAATATTTACTATACTTACTAGTTCTGATTTTTTTTTGTATAGTATAACTCTTTACGACTTAGGAACATTAAATATCAAGATTAACAGGTTTTAAGAACTAAAATTTAGTTTTAATTTAATTAAAATTAAATAACTTAAGTAAATATAACTATATTTAATACAATATCTTGAACTTGCTGAGTCATAATAAAGCTGGACTCATAGTAATTAAATAGACCACGATATATTTTGCACACACGATAGTCTGAAAAAAAAACTAAATATAATTATTGAAAGATAGGTTTACTATTATACTTATAATGTATTTTTTTTTTGAAACATGTAGCGAGATCTTGTGTAAAAACGGAGAGTAGTTTGAATGCTTTTAAATAACGCTGTAAGTTCTGCAGTTTACAGCGATATCTAGTAGTTTAAATGCAAGCTTTGATACAATGTTGTAGAATAAAGATGTCGTGTTAGTTTACATTTCAAATATATATTGAAAAGACAATAGGATTTGCTATGTAAAAAAAATAAACGACTTTTAACAGTATTTTTTCTCAAAAATTCAATAAGAATTCATAATAATTAGTCAAGTAGTATTCGTCTGCATGAAGCATGGTAAATTAAGCCTACTGCAGTTTTATTAAACTAGCTTTGATTATAAACATAGAAAGAACGAGAACAATTTACCTCTTTATCTAATAAGTTAGAAACATAACGCATATTATTATTATTATTATTATATATTGTGTAAGTTTTCAAAATATGAAATAATAATTCAATGACACAATTTAATTATAACTTATGTCACTATAATGTATTATGTAAATTCTTTATATTTTTCCCATACGAATAAAAATTTAACCATCATCATTAATTATAAAATCTTTTTTGAATTACTTTTATTCAGTGCATTGAAGATTCAATAAACTATGTATCGAAACTCGTTTCGATTTTTTATCGAAAATTATTATTGTTTTTATCAACAGTATAAAATTGAATACAAAGCGTCTAATTTTCATCGTACGAATAAATTAAAAGTACATAATACATACGATTATATAGTTTAAAGAAACAAAAACATCTTACTATACAAAAACATCTCCAAATATTATTTACAATACCCAATAATAATTAATAGTTTTAAATTGTTTGGCATTATAATATTCAATAGAATGAAGCATATCTCAGCCAACTGCATTTTATTCTCACTGTCTGGTCGAAAAATATCCACAACCACGTTCAAATATTAAACGTTTTTTTTTTTTTTATCATCACCACGTCATACTATGTTATTATTTTTATAGTAGGTAGATAAAAATATCTTGCAGTAAGCACAAAATGTTCTCATTACAAAATATTTTTCGACAGATTGATTTCAATGGACCATCGTTACAAATTTGAAAAATTTTGTTTCGAAAGTAAAATAATTTTTAGTTAACCAAAAACTGCCGCAATGTCTGCTAGTGATTTTGTTCTTTATTTTCATACATTTTTTTTCTTCAACTTTTGACTTGACACCTATAATATAAACTAGGTATAAAAAATTGACGTTTTTCAGTTTCGCTATGAATTAAGCCCTGCAAGCTGATACTAACGAGAAATTTAAAATTACCCGAGTATTGCAAAACGAAATGCTGCGATGTTACGAAACGCGGCATAAAAAAGATTTAATTATCACGCATTATTTGTTTCATGAGAACTGCAAGTTTGAAACTGACATTGCATTATTTATTAAATAAGACGAAACGCATTCTTAAATCTCCAATTATAGCACGCGAATGCATGTGACTTTATGCTTATAAGTCAAAACATATATTATGCCACCAAAAAGCAATTAGTATGCAAATAATATTATGACAAGATTGTGAACGACACTTAGGAGTCACACGTGTTAACTTTTTGTGCCCAGAGGCGCTATTTTAAGGATACAAAATTGTATTTTAGAATTGATTAAAATATGACGTATAGGGGAGAAACGCGTGTAAATATGCAATATTTTTTTTTGTAAACTATAAATTAGGTATATTATTATTTGATATATGAACCATAGCTGGTAAATCTGTATCAAATCTAATATACATTCTTCGCTTTTTTCGGACAAAAAAATTTACTTTGTTGATAATCATATACTGACAATTCATTTTAATTAACCTTCTTAATTACTTACCATAATATGATTGCTTATTCTTCAAAGACAGAAGAAGCCAAACCAACTCTCAAGATCTCTCAAGATTGTTTATGTTCAAAATTGAACTGGAACAAGTCCTTTTTTTGAAGGTATAGGTAGACATGAGAGGTTTTTGGAAATACGTTTAATATTATTGTAATACTAAGTCACGCGATTTTAGAAATTTACCAAAGACTATTTTTTAAACTATATATACCTACTGCATGGTTCGTTTCAAAAGGAAACTGGTGGCGTACGCGTAAATATTATTTACTTCCCGATACCTCTCACATTCGTATTTACATAATACTATTGGGGATTGAAAAAGATATTTCGGAACGATCTGGTTTGAACTAATATAATACTATGAAGCCAGAGCAATGGTGTGCAAAATCGCGAAGTCTTTTAAAAATAAATAATTCACAAAAATAGCTCAATAAAAACGCAAAATTACCTATTGGTGGATTCCAATATCGGGATTTCGCAGACAAGTCCTTTAACGATATAGTCACAATATTTTTAGGTGGAATATGTTCAATCCCAGAGAAATAACTTTTCGTACATAGTCAAATGTAAAATATTCAAGGTCATAAATTTCCAGTGGTATAAATAAAAGGCACAAAAGACTGCGAGTACTTATATAATATATATATATTATTATGTCCACTGATATTTTGAAGAATTTTGTTTCTCTGCAATCAACTTATTTATTATTGTTTTTTAGTCGAAAGTGTAAAATATATATTATCACTACCATGATATATATATAGCCAGACGTACGGTGTTTAGATCTTTATAGAGCTGAAGATGACCAATTCGTCAGAAAGAAAAAAAACGGATAAAGATAAATTGTACAATATTTAACAATGTTTAACAATTACAGTTTACAATATTAAAGGAACGATCAATTTCACTTATTTTCAAAAAATCTAAAAATTTATTATTACATATTAAATTATGTCTGTTTATTATATGAAAGTTTTGGGTATGAAAATTTTAAGAAAATCAGCCCATTAAAATAGTTGTTTCGAATTTACGAATCTAACCGGTATATCTAACCGGAAATTCCGAGGTAAACCTCTTGATAGAACCGGAACTATGAATACCCTAATCAAAACCGTTGGTCAAAGTTTTGAGAAATATGTATGGAATATGTATTTAAAGTTTTGTACATATTATACAGGTTGAATTTGAAAATGGGTTCAGACGATAACATTAGTAACACTGGTTAGGTAAACACGCGATGCATTTTCAGTTAAATCCCACGTCTGAGGAAAATAACATTCACAAACATAAATATCTAAAACATCAATACTTTCATCATCCAGGTACTCACCTATACTTAATATGAATAAAGTGAAATAAATTCGAAGTGATTTCTGGCAACAGTTAAATGTATATAAACTATGGAAAAATATTATCTAGTATCTATTTTAAATACCTGCAATTAATGTAAAAATCCTCCCTAATATTAATATATTCAAAAAAACAATTAGTGAATTTTTTCAAATTAGTTTTTACTAGTGCACACTATAATACAGTCTATAGGTTTTTCTAATGTCTTTGGTGTTATTTTTTTTTTTTAGTCATTGAACGAAGATAATGCCATCGTGGAACATAGAAAATGCAATAAATATTACATGATTTCTTTACCATTATTTTGTTATAATATATTAAGTAGGTATTTTATGACGTTCATAAAAACAGTGAAGCGCCTAAACGATATTCGTCGATCAATTTAACCGTCAATAACGGAAAAAATTTGAGCTCTATCAATTGCAATGGAAGGACGTTACGTTATGAAGATCGAGTGAGTTCAGAATAGTTCAAAGAATAATATTGTACACTGTGAATACATTTTATACGCGAATCTACTGGGCGTACTGGAATATTCTTGTTCAGACAGAAAATTTTTCTTTACATAACATTATTGATTTTCAAGTATTTAATAACGAACGTGTGCGAGTTTCGGTTTTTTTTTTTTTTCAAAAATAAGTCAAAAGTATGATAAATTTTCAAAAAATTTTCAATCGAAAAAAAAAAAATCTGCGAGTAGGGATTTTCGTAATACTGTAGCAACATTTATTGTTGTCGACCTTGTATTTAAGTTTCAAAACTTTTTGTTGAAAATTTAATTTTTTATCAAACAAAAAAAAAAAATGTTCGATAGTTATACATAGCTGAAAAATGTTCTTGAAACTTGCACCATTTCCCTATTTTAATATCGTTTTACAGTTTTAGCTAGATCGGATCATTATTTTAATAGTCACGAAAAACTAAATCGATTATGTCAAAAACTACGTTAGCCGATCTTTTTTCTTAAATATTGGGCAATTTTAACTCGTTAAAAGTTAAAATTAAGTCCGATATTATTTTTAATTAAGCTCGTTAGGTTATTTTCTGTTAACTTTAAACTTATCGAGACACTTTTTTTTTACACTCGGCTCGTTAACTTTATGCGATTCTTATAAAAATATAAACATTTTTTTCAAACTCTTTTACAAAAAAATCAACTATGAGTGAGAAGAAAATACAAACTTTTTGAAAAGGAAGAAATGTCAAACCAAAACCGTGTGAATTAACGCAATACGAACAACACGCAACTATTATCTTTGAGTAGTGTTAACTTTTTTTTTAAGTTGACTTTTAATTTGATAAATCAAAGGCAAATAAGCTTTTGACTTAACGAGATTTAGAAAACGCCGTTGACTTGCCTCGAAACTGTCCGATTGGTTTTCGATTTTTAATTTTTTTCTTTTTCTTGAAAGATAGTACGCCAATTCGTAACCGCGCTTCGAACAAAACGACCATGTTTTCTTTTTTCTAACTGCGCAGGCACACCCCGTATACTATTATTATTATACGGAGATAACGGCCACGGGCGAAATAACAATTTGTTCAACACGATTTCCAACCGCTTTGTTGTAGATTCGGCGTATCGTTACCACCCCCCGGTTGCAGACCATCGCGTGTGACCAAAGTCGCAATCTTTCCCCGCCGCACGATATATCCGTACCGTCCATTTGTAAACCCTTTCGGGACGTATAATTTATTATTGCGATATTATTCGTGGCGAAACACTATCCGGGCGGCGGCGGCAGCGATCACGATGAAAGCCGTTCTCGCGCGATATTTGCGATGTTCACGCGTCAAAACGTATCATCATTTATAGTGTCGCGATGTACTTATATCTCTTTAAGAGTGGAAAATTAAAAATATACGTTTTTTTTCAATCTTGACAATTGTATTTCGATAAAATTGTGAACCGTCAAAGTGCTACTCTCGGTCGGTGGTTCATCGTTCTGTCAAAAAAAAAACTTTCAACACTTATTGTTCGGAACGTATGTAACGCATCATTATCGTGTGAATAAATAAAACAAAAACTTTATAACGTTATCAACATTGGATAATCGTAAAACGTCGATAAAATTTGTTCTGCTTTAAGATAAAGTTTTATACGAGCGGTTTGTGTTCTACACAGGTAGGAACAACATACGAAAAACCTTTCGATAAATTTCCTGTATGATAATGGTCACGGTAATTGTTGTTATTTCGAGATTATGCGACGATACAAAAAGAAAATACCAAAAGAAAATTCGACAACAGACGTTTAATGTAACGCCGTAAAGAGCGGTTTCGCAACGTTTTTCCAACAAACGGTTGTTTCGTGTCATTGAATACTAGATGTCAATGTTGTACCTAAATAGTAAACAATACTTTGTAATATACATTGAGCGAATTATGTGTCAACACGACTAAATTTCGGTTTGTTCTGAAAAGGACCGTTTTAATAACGTGTATTACAGAATGTACAAAATACATCGTTTTTCGAGAGGAGGAGGAAAAGTTATTTCATGATTAGATTTTCGTGTCAAGCGTACTTCTTATAATATTTTGAGAGAAAAATACTTTGGGGCGCATTTCGTGTATTTTCTCGGTACCATTTCGTCAACGAATATGAGAAATAATTTAAACAACCGCAAACTGAAAATTATTCGGTTTATTTTTATTACAAATTTTTTCAATCATGACATGTCTGGTTTTAAATCCGGGTTTATAACTGTTTTTGGTTGAAGGAAACAATATATAAATAAAAAACATTTAATGTTTAAAAATTAAAAAGTAAAACCAGGTAACTAATATAAACATTATGATGAACATCTTCCGAAAAAAACAAAAATCATGTGTGATGTTTAATTTCCAAGCGTTCCATTTTGGAGAAAAAAAATTCGTCATTTCATACTAGATTAATTTTTACTTAGATTTTTACGGTAGATTTTTTTATATCTGTAAAGCTGTAAATTATTGTATATAAACGTGATTTAATTAATGCGTGATCAAATATTTTATATTTTTTTTTTTTTTTTTTTCGTAAACTAAATCAACTAAGTTGTCCTGATTAATGAATGATTATTAAAAATAATTTTAACGTTTTAAATAAACGTGTGTGCAAAAATTTCCTCTTCTATAGTATAATAAGTCAAGATCACTATACAATTGGTCACGAGTACAACGAGTTTCGTTTTAACAGTAAAAATTCTGGTGATGAAGAGAAATAAATAATAAAACAGAATATAAACAATACGGTGCTGTTTGGACAAAATGAATGGGATTTTCGCTGTCTCGTCCTTTTTATTTTTTTTAAACATTTTGCGAGCAAGTAAATAACAAAATATAATTATAAGTTGCGTCATGCAGCTCTAAGCCATTGTAAAGTATGCAGGGCAAATAACGAATAGATAAATCTTGTAAGCCGTTGTGAACACGAAAAGTAACATAATATTTTACACTAAATAATTTTATAATAATTCAAAACGATTTTATGTTAAAAATACTGTATAACTTGTTTGTAATTAACTGCTTAATATACAAACTTGTAATTTCATAAAATACAACTAATGCATACGTACTTATTAATTTATTATTAATCCAACAATCTGTTAAGGTTTAAAAATAATATAAAAATAACTATTTTACCCTGCACGATAGCTGGATTAATCGTTAATATCGTTATTGCTATAAAATACAGAACTGAAATTGCAATAAAGTGCAACTAAACTTGGCTAATACTGATTTTCGTCCATCAGTTGCGCTGCAGTCGAGTCTCTCATTTTGTGAAACATACTATAGTTGCCGGACCTGTTTATAAGACCGTGGACGCTTTTATTGTTGCACCCTTTATTGCATGGATTTTGTTGTCGTTGCGATAAATATATTACTATTAAAATTGAGTACTGAAACATTGCAATTGTGTATAAAAGTTATTTTAGTCAATCAAAATGTCATAAAATGTAGAGATAATTGTACAAGGATAATATCATTGTCTAATTAGCGTACTAAATTGCTCAGCGGATACAAATATTAGAATACAAATTATCATAAATTAGGTAAATACTTACGACATTATTTACGACCTGTTTCGATTTTTTTACCTGATGATGACTTTTTGTGTCAGGTCCGTAGTAAACAAAATACTTATCAAATATAACACTTTTGATTTTTTGTTGTTATAATAATTATTATATTTTATTCTAACTAGATAATTGACTTTGAAACGATTTCACAATTTTTATTTTGGTTTTATTTCAACGAATAAAAATATCAAAATTTTTCATACATTACAGTTTTTTTCCTCAATTTAAATAATAATCAGAATAGAGAAAATTTAAAATCGTAAAAAAAAAAAAAATTGCTGTACAAAATCTCGGTGACTTGTACTGCTTTTGTAAATATTCACAAATAATAATACGAGTTGAATAAATTAAAGTGGGAGTGAATAGTGTGATTTCGATGGAAATTGTAAAAAAAACCATTAGCAAACTCGACTAAACATCACCAAATTTGATAAATTGTAAAACAATGAAACCCATTGAAAATTCACGTGCACACTGCACGCACAAAGTGCGCTTTAGAATAATTATATTATAGTGAGTAAAAACCGTTTTTATCGTTAATAAAAACAATAAAAGTTATTATCAACGGTATCATCTTTTTCTGAAAATCGTGTCTTTAGGACGTGACTGGCGTTGTAACAACCTCAATATGGCTAAAATAGTCCTATAATACAGCTCCGAGATGGAGAAAAGCGTAGAATAAAACTCCGTACTCGAAGTATTTTGATTACACATTTTTAAGTGCACTAGATCAATTTTACGACTGTTTAATTTTGTTTTAGTACAAACGGACAAAAACAATACGAATTAAATGAACCTAAAATAAAACTGAAATGCTGCGTGTGAACATGAATAAACTATTATACGTCGAAAAATTGGTTTTTAACTTTTTACAGTATATATATGTATATTACTCAGTTGTTTTTGATATTTTTGGAGGGCTGTTTTGGTAAGAAATTCAAAATAATTTTCTGTTACCATCAAAATGAAATATTTTAAACAGTGTCGACTATATTTATTTGATGATTATAATTAATGTTCAGGGTTCTAATTATTTGCCGATACTGGCCGAACAAGAGAACATAATATATTTTTTCAGTTTTTACGTATTATGAATTATGATAGTTATGTACCTATGTGATTTAGGCCATTTTTAAAACTAAAAAATTAAACGTTTTGTGAAATCACGCGTAAGCTCAAATCTTAGGTAATTTTGAATCTAGTTTTTGTTAAGATTACAACGTTTGCGTCTTTTAAAAATATTTGTTACAAAATAAACAGCTATTAGTCTAGACTTTCAAAGTTTCGGAGGCCATAACCAAAATGAAACTAATGGATCCACTTATAGTGCGCATCAGTGTAACATAATACTTCTATATTATAACGTTACAACAATACACTAACAACACAAAACTCACATTTTAGATGTAAAATGTGGTATTGAAACTTTGTTTAACATCATTAATCATCATACAAAATTTATTCGAATTCCAGACTTTTTTCTTTTCGAGAAAAATAATTTACCCAACGTAATAACAGTATTAAATCATCAAATAGTCCAAATTGTTAAGTTCAACGCGCGTGTAATCTGGATACATTTCAGTAACGGAAATCTCTTCGGTATCTGTAATAATATTACATTTTTTTTCGAACCAAAGGTTTTTAACTATCTTCAAATGTAATATATTATTACTAATCAATGTTTTTGTCGTAACCATTAAAATAGCGATTACTATTGAAATCGCAGTGTCCGTCCGGTACAATGATTATTATTATTATTGTACCTATTCGGTTTACGGTTAAAATATGAATAAACGCAAGACGGGTAATTTTATTCTGGAAAGTACTCGTTTTCCGACATTATTTTAGCGTCTCGTTCCGTTTTCTATAATATCGTGTGCTGAATCCCCAATTATATGGCTGTTTTCAACGGGCTCGGTCACGTTAATTATCGTTGAAAACTAATTAGGTATGCGACGTATCAACGCGCGGAGGAATCGGGAAAATCTGAATTTGAATAGCGTTCAATTATCAGAAACAAAACGTCATAGGAATAATATTACATCATCATAATTGGTATTGTTTTTTTTTTTTTTTGAGAAAATGTAATTTTTGGAACTTTTGTATAACTGTCCAAGCACGCAATCGTTAGAATATTTAGTGTTTTGGAAAAATTCACATTCGGAAACGATCGAAGAATAGAAATCAATTAATAAGCAATTGTGCGTCTTTAATTCGCGAAACAATAACGCTCGGTTTCGGCGCCACGCGTGATTTATCGTTTGCTCCTCAAAACGCAACGCCGCGGTTAAGTTACGCCATTTTGATCGCACGGATTTTTCACGCCAAATTCGACGGCGGCGTTTTACCCGGGTTCGATAGTGATGTATGATGCACTCGAACTGTTGCGCTCTCGAAACCGCAATCCCAAAACACCATTCAATTATTTAAATTCGCGCGCGTCCTCGTTTTTCTCTCTATCTTTCTCTCTGCGTTCTGGATCGGACCCGTAGACACGAAATGGAACGAATAAACCTTTGCACAAAGATCAAACGGTCGGTTAAAAGTATAAACAAATAAATGTGAAACAAAAATCAAAACACTCGATTAAACGCAAAATAAAAAAATATATATAAAAGTGCGTGTTTTGTAGATGATACAACTGTTTTGGAAGGCAAAATTATAATTACCAAGTCAAGATGCCAAGCCGATGACGTATTGTGTCTTATGCGCGGTAGGTATTGTAAGACTATTGATCTTTTCACTAAAATTACACCTGTTTCGTGTATTCGAATATCTTTTCGTTCGTCAGGCATCAATTTTTCACATCACATTTTTTTCTGCATCTGTATTTCAAATATTGCCGTAGCAGTGAAAAATAATTGTATCTTTTGAAAATATTGTTTGACACGACGTCATATACGACTTGATACAACTCCGTCTAAAGGAATACGATTTATTTTTGTATTGAATGAGTAGCAAACGTATATAAGCCATAAAAGAGAATTAACAGTACATTTTATGCAAATGTCTATATTTTTTTTGTTTTTTACTCAAAAACTAAGTACCTAAAGCGAAGGTATTTGTTACAAAAATAAAAATAAATAAATAAAAAACACCTTTCGTGGTACTTCTGTCTACTTCCTTACCTTCGGGATTTATCAAAAAAAAAAGTTTTCATATTATAAACATAAAAATTATTACTGCACTCAGACTCTTATACTATTAAGAACACTGAAAACGTTAAAACTGAACAAGTTTCGTTTAATGATATACGTAAAAACGCATTTTATGATATTATACGTCTTAGTACTTAGTACGCCTGTAAAATATAATAACAGAACGATTGAGATCAAAGAGCTATCTCAAGTCCTACATGGAAAACGTAAAAATAAAATATACGTCATTATGTTGTATACTTCGAAACTCTACCATACTCGATATGTGTGTAGAATTTGTTCAATAATTCGTGTTTATTCCTTTGTACCTTAAATTTGATTACGGTACAGTACCTATACGAAAAGAGTAAACAGTGTAAAGTTTACGTACAAACGCTTCTTGGAAAATTTACGAAATTGCTTGTGGTGAAATGTTGATCAGTCGTATTTCTCTATAAATTGTATATGATTTGCTTTGATAGTTAGAATGTTTTTTTCCAAAAAACACACGAAACCTGTTATACTTGAATGAAAGCTACACTCAAATTTTAAATACATTTTAATGACAACCGCTTTAAATTTTTACTAATTTTTGGTACACCAATACCGCGTTAGTACGTTTCGTATATGTATTTATATTTAAACATACGTGTAGTGTATCAAAAATGTTGTACAGATCTTACAGTTCCTTAAACAAAACCGACTTGTTTCTAAAATTTAATGTTAAAACTAACAAAATTATACCTATAAATTTAATTACGAAACCATGTAATTTGCTACTATAAAATACGCTAAAACTCTAGTTAATGTAACAAAAATAAATGTTGGTTAAAAATATATTATCTACATGTTTTTTTTTTAAATCAATTTTAATGTATATAATCATTATTATATATCATATCATAATGTGTATGTTTGTTAAAATTATGATTGTTAAAATAAAATAATAACATAACACCATGATAAAAACAATTAGGTAAGCGTGATAGACTTATAATGTCGTTTGTTTCACTGTTCAAACTTATTTTAAGAAAAAAAAATATACGTATACTGCAAAAACTGGATATTATTATGGATGTCTTTTCGTTGTGCATCTATTTTCCATTTCGGAAATCTTTACTACACTATTTGGGAAACACGTTCAACACAATGTCATAGTCTCAACTAATGGGAACTATTCCAAAATTATGATTTCAACTGCCCTATACGCTCCCGACATAATTTAATTCCACTTCTGCGCTAAGATATGCGGTAAACCACACTATGTTCATGAGGTAGTCATAATAGTTATCAGTATTATGATTGAAGATCATAGAATATATTACAATGTTAGAGGCTTTTGCCAAATTTTGCTACGATGTCATTGACGATAAATAACATGAATTCACTGAAGGTAAGTGTCGTTATAAAAGAATAATAAGTATTATTTTCGAAAAATAAGAGAAATGAGGGCCAAAAGTGAAAATATTTAGGATGTGTGAGAAACGTGGTAGGACAGATACTTTACTTCGGGTAGGTTTGAAAGATTAGGTAAAAGAGTTTAATATTTACTGACGCTTTTATTTTTTCGATGTTTACATCCCTTATCCCACGTGAATTTCTTGACACGATAGAGACAAAATGAAAATTCCTAATTATTAGAATATTGCAACAAAATTATGTAATAGGTCATACATGTATAGTACTTACAAGTCAGATCATCAGTAAAATCGAAGTTATAGGGTAAAAACAAATTATAGCCCTATTTTTTTTTTTTAATTGCAAAAAATTTAAAAAAAGCAGCGAGAGTATAAATGACTACTTAAAATGTCTAACACACGTAATAGGTAACTTACATTTAAACAATTTATACGTTTTGCGTATTGTGTTATACGACGGAAATGTTCGAGAAGTTTTGGAAACCCAGAATTTAGAAATAATTCATGAATAAACAACAATTTTTCGGCTTTTTTCCATAAAAAAAAATGAATTCCACTTTCTAATACGTTCCTAGTATACGACACCTACGGCTAGAGACGTGTTGGTTTGCTTTGATGTCGGATCATATTCCGTTTGTCAATTTCAATAGGAAAATATTTTATTCATACCTATTGAAATACAGTTAAATACGATTTTCTCAAAGGAACGGTAAAATGGTTCAAAACGTGTATTTCTCATATCTACACGTCATATTCTACTCAACATGTTCTATAGTTTCTACGGTATCTGTTAAACGCAATATATCTTCCAGATTAATCAAATTATAATAATAACGAAAATAATCTACTTATTTACTTAAAATCTCAAACCCTACCAAACAGAAGGTATGTATATTAAAATATTTCAATCCAACGCATCTTGAAAAGGTCAAGTGAGAATATCATGGTGGAATGTTGACGAATTATAACTGCGTTTTAATGTCTTGATTTTTTTTTTTGGTAAAAATGATAAATATTATACAATAGTTACTTCAGTGTAGTTTTCCTTAAGTAAAAAATGCCGCTGATAATATTTTCTAATGTAATATAAAAAAATTTATTTTTGTCAATGTTTTTGCTTTTGCGAAATATGAAGTAACTTATAGATTGTGAGTATTAAAACGTTTAAAAGATTATTTTATGGATAAATCAATAGTTCATTTGATTAAAAACATACATTATCATGTTGAATAATAGGTCCCGATAGTTGGTAAACTAAAAATTTTTTTTTTTTTTCAATTAAACCATATTATTACTATTTTTAATTCGGATTGAAATGGAAATCCATCTAAATTTAAACAGTCCCTATTGTTTTAGTTTTTAACTACTATGAAGTTACCAAAACTTTTATTTTCTGATAATTTTCTAGTATTACATGACATGTGTACAAAATTAACTGCAGTTAATTTTACGTTAAGTATATTTTACTCGAAGGTTTTTAGGGAAGACAAGTTGAAATTGTAATTCTAAAAACGGTTATAATTCAGTTAACGTATAAACACTATGGATGTGCCTATAGCAAATTAAATTTGTCATACGATGCGTGTTATTTTAAAATCACGTAAGTCGTGTATAATTATAGCTAAACATGATAGGTATACCCATAGTATTTTTAAATGTCAATTAAGAACATTTTAACTCTTTAAAAACAATTAATACATTAGGTAGGTAATAATGAAAACAGTTATGCAATAGTTAATGCTACAATTTCATAAAATAATTGAAATAATGGTTTGCTTGCCATCAAATAACACAGTAGTAGATAGTATATTATGTATGATTTAATGTTTTTTAACAATATATCGGTTGACCAGAAAAACATGTTACCAAGGAAAATACCGAGTATACGTATTATTCAAGTTTTCTTAGTTGCGTCAAAAAGGCTCAGACTTTTGGTCTAGTTGATGCCGTGAACATAAATTGGTGAAGACTTTTGAAGAACAAAAAAAAAAGGTTATTTATTTCCCTAATAATTTGTCACTGATCCATAAGCTCGAGATTTATAGCGATCGTAATCCGTTGCTGTCATTGTTGTGATCTCACCTTTTAAGTCCGCCGCGCTGCTTTTCTATGTATTATTATATTTGAAAGAAAAAGTTTCCACCTGATCGAGAATAAGTCGCACACATAAAATTCGCTCATTTATTTCCTAAGGAATTTTCTTTTATCGAATTGTGTTGTTTTCTCATAAGTCATATTATAGTAAAACGTTCAAATAAATATCCAACGTTCGTGTGTTGGATTTTCGACGAATTATTAACATATTATGTTATGTTTTAAAAGAAAGTACGCTAAATTTTTGTATTGGTATTTTATCATTTTCTATTGTTTGTTTTTTGTGCCTACATTTTTTTAACGATATCGACTATTAGGATGATTTAGAAACCAATCAAATTTATTCGTTTGTAAAACTTGAAAATTTTCTATCGAAGACCAAACGATTTAAACGATGACCGACGTAATGAACTGGATCCGACTTTCTTTCGTAACGTTTGCGATGTTGTACTTAAACTATTGATTGTACAAAGTTAAAACACTTGGTTCGAGGCCAAGATTTATCGGTTTTTTTATAGTTATGAAATACTTAAAAAGTAATTAAATTAGTTTGTAGTTTCATTTATAGAAGTATAATATAAACGAATTTTAGATTTGAACATAATTTTTTCATCTTAGTTTCTGTATGCAATATAATCATTAAATAATTACTAACATAGTAATTATTGTAAATTCAAGAAGGTTTTTACCTTTAATTTTATACAAAATAAAATAAATGTTTTATTTTTAATTCATGTATAATCTATGTGCAATGTACATAATATATAATATAATGTATAATTACGTATACATTAAAATATTTTAATACTATATTTTAAATTTGTTTGATAAAATATCATCGAAATTTGATGAAAACTTTCAAAAGTGTACAGTTTTGTTTTTAAATACAATGTATTATTGTGATTGGTTATATGTAGGATAATAATAATCGACAACGTTTATATTTATAATAAAATTATTTGTTACGCTAAACTGTTTAAACTATATCAAAACATAAAACAATATTTGTAGGTGTGTCTGAATTTAATTACAAAATCACAAAGTACCCAAATAGGTGTACTATATTAGTCTGTTGTGAAAATATTTGTAAAATAATTGTATGCACGACACACAAAAACATCACAATGACAATGGCTGAGAGTTTCTTTAATTTAAATATTTTATTTCCATGGTTACTTCTTTTTGTTCGGTCGCTAAACGCGACCACTTAAATCGATATGTACATTTTTATGATAACGGTTGTTTTTTAATAAAAGTAACACATATAAATTTTAAATGTATGAAAAAAAAATAAATATTCAGGACTGTTTAGAAATTTCTACAAACCCGAGTGCTAAAGTCAAGGACGGACAGCAACGTTGTACTGTAACAAAATATGCAATTTAAATATTAAGTTGTATTGTTTACCTGTCCTGTACATTTTCTGTGTACTTACAACTAAAATCTATAATATCTGTTTAAATCGACTACGATGTCTGGCAATATTTTTGAGAACAAATTAGTTCTCCCTCATTTTGTACATGTAAACGCATAATATACTTAAAGTTTATCAATCAATTTGGATGCAATTAACGTTACTTTGAACAGTTATTCAGACACTTGTTGAATTGGTCGTGCGTATAATAAAAACTCCAAATCACAACTAAAATATACTAAAACCGAAAACAAAAACGATCAACTCGTTTATATATTACGATTCATTGTTCTATGATCGTTTGAAGTTCATGGTTATTTCGAATTTTACACATTCATGGATAAACGGCTTTGAAGTACCATGTACAACGTTTTTTTTAAGTATGTATATAAAGTGATATGCAGTTCCTTTAAAGTATCTAAAGCACTTTGACACGTACAAAATGTATGTTTCAAAGGAAAATATTACGTTATTATAAGAAGCATATAATTATGTTTCCCTGTTTGATGTACATCGGCAATTGCTTCAACGTTATGTCTAAGCTGGATAATAGTATCGCACAAAGAGAAACATTTGTTCGTATTATAGATTTATTTTAAGAATCCGAATCCTGTAAGTATAGAGATGTTCAAATCCAAATATTTAACACTCTAAATTATTTTTATAACTTATTATTTTTTGTTTTCAATTATTGGCTTCTCAAACGATGTGTTATGAACTAAGTATATTTTAATTTTGGTATAGCAACATTAAATATAATGCCGAAATATGATTGGATAGATTTGATAAATTAACTGTTTAAAAGTGTATGATTATTATAAAAACCATTTGTCAAATTTCTAACTTGCGCAGTGTACATATTATTGATATGGTTGTTCGGCGTGTTTTACGTATGGATTTCAGAAAGAAAAAAAAAATTTTCCTATCATTGTATTCAATTCATTTTCGGAACATTTTGAAGATATTTTGATTTTTTTTTTTCGCTTTGTAGGCCGTATATTCTGCTACGTTAAATCTTGGATATTCTAGATACTTTTTACTGTACACTATTTGTTCTCGCTATCTTTTTTTAATCTTTTTGAATCATCAATTACTCGGTGTATTTTTCTTTGGCCCAATTAAAAGTTCTCGTTTCATTAAATATCTTTCTGTCCATCCCAATACAGTGTGATGATTGATTTTTTGTACTATTTTGGTTTGTTTTACTTTTCATCGAAAATACTAAATCCTATATTCTTGATGAACTAATTGGGACCATCCCGTATCACGACCAAGCTTCCACCCTTCCTTGTCTAACGCTAGATCTCTCCAACTGGAATTACCTCCCATCTGCTCAACGTCCTTTTTTATGACATCTTCCCAGTGCATCCTTGGTCTTCCCAAAATACTTTTACATGAAAGATTTTGTTCAATTACTGCACGTACAGTAACGGATTTGGGTTCCTCCAAGCATGGCCAGCCCTACTAAATCCTATTGATTTGATATTATATTATTATGTGTTTCCAAAATGTATATGATAAACAATTTGTTTGAAATAAATCTAAATTTTGATAATTATTGACTCGAAATTATTGGTTTAGAAATCCAGATCAATAGATACACAATAGACAACTTACCGATTTATCTGCAAATATACAAACTTATACGCCATGTTCTCCTAGACGTTCCGATCCCATATCGACACACGTTACCTAAAAAGTATCACGAGGAAACACAATTTTATTAGAATGTTTACAAATTAATTTGTTTAGTATCATCTTCTGTCTGTCTGCGCGGTCTGAACATACGCAGGTATCATGTTATGCGTTACATGCTCATAAAAAGATGTAATTGTAATATTATGACCGTTTCCTCTGATGATTGATTTTGCACGTCACGTCAACAACACATACAGATAATGAACGTTTCATTAATCATTGCGTCTTCAAACTTGTTGTAGGCAAAGTTGGAACACCATTGACGTGAGTGCGTAAACGTATTTGATTATCTTGTTGGAATTTGATTTCAAAACTCGACCAAGAACGGTTATAGATGATTCGTTCATAGACAAAATGTTTTGTATATTTTATAAAAGGTAAAAATTGTCTGTAGATGAGTTGAACGACGGTTCGCTTGTTTTTTCAAAATTTATTTAAATGTATTCACAATGTAACTTCAATGCTTTATTTTATAGTTTTAAATTTTAACTGAACTGAGTCGCTAAAAAAATAGTATTACGATATTGTTGCAGCTGTCTACATTCTCATATGTATCTCGACGATGGTGTTGAAAAATGATCCTAAGCTTAAAAATTATAATATTTCAGTGAAATATCGTTTTGATATAATATAAATAATAAACTATAATTTTTATTGCATGTACATAATATGAATAGTTGAATTCTTACTGAATACTCTTTAAATAAAAAATCTCAGTGGAATAAAAACAAAATTTCAATATACCATTAAAAATGTGTTTAACATCTTTGTGGGTTGAGGTTTTTTATTTTATTATAATCTGTTTTATGCAACATATTAATTGGATAGGTTTTTAATGCATACAGTTTGAGTATAAACTAAAAGTCAGTAATCATTCAAATTTGAAACTATTCTTCACTGAATAACTTATTATTTGTATTGATTTTGACCCCTATTCAAGATACGACGACACATTAAATTACGAGAGAATTCCGTATGTTTTTAGTTCGTATCTGCATAAGTATAATAATATTATACTATAATATAGTTTTATACTTTTTCCCTATTTTTCAGCTGCTTAATTTTTGAGACTTTGTATTTGGTTTTCTTAATTTAAGATATAAAACTTAGTTTTAAAGATCGTACTATGCATATGCGTCTTCCAGTGTTTGTTTTTCAGTTTAAATTATTCATCAAACTACTTTTAAAAAAGTTCCATGTTCTAACACAATGATTTACTTAACCGCCCTCAAACACGGTTGAATAAACAATATATTAATAACAATATTTGAAAAATATTTAACACAAAAAATAAATTAAAATTATAATACTGCAGTTGACGCTTAAACATTCTTAAAACGAACTGTTGTTACCTAAAATTGAAAATAACGTGTTCATTTCACAATATGATTTTTTTTTTTTTAATAATCATTAATATCATAATTTTATACTTACATAATATTTATAATAAATAAAGGTATGATTTATCCATGTATTTTAAAACGAATTTATCATTTACAAACATCAATATTGATCCTAATAAAGCGGGTGGTTGGTTTTGCGTCATTTTTAACAAATAATAATTTATAATTAGTAAAAAAAAAAAAACAAATTTAATTAATACCATGCATTTTACACAACAATAACAATATATTTTTTTAATACGACAAAAGAAAAAAATAGGTATTATTATTTTGGGACAGAAATTCGTTAGGTATATTAGATGGACTTTTTAAAAATACAAAAGCAATATTTTCTAAATTACAAACTAATTGGATGGACCCAAAAAATTTTAAAAAGTGATAACGAGTAAAATGTTTTTTCTTTTATGTTCATTGAAATTTTTCAAAATGTAAACAACTAATAATGATTAACGATTGTTTTGAAAGATGCATGTATCAATAGAAAATCAACCTGCAGAATTGGATACATGAACAGATCGATGAATATGATTTTAAACTTATTAGGTGTTAAACAAACAACGAAAAAAAAATTCCAATATCCAGTTAAAACAATCATTAGAAAAAAAATAAAAACTCTTGTTTTAATAACAGTTACAGTTCAATTTACGGTTTGAAACCAATAAATTTCATCGCTATATTATCTACGTTAAAATACTAATCCTTATTGCACATTTCAGAAAATATAATATGTTCATATATATATATATATATATATATATATATATACTCGTATATATATAGAAACACACTATAGACATTAAAATTATTGGTATTGTAATTGTGGATTCAACAATAAAATAATAATGATGACAACAATTACAACAAAATCAATAGTTTTTGCTGATTAGCAACTAATTACGCAAAAAAACTACAAACAATTTTACATTTATAAATTTACAAACAATAGTATATAATGTTATATTAATTACAAGTATACAATTTTTTTGCCAATCCAAATATTTACCCTTTTCGTTAACATGTTTTATGTACTCCATCAACATTCCGTCACTGACCAAAACAAAATGATATTCGTACACGAGGTTCAAATAAATATTAATTTAAAAAAAGAAGTTGTATCATTCGGGTTACCTACCAAAATTTTACTTGACCGATAAAGTACGTTTATATGATAACAATAAAAAATTGTTTCAATAAAAATTCACGTACATTTGATTTTGAGATCTATGCGTCGGTATTATTAAATAATTTGTTTGAAATTCGAAAACAATAACTACCTATATTTTTATAAATTTCAAAAAATGATAAAAATATACGTGTGTATAACAAATAACTTAAATCAACAACTATTTGTTTGTTTGATATAAACTATCTAAAAAATGTATTAACATTAGATCACAAACAAAATGAAAATTACTTGGTCAATAACGAAAAAACAACCCTGTGTTGTTTATTACGATTTACCTTTGATTTGACTTTGGTAGAACGGTATACGGTACAAATAGCGTTTTTAATTCCTTTACTATACACAAATAATGGCAATAAAAAAAGTGGTTATCGAAATGTATAATAATATGACATATTTTTCAACACATAAAAAAATCTATCATGATTCACAAAATAACTGCAGCTCTTGACAGTATTGGATTCTCTTATGAAACTTTTGACTGCAAAACTGCTCGACTTTTTGATGAATAGAATATACCACAGACGTTCTGAAAAATTCAAATGTGATTAATACAGTTCTTTTAATGATAATAATATCGTTGTAATAATTATAAACGTATATTATGATTAATACTAGTCGAAAAATCAAAATATTTTGGCTACAAGTATCTTGTCGGTAAACACAAACGTTTCCTTCAAATTAAAAAATGTCCAGTAGCGCAAACTTAAACTTCTGAATCCTGTACATTTTATAATATGATGTACTTGAAAATTAAATTAAATTTTAATAATCATACGCTCGATGAAATATTGCGTCAAACTAATTTCTTAAAATATTGTTTCAGTGCTTATGAGGTAAATATAACGATGATAAAAACATAAAATTCAATCTTAAAGAGATTATAATAGTTCTATAGATATATATTATAATTCCACCCCACCAAAATTAAGTTCACATACACACATTTTTTAGTAACTTTCAGTGTTTTCATACTAAATTGAAAAAACAAGCGGATAGTAAAAAAACAAATATTATTATTTTTTATTTATAATTAAAAACGACGACCAACATTAAGTTTTTCCACCGATGTGCTTTGTGAAAAGATAATTTTTTTTCGTTATTTCACATATTATGGAACGCAGCACAAACGATTCAAACAGTTTTACGACCAAATGAAATCTAAAACGATTTCTTTGATATTTAAAAAAAAAACAATAATTTATTTTGAGTTTTGAAAATCTTTGATTAAGAACTTCTTAATAATTTCAAGTCATGGAAACGCTGCAGTTTCCCGAGTACCAGGTACAGACGTGAAATCCATCACTTTTGTTTTAGGTGGTCATAACGATATAACTTATTTATTATTCCTTCAAACCCATCCCACAGTATCAGACCTACTCTTTTCTGACGCGATCGTAACGTTATACAGAACCGTTGAAACTAAATTTTGTTTTCTCATTTTGAACGACAACGTTTATCCGCACACAAGTTCCCTTTTGTTCGGACCAGGACCGTTTAAATGATATAGCTGCAGTGGTATCCTGGCGTGTCTTTTCAACGGAATTAACAATACATGTAAATGAGATAGGTACTCGGAAGTACCTAAATGGGTTTCGAAAAGGAAACTCCACCGACTTGATCACAAAGGATGGGACTGTTCGTTTTAAGAATTATAATATTTTACCGTGCCGTGTAATCGTACATCAAAACAAGAAACGGTTCAACGTTTTACGTATTTATCTACTGTACAAAGGTGTATACCTACGTAATTAATCTGCAAAACAAAGATCCCAATTATTCTTAATGTTTTGTTGTAACCATTATGTATAGTTTCCACACTAAGTCACGATGATACTGGTTCCATCGAATTTTATTCGACAACAATATTGATAATAATTTAATATTGTAAGTTTTAAATCGCCGAAAACGTGACGGTTTTGGCTGCCATGTAAATGAATTAAAATTTTTATTACATTAAATGTAATTATTTTTATTACAATTAATACAGAATATTATTCATAAACGACTTTTTTTAAACATCGACAAAATCATTAATTATACCTATTTGTTAATATAAATCAAATCAAATCAGTGACGTGACAGTTGGATTGATGAATTAAATCAATATAGCCAAATAATCTTTGAAATACATTTATATTCTAAAGCATACATTTACACATTAAAACGATCAAATAACACGTTGAAATTACTTTTATCGATCGGAAATGTGTGCTTCGTGATTATGTTTTCTGTAAAACGTTTAAATGAGAAACTCAAATAATATCCAACTTTTAAAACCAATTATCAAATTATTTATGAAAAAAGTTTAAACTGTATGGAATAATAAAACGATTAAATAGAGTCTTAATGTTTTATTAACCGGCTGATAATCAGATAAGTGTGAAATAAAACCATAAAAACGTTGCTAATTTATTTGATACAATATAATATCTTCAAAATCATAATAATAATAATTATTCTATTACTGTCATCATACTTCGTAAATACGTAGGTGTATCATATTGTGAAATTGAATCGGACATATTTTTTTCTAATATTTTTATTACCAAACAAAGCCGATATTATTTATTTAACAGAAATTGAAAATATCAATTAGATTATAAAATTCAACAACCGATAGTAAAAATAAAAACGTGTACACTACAACTACTTTAACACCACGTAATGTAAATGGTTATAGATAGACGATAATTAATTGTTATAATATATATTATTTGCTTTTTATAAAACATTTGAAACATTGTTATTATTTAAAATCAAAATAAAACGCCCACAAAATTTATAATTTAAAATATTTTTTCACCACTGTTTCAGTGAGTTAAAATTAAAGTTTTTTTATAATTTTTATGATCGAATTGGATGCATGAAAATATATTTTTACAAAGATAAACAGTGCCAAATTTTAGAAAGTTAATGATCTTTGTGACCAAATGTCTAGTCCGTTTTAAAGTTAGTCGTCACTTAACAAGATTTTGAGTTAAAATAAAATTGTATTAGTTTATAATTACCAACATTTATTCTAACAAAACTTAAGTTTTTCATGTGAACAATTTTTTAAAACCAACTAAGTTATTTTACTTCACTGCTTATCCTGAATTTTAAGGGACATGAAGTTTTTGTACATACTTTGGTTCTTTTATTTTACAAATCAAATATAGTTCACACGTTCATTTTAAACATTTTATACGTTTGAAATTCGTCTAAACACCAATTTAAGACGTGAATGGTAAACACGGAAAAAGCTGTAGTTACGTCGTACGTTACGTAAAACGATTTTGTAAATCCAACAGATTTGTACAAAATCACGTGCTTGTTGTTAAAGTAAATAGAGAATCATAAAAAATTATTCATTTCATTATAATTCGAACAGTTCAAATATTTCACAAACTCCAATTGGGACTTAGTGCTGAGTTGACGTATTTAATAGATGTAATTGATTGCTATAAACAATAAGTAACAAACCGAAATAAAATAACCGAACTGAATAATCTCATACCACCTCATCTTAGTCATTTTACCGAAACAAAGTTTTAAGAACCGTGTTGCTCATGTATTTTTTACAAATTATATCGAAATCAAAGCGTTTGATTCGTTTTAGGTATGCGTAAAATTTCATTACATACACTTCAATAACAAAAATATAAAGGGAAAGAACCATTCACCAATTTGTACTCATATTATTGTACGATAAATTATACGTTTTCCTTAAATTTTATTAGAATTTAAATTGTTGACAATGACACTAATAATGTTGACGTAAACTAGGTACTTTGTTATGTTTCACGATTGGAGAGAATGTTCTTAGACTAGCGCAATTAAAATTTCTGGTGCTAATTTGATACCAGCTACTAATAAAAGCAATCTGTTATTTCGATGACACATACAGATTGCTCAAAAGTAGAAGACGTTACGAATATTTCCACTGTGAATACTAAAAAAATTTAAAAAAATAATTTTTTTGCATAATATATATATATATATATATTTGTGATCTCTCGACACTATGTATCAGACCTGTATCTCACTTACTTTAATAGTATGTGAAAAGTTCTACTCGTTTAATCATTAATTTGGAAGTTATATGGCCAAAAAAATAAATCGATTTTCTCGAAAACACGTTTGTTGTAATTTTTAACGTGTTTTCCTTCGTATTTTTATCGCAACTTTTTCAATTTTAAACTCTCGTATATATGACCGCTCAAAGTACTAAGCAACAAAGTAGAGCTATCAGAAATCGGGCATGAGTGTAAAGACCATTATCGAAGAAGTTTTCGTAGTTTCATAGTGATAAAAAAAAGAAAAGAAAACACGCATTGTGTGAAAACCAATACTTTCTTCGCCATACTCAGAATCTAAAATATAATGTACCAATGTATGAGTATAAAATTATTTCTTATAATTATTGTAACGAATAAAAAATAAAAACCACTTTTATGTGATATTTGTATTTCTCTTTGGTATACTGAGGTAATATAATTGTTCTAACGCCTAAATCGGTGTTTCTTTCTTAAAATTATATAAAAAACAAACACGTATACATAATTTATAACGGTTAAATTATCCGCAAAACCGTCTTTTTTAAAACCAAAATTACACGCGCAAAAATGGTGGGAAAAAAGTGGGCATAATTTTATTTCGGACATAATTCGGAGATGTTCTCAACGACCATTATGTAGGATTTCGGTAAAAATTACCTATTGGTAGGTACGATAAAAAGTGACAAACATTTTTGAATAATGGTATAGATTGTAATAAACCAAACTTTAAGGGGAAACACACCGAATTCGATTAATCATAAAATGCCTATACCGAGGACTTGGTGTAAAAAGATTAAGTAAATTTTGTCAGATTATGCAAAAAATATGATGTAGCTGGTACATTTATGGCATTTGATTTTTTTTTTCTTTCTAATATTAACTTTTCACCGTCAAAAATTGTCCCACCAAGAGTAACATAAATATTTTAGTAAAAACCATTCGAACGTGAATGTATTTTGTAAACTCCCTAAAAAAAAATAGTAAAATTAGTATTTATTACAATTATTTCATTCGCTGAAAAAAACATCATGCAAACTGTTATTCTCTGCTTAATATGGATATGAAACTGCAGATTTTGAGAGCCATAACAAAAACACGCAATAAATGAGTGTAAATTTTTTCGTCAGCCTGTTGTGCGTGCAGTGTGGATAAACATTCAAACTCGTTACGTGTAATATTAAAAATATGATCAATCAAACTATATTGCCCAAAGAGTTCGGACACCCACGCATTCGTGCATACTACAGTTTTTAACAGACAAACTCGCAAGTGTTTACAGAAGAGATTCCAAAAGCGTATTATAATAAAACATCTATTTTTAATTTTTTTTTTTTCAAATATTAAAAAAAATCACTGTTTTTAATATTAATATCAAACATAATGCGTAGTAAATATTTGCGTAAAAGAACTTTTTTTTTTTTTTGAAATCGTCCACAGTACATGTTATCATAATATCACATCGTAGCAGGCTGCATTCTTTTAGTAGGCCGTCGTAAAAACAGGACAAAAACTGAATACCGAAATTCTATGTGAAATCAATTAGGAAACTTTTATTACAATTTACATTCTTCGACAAAATGGCATTTTTTTAAGAAAAAGTGAGCGCTCTCGTATCGGTTCGGATTATTTTTTTAGTCGACACGATACCGTATTCACTGAGTCGAACGGTGAAATATTAATTTAATATACAACGTTACATATTACAATAATATTGTTTTGAGTAATATTTTTTTCGTTTCAACATAGTTGTTACTTTTACCGTGGATTGTTATACAAGCTAAAAAGTACTCGATAACGCTGCATCGGGTTGTACTACAAACGCGTACAAGTAGCTTACATTGTCAGGGTTTATAAATTGCGCAATAACAACGTTTTCTCGTACAGCGTGGAATTATTGCTAATTTATGAAAATGTCTGAATTCTATTACCGGGTTTTCTTCGTGTCTTTATTGTTAACAAAATAATAATATTATTATCGTACACCAGAGGATGTTATATTTTTATTTAAATGCGTATACCGCACGTGAACTTTTATTTATTCATTTTTTTTTTGTTCCGCATGAAAATACTTGGCTCTCGAATCCGCGCATTCTTATAACGGCACAGTGACTAAAGAGTAGAGTAATTTAACCGCGATAGGAGACTTACAATCTGAAGTTTTAATCTACACAACAGCAGTCGTGACGGTTGTTTCTCGAACAATATATATATGTTGAAAAGCAAAACACATCGAATCTCGGACTGTCGGGCAATACGAAATGGTAATTACTAATTAACAACACCCGTAGTGAGTTAGATACTCGAGTATAAAATTCAAAACGAATAAGTTGTATTTTAAAATAAAATTATGGGTACACAATCGTGAAATTAAATTTTATACAAGCAACGTGACGTATAGTATGTACTTATTATGTGGTTACAACTTATCTGAGAACACGTTTTAAACGACGTAGATTGTTGCACTGGATATAGGTAATTTGATCGTATCGTACGGTCTAAATAACAGCGGAATTGTCACGGCATCACCGCGTTGTTTCTCGAACGATAAACAAAAATCAAAACATCGTCGATTGTCGGGCAACACGGAAAAGTACAACAAATCGTTTTCGAAATTTAATATCGTTTTCTCCACATGGCGCCGCCGGGAGGCACCGCGCAATACTATACACACAACCGATCGATTATTGCAGAGCCGTTTTCGCTTTGCTTGCTACACGACGTTAGAAAAATGTACCTGGTAAACTGATATTTAACGGCTGGGGAGAGGATATTTGGCTCGTTTCCGCGGGCATTTTTTTTTTACATAATATTATACTATTGCCGGAGAGAGCAAAATTATGGTGATTTTTCGTACTTTTTTTTTTTTTTTATCGTGATTTCAACTGAGAGATTATACAAAAACCGGAAATATTATTGATATTCGCCCAAAAATAGAACGTTTTACATACATATGAAATCGGCGCAGAGGAATTTCATTCGAATAGTTTTTCTTTATTTTAAGAAAACGTTTTGGCATACGAAAACAATTAAATTCAGAAAACGCTGTAAACGTTATTGTTTCGCCCACGTTTCCAAGTAACCGGACAAGTCTATAAAAATAAAAACTGTATCTGCAAGAAATAATGCGAGAGAAATTTTGAAAAATTTAATAAGTTGTCATGAACACCCTGATTGTGTCATTAAAGAGGAAAAAAAAATTCAAACTGATTCGGTTGACTATATATAAGCTATGATATGAAAATATGAAAGAAACTAAGCACCGGGTTAAATCCGAGTGTTACAAAAACATACCTAAATGTAAATAAAACGTTCCTATTATTTTTTTGAATACACGAATTGTGACGTACATATAATTGTGTTTTGCACGCTAACCTTTAGAGATTATTAAGTATCGGTTGCTTAGAAGTTCGTTTACAATGTCAAGACCAATTTATTCAACAATTTTTTTTTTTTTCACGTGTGATCAACTTAATTCGAGTTTTACGCAACCCATTAAGTATTATTTCACTTAATTATACACGGTTATTAGGTCTCATCCATTTATGTCAGTTGTATATTTTTTAAATAAAAAGTTTGTAATTACGTTCGTTGATTTGGTTACCGCAGGGAATGATTTGTTTGATCACACGGTATAAAGGACAAGAAACGTTGTTGACTTGAAATCAATCTAATCTGAAGCGTTTGATCAGTTCTAATAATAATTTGTTTAACTGGTATACGAAATTATGTTTTATAATTGAAATAGGTTAAGAAACAAGGAAGTAAACACGTTTGCAAAGTGGGACTTTTAATCACTTGCTTATAAATCGATTTGAATATAAAATTAATTAAATAGATTATAATTTAAAATAAAAAAAATATTTAATAATATTATTGATAACAAACGATAAACAATTCATTATTTAAAATAATTATATTATTTCAATACTAAAATTTAATTTAATACAAACAAAATAACATGTATTTTAGTAGTTATATTATATGATATAGTTATGAATGTCTAAGAAAACATTTTAAATGATATAGATGGCTTGTTGTGTCGACAAGTAAGCTTTATTATTATTACGTGTTTTGATTCAAAATTACGCGAACTGTTGTAACACGAACTCACTTAAATTGTTAACATTTGCAAAGTGTCATTGATTTTTTTTTTACGCCAAACATGTATACAACTAAACTTATCGATTTATATTGAAACAAAACTTTAAAAAAACAAAAAATTTGAATATAACGAATTATAACTTTTTAATTTTAAATTAAAACATGAAATATACGCTTACAAAAATCACTATTTAAAGAGCATAAAACCTCTAAAAAACACGGGATTTTAAATAGGACACCTACCTATTTCAAATGTACATTTTCCAAGCGATTTTTTTAAAATAACGAAATTGGAATATTTACAGAGTTTCATATGACGTAATATTCTAGACAGTTTCATGTCAACTATAATATGTAATGCGGAAAACAGCCAAACAAACATAATCAGAATTCAAACAGTTTGCATTGGCAAAGTACCTATACCATATTATAGTATTATAATAATGTTGTTTGTCAATAAGCATCATACAGTTCTCACACAGTTAACAGTTTAATTTAATATTATTTTTTTGTAGTTGTACAATATTAAATGTATAAACTCTGTTTATAATTGTACATTTTTACCTGTACATATTATATTTATGTATATTATGTTCCGACATTTTGTAACCGTTTGTATATTATAAATATTAAACTGCAATTTATTATTTTTTCCATTTTTACATACTCGAATCTAGTGAAAACACACGTCATGTATATTCTAAAGAAAACATACACGTCACATAGCTACATATTTTTTTTGGTTTTCAAATGTCAAACCTTTTATTTATATAACAATATGTATAGTGTACATTTTAGTCGGCCGATTATACGTCCTAAGTCATATAACTGCTCAAAGCTGATGGGTTGTAATTTTAACTTTTAAAACTTTGTTCGATCCATAAAAACCACTATAATAAATCATTATGTTTACCAACGATTACTCGAAATTCGGGATACAAAACCGTTTTTTTTTTGCTCGATTATAATTTTTGATTAGTTTAAACTAATCAGATAAATAATTAAAAGTAATCAATTAGTTAAATGAATGGGTTCGTTACGATTGTTATGATTAGAAGTGATGAAAACTCTTTATTAAATAAGAGAAACGTTATTTATAATTTCTACCGCGGTCCTTTCCTAGTTATATTTTAAATAATAATAATAATAATAGTATAGATGTAGTAAAATATTTTGGGTAGTAAAATTATTGTTCTGGGCTTGAGGGTGACGTATGTAACAATAATTATCAAAATTTAGTAGAATAAAAATAACTTCAATAATCATCATTATATTATACTATAATACAATTGAATGAATCTTAAAGAGGAACATAATAAAGGTTATTTGTGTATTAATCCATACTGGAACAAATGGTTTCGTATTTTTTTAGCTATAATTTTTGAAATACGAATTAATATTAATTAGGTATTTTGAATGAATCTTCATACTCTGTGACGAATAATCTTTATTAAGTCGTACTTTGTAGACAAGTAGTTTTTAAGAATACAATTTTGTTACACGTTTATACGGGGACATATATTGAATCGTTGTATCTAATAAATCATAAATATTGCGTTAATTTTTAAAAATCAAATATTAGTTGTTATAGTTAGTGGTTAAAAAAACCACTCGATTTAAAAACGTACGACGCATTTCAAAATTAAAGATGCTTACAGTATACGCTTTAAGATGGGCAATTATCACACAAAAACAATAACACTTAATAACCAAATTGAATACAAAAAGCTATTTAGGCACTGTACATTTTATTTGTAAGTGCCAATTAGTTAAACCTTTGTTTTATATTACCTGCTGTATAAATTAGAGTTTTATACTTTTATCATACAAGGTAGAAAACCTTTAATTTGAAGTGAGTTGGTCATACATGACGTACTATATATATATATATTTATTCCTAGAAGTCAATAAATAATAAATGCAAACCATATAAAGTGTTTTTGACTATCCAAAAAAGGATTCACGAGAAACAAAATTAAAAAACGTTTGACAGTAAAAATTTAAAAACTGTTTGAATTATTTTCAGACTTAAATGCCGCATTGAAATGTTTAAATGTCACATAAAGATAAATTTGGTCTCAACGAAAATCCTTAAAACCCTCATGAAATAAAAATTAAGTATTTTGTATTTACTTTGCGGGCCTCGGAAGCTAGAAATAGCATATAATTCTCCACAGACAATTGATTTATTGAAAAAGCTCTGGAAATGTCAGGAAATGTAACAAAAATAATAAAACACGAAGTTTCTTCGGTATTGGATCATGATTGATTTACAATCTGAGCAAGAAAAATTTTGACAATAGAAAGAATGTCGTACTTACGTTTCTAAAATCACTTGCATCAAATACTATACACGTCTTGGCCGATTCATATACATTTGGTGATCTTCTGTAACATCATAACTGTAATTGGAATTATTGTGTTTGGTGTCGACATGAACGATAGACCCGAAGAAGTACCGTGCCGTTGAATCGCTGCAATATTATCTCCTTCTAAATTAATAAAAAAAAAAAACACGGCTTGGATAAAAACTTTAGATAAGACATGAGCAAATAGTTAAAAAAATTAATGAATTTCCCTATAACTGTACCTAACCTAACGTAACCGATATTTTCTGCATATTTTCTAATAATATCAACAAATTTATTATGCAACTGGCCACACTCTTTTGTTTACTATGTATATTGAATGTTCGATTTGTTTTTAAAGCAAAACCATTCGATGGAAAACTACATTATCGCCGTTTCAAGCATACTATTCTAAGAAAAATACGAAAAAAAAAAGAAAGAAAAAAATTTTTGAATATGACATATAACGCCTGGCTGTTGCGGCATGTTGTGGATACAATCAGACTATCCTACGAACCGTGTGCAAACTGCCGGATTTATCTGTGGGACAAATTTTCTGACAAGTCATCCGCCAAAGCCCGAGTCTGCTGGCGATGCGCAATGTTTTATATTCAATTTAGACGCGTCGCACAGTTGAGAAAATATCAACAATACAAAAGTATGAACCGCGTACGCTTTTGTAAAGCCACAAACGCATTTTGTCCGTTTTCCTATCGGAGTCGACGCGTTCGTTAGATTTAACGTGCCAGTCTCTCATAAACGGTAATTTGTCATTTAGTTTTGTAAGTGCGGGATTCGAAATTATCGTTGATATCATTAAGAATAATTGTTTATAGATTTTTTGACACACGCTCATATTCAGAGATGGGCATGATTGCCGCCCAACAACATGGATGATTCTGATCATTCGATTTTCAAAATCATCTTTTTACGGTTTTTGATTTTAGTTTAAAAAAATCGAAAAATTCTAATTTATCTTTATAAATTACTTAATATGCTCGGCTGATTAGGTAACACCATATCATAAGGCATTTATTTACCTAAAAATATCTTAATTGTTTTATATTTCTACTTTTATTTCGAAAATGTTGTCTGTTGACTGTTCTGTCAGTTGTTAATAAATAAATAATAATACCTACTAATGTTTGGAATGTTTTGATGTAATATTAAATTTTGTCCTTTATCCTGCATGATAAAATACGTCGATTGAAAAAAGTGTTTTTAAATTTTAACTCAACTGTTTCAGTACCTAAATATAAAGTTTTGATACTAAAATATAACACAAAATCCGCTAAAAACAGATCCATATAACAGATTTGTATCAAAACCCAACAAAGACTGAACTGTTTGATTTTTCTCTCAAACAAACACCATAGTTGTTTTCCACTAAAAAAAAAAATAAAACATAAAAAAAAAATTGAATTTATAAAAAACTTCTATTGTATACGTCTCGACTTACAATCGTAAAACACAATAATAAATGTGTTATTTAAATCTCGTCGTTGACGATTCAGTATCGTGTATTACGAAACCTGGAAAGTTGCCGAGAGGAAAAATGTTACATGTCATTTCAATGAAAACACCGCTCTAGCCTTTTCTCTTTTTGTTCTTTTAGTATACTTACTTCCATTATTCAAAAATGAAAATCCGTCATTTATAATTGAAAACAGTTTTACAGTTTTTTATTACATTAAAAATAACGGGTTTATCATTAATTAAAATGCTTGGCAAAAATAATACTTTTTAATTTTTTTTATTTAATTCATAATACTAATTTTATTATAGTTTAAAACACTTGGTTTCATTTAAATGTTTCGATTCTCAGACTGCCTATATATCTCTCGTTTGTACGTGATGACAGCTTCGGATGGATCCTATGCTTATAAATAATTGTAATTTGATGTTATTATTACATTTTAGTGAAATAAATTGTTTACAAAATGTACAATTCTGAGCAAGACAGAGCAAAAAATTATATATAAAAATCAAAAAGATTACGTATACTTTAAAATGTCAGTTGTTTTTGAAACTTTTATAATTTTAATAGTATTTACCATAATATTGTGTGAACATCCAATTTATAAAATCATTTTAACCACATAAAGTTGTATGTATTGTTCGCATTTTAGAATCTGAACTGAAAACTAAAGGTTATATGAAAAAAAAATTTTGAATAATCCTTCCTACATATAAATAAGTTCTTACAGAGAAAGTCATTTAAATTTTTTGAAATTTTTTCCCATCACTCAAATGCGTTTAAACCTTCTTTATGACGTGTCGAAATAATATTCGGGCTAAAAATGTCGTCTTTATCATTTCAGAATCATAACATTGATTCGTAATATCTAGGACTTATTTTTTATCTTTCGAGATGATGCACTGAAAGATTGAAACATTTCTACAAGCGTTAAATGTTTTTTTAGAAAAATAAAACCACTGTACCTAAAACAAACACCTATTTGCATAATATCATGTGTCTAGACGTTTAACGTAATTTAACACACACACATGTGTGTTAGTATGCTAATAATTTTGAATAACACGCAAAATAAATGTCATTTTCTGATACAGAACGATAGTTATAAAATGTGTTCCGGATAGAAGTATAGTTATATTGTTCTAGCCCCACCTGCAGTGCATGGCTTGATTTACATTTTACCCTTATTAAATACACCTGCTATCGTGTAGATATAGAGCAAGTGTATCATTTTTAAAGTTAATTGTTGAACAAAATCGATGCTACAAGGTTGGTGAAATATGTAGTTTTTTAATATTATGTTATGTGTGACTAACCAAATCACGGTGACACATTCCTGACACGACGTAGATTTTTCTCGGTTACTTTATCCGTGTAAAGTTATTGTATGCGTTGAGTATATTATTTAATATTTATTTTACTTTAAGCGATTTTGTTTGGACTGACTGTAAGACGTCATCTGTTTCGTTATTACGTTGAATTTGATTACATTCTACAAATTATGATATTTTTTTTGTTTTTGTTAATTACCTAATCGTTAAAAATAACAAAAATAAAAATATTATTGCAACGTCATCATTCAGTTTTGTTATCTTGGTTAAATATTATAGTAATTTTATTAGACTGGTCCATTTGAAATGCTTTAACAAAACACGCGTATATACGTTTTAATGTTTCACTTTAAATTCATTGCGAATGTTTACCATGCCGTATTTAATAGTTTATTTCAGTACATAGATATATCATGATATATTAAAAATGATTAATTATTATTAGACGGTCTTTTATAGAAAATATTTTAATTTAGAGTCATTACACTATAGTTATTATACGGTATCAAGAGTTGAAACTTTTTAAAACTTAACTAATTCCACATTAAATGAGTAATAATTGTTTACAGTCACAATAATTTTATTCTGAAAAATCATTTCAATTGCAGTACGTACCGTTCGTCACGATTTGTCAAAATGTACATTTTTTGTTCTATATTTTTTTTCATCATGGTTAATGTTCATCGGGTCAATATTATTTAATAAGATGAACTTTAATTTGACAATGTGAATCAATTCGTATTATAACTTTTAATAGTTACCTTTTAAAATTTAATTTCAATCATAAGTAAATTAATTTTAGTATATTTTCATCGATCAGCAGCTAATGTTGTTTGAATTCATTGTTTGGGATTTGTGGTAGTTTTTTTTTTTTTTTTTGCTAACTAAATTATGAGTCTAGCAAACTCTAGCGTTATATACTATTACAACAATACGAATATCTAAATAAAAATGACAAAATATCGATTCTCAATGTTGCTGTTGTAACATCACATATTATTATGCTTCGGGCGTAACTTTTTTATGGCATGATAAGCGGTTTCGGTCCATTCGGGCGTAACAAGAGAATCCTTTTTCGGGTTCTCTGGAACAGCATATATGCTCACCATTCCTACACATAACGTTTCACCTGAATTAAAATATCTACGTTCGATTTTGTTTAAAACTGTTGGACCGTAAAATTAACCCTTTTCTCGCAACACCCGGTGATTTTTGATGCCAGGAAAACCGTTGGAATTTTCAGAGTTATCTCAATTTATTACGTTTATAGTTCTAATCTAGCGTAAAGATGTATATACCACCTACTATATAAATAGCGTCTTGGTGATATCTCGTGTATTTCAACCCGAAACACTTACCTAATATATCGCGACTAATGTTGTTAGAAAATTCTAACAAATATAAAAATAATCTTAATATAGTAGGTTTATTTTAAATTTATTGCACAGGTATAATAATAATTTAAAAAACAATATTAATAAATTGTTTATGATCAACAAATGTCGTCGATTAATCACTTCGACTATGTGGATCGCTCATAATTTAAATCTAATACAATTACCATGTTTTTAAATAATATCATATGGTTTTATGGTATTGAAAAACGTTGCAGTTAATCCATTTTAAAATGACAATCGACACGAATATCTTACAGATTTACTCAACACATTTCACAAATATCTCGCATGATTTTTGTAACTTATGAGTCCCATAATTTGTGTATATATGTTTATTGTAAGTATGATATTTAAACAGTTTTATAATACACTATGCATTGACGAATGGGCGAATATAAAGTACATTTAGGGGTTACGTCTCAACATCATCAGGTGATGATAGCGAAGACTATTCTTTGACAAAGATCCGTCAGTATATGGAAGGACGATTCTGTTTACGTAAGTGGAACCGAAAAATTAAAAAAAAATAGTTGTTTTGAACGACGATGAAAACGTCGTTGTGTTGAACTCGTTCAGCATCACATAGAAATTAGACAATCACAAAAGATGAAACTGAAAAACAGTTTGTTTTTCGAACCGTGGCCGCAGAACGTAAAAAATACCCGACTACAATAATACTACATTCTCTCGCAGAAATAAATAATGTTCATTATTTCGTTACATGTACGCTGTGTTAAATGTACACACATTATTGTTGTAAGTAATAAAAATGTGTTTCGTTCATATAGAAATTGTCTGGGTCGTTTAAAATAAATCTAATATTTCTATACTGTTACCTACTATATTTTGTTAAGTTTTAACTTCGAGGCGCTTGAGGGTTACCTAATTTTGTTTTTATTTTTTTTTTTTTGTGTATAATTTATGTATTTCTAAAACATTATTCACGTAAGCTAAAACGTAACAAAAATTGTTTTTACTGGACGCACACTACAATTGTTTCTCAAGTACGGTAAATGATGTTCGGTCAACCATGGAGTATCCATAATCTACGTAGTTTCATGATTTAAAATAAATTTAAGAAAAAAACATTAAAATAATAATCACTACGGATACGCAGAAATAAAAAGAGAATTAAAGAGATACATTTTTTATATTTTTAGATTAAATATAAAAAAAAAAAATGTTTTATTTTGAAAATGTTTTTTTTATTAATTTACATTGTTAGTTATGTGTCAAAGTGAATACTATCCTAAATATCACCAACATGAAAATATGTAACGTTCATATTGTATATACTTTATTATTATAATGTTCACATTTCATATATTTTGTTAGTAATATATCGTTCACAAATTACAAAGTACGCCATACGAGTTAGAAAGTTATAGTTATTTTGAGTTAGGGAACAAATCATCATCAATCTAATGTTCATAAGAAGAAGTTTTACAAATTTTTAATTTATACGCAATAAAAATAACATAAGTTTAATACATCACGGTTTAAACGTTGAAAACTTAATTTTGTTTACGTCTCATTTGCCTTTTTCTTTTTAACAAAAACAATTAGTAACTACAACTAACACGTTATAATATACTATGGCTGAATAATTTGGTGATATTGAGATTTATATTATATTTTTTATAACAGAGTCAACATACGTAATATAATACATCATAGTTTTAGAAAACAAAAAACAAATTTCAATCGAGTTGTCTATAACGTGAAAGTAAGAGTTATCTCAAGTGACAATAAAATCATGGAAATATTTATTACGAACTCAAATCGTTAGAATTATTCATCTAACATTATGAAATACAATGATTTTTTTTTATGACGTATACAATGAAATCGAAAAATAATGTGTACGAATTGAATTTTAGTATTTTTTTTATTAGATAATTCAAAAAAAGTTTTTAAATAATTGGATTTACAGTTTAATTTTTGTTTCGGTATTAAATTGGTACGAAATTGCTTCGAAAAAAGTTTGTCATCCTCTTCCCTAAAAAAGTAAAAAAAAAAACATGCCTAGCGTTATGCAAGATAAATCCAAAAACTCATTAGAATCATTTCTGTGAACCAAAAACAAATATTAAAATGATAAATCTAGAAGCGTTTAAGATGAACGGTCGGTAACATTTTTTAAGAAAATATTTTTATGGAGCGTTTGTAAAACATTTCCGATCAATACATTTGTTCAATTTTTTATTCTTTTGAAATTTCAAAAAACATTTTAGAAGTACTCATAAAATCCTAATTGTTCAATTTATCAAAATTCTTTATGTACACGCCAAATATCTTCTTAGAAATCTCTTATACCATCTGAATACCGGTTGTAACACACAAAAACTAGGAAAATTTCAAGTTTTTTTCTAATTTTTTACGTTGATGAGTTAATGAATTTAATCAAAATGAACTTTAGTTTAATTTTTGACTTTACCTAGTAAATGCTCAGCCTTGATTCAAAATGGACGACATTCAGTACAAGCACAGCGACAATAAACAAAATGCATTATTAAATAGTAATAGTGGTGACGAGGAACACATTTGTTCCAATTTGCGATGGTAAATAGCGCCGTTATTATCACCTAAAACGCTATGACTTGGTCACAGCAATTTTGTTGTGGGCGAAACCCTGCCTGTTCTTGCGGCAAAACCTCATCTATAGTCTTCGATATTCGGTTATAGATTAGTCTCTTGAGTAGCTTGTAACTTGCACTTAGTAACGATATGGGTCTGTAACTTTTAACGTCGTCATTTGGCTTATCTGGTTTTAGAGCCGCTAATACCTTGGTTGGAAACCTTTATGATTTTTCCAGATGGGTTCGGGTTGGTTAAAGCATTGATTTTCTAGTAATTATACTGTTAAGGTAATATTAATAATATAACAAAATCGATAGTTGAAGTGTCACAAAGGTTCATATTTTTGTCTATTATCGTAGTATTTTATACTCACACCCGACCCGCGTTAAGAGCTGCAGTCAAGAGCATTCTTTTAAATAACCTTCGCTCTGTTGAATGTAAATATAAAATTTCTAAACATACTTAAGACGAAAACTTAAAGCCGTAATAAATTCTTCTATACTGAACATAAAACTCATTTTGGTTCAATGGTCGAACGACTCGGTTTTCGTTCTCACGAAACGTAAACTTTGATACAAATTTCCACTCTCGTATTTCGTCTTAATCCGTGTGTATATATATATATATATATTTATATACGTTAATACAAAGGAAAACAAAAATATTATTAAGACAAAGTAGCATCGAGCACGTAACAAAAATGTAGAAAGAAAAAAAATTGAATATGGTGTATTTTATCTTTCAGAACGAATTGTTTTAAAAACCAGAACATTTTACACGAAATTTCCCAGTTTTTTGCGATGTATTATGGGGAAAAAAAAACACTAATTTTACCACCCTTATTCACAGAAAGAATACATCTACTGATCTATGTAAAATCAAATAATTTACTCCACTATACTCGGAAAAGTAGAATGATAATATCAATAAATTTGTTTATTAATTTTAAATGAAAACCAATGGATTTCATTTTAACATAGTGAAGTTATAAAAAAAATACTTAGTATGAAAACCATTAACATTTTATTAATTAAATTCCAATTCTAAATTAGGGTTTATGTAATCAATACGGTATTAGTATCCATTAAATTATATGATACAAAAATCCCTTACATTTTTTAAATAAATATTTCAATTTTGTTAAAATTTAATACAAATCGTGAAGTATAATATATCTAGGGTATTCAACAAAAAACGCTACCAATCTTTGTGTAAAAGATTTTTTTCGTGAAATCCAAAAATAAAATCCAGTTAATAAGGTTTATATTAACACATTTTTCTCACATGTGCATTTTGTAATTATTATTTAATGTGAATATTTATTGTAAAATATAATACCATTCCATAATTGTTTATGTTAAAGAAAAAATAAATTAAAATCAAGCTTAAAACGAATGTCAAAAGCGAAATTTATAATTATATATTTTTTGAACATCAGCTATTGCCCAAAAAATCAATGATACGTATTATTAAAGATTAGTTTGATTTATAAGTTTTAAATGTGATTAGCTAATACGTATAAGCATTTTATGTGACAAGATTTCAAAGTAATAATATAACAAACTTCTTTTTAATAAATCATTTTTATAACTTTCTAACAATGTATAATATTTCCGTGTGGAATTTTTTTTTTTTTTTTTTGATTTGATTAAAACCAATCTAGTGGGTTATAAAAAAAATAATGCGTACAAATAATATATTTATTGACAACTCAAAGATAGAGTAAGTTTACAAGTAAAAATTTTAAATAAAAAGTTTAGTGTTTATTTTAGAACTTTGTTTAGAACAAAATAAACTTACTATTTCACTAACTTATAACTAATTTTTATTTTCTATTAATTTTTGTTATTATTCTCATGATGGAATAAAAAAAAAAAAATAAAACCTCATTATTATTTTTATAACAATAATAATGTTTAACTAAAAGTTTTTATTTAAAAAAATTTAAATTTGGCGAAAAGTTATTGAAACGAAAAAGACGGTGAAAATTAGGCGCGTTTTGTGTATTGGAGAGCCAAATTATTTTATTTTATCAAATTTTCACACATTTTATTTTTTAACGACTGGAAAATCTAAAATCATAAATTAAAATTTAGTGATTTGTATAATATCAAATTACTTATATGATCCCATTGGTGTGGCGTCATTGTATTGCGTGTAATGTAATAAAATATTTTTTATTTTATTTATTTATTATTTAGTCAAATTTTAATGCTTTCACTTACTATGCTCGTATTATTGTTTCCATATCATTGACCTCTTGCTCAAACCGCATATTTCAACAAGCGTTGATTGCAGACACGAACGTCGTACGGAAACCAAGTTTTGTTCACACGAAGCTTTAATATTACTTAATAAATCGGTTTTTTTAATTATAAAAATGACAAAATTTTATCGGGCGTGACGATCGAATAGGTTTTTGTAAAATGAAACCATAAAATCGAGTTATAAATTCAACTGCAGTTATGTTTACCTATTGGAATGAATAAATACGGTTGGAAACATTTTAGAAACGTTTAAAATGGAAATCGTTAAGGGTTTTTTTTCCGGTTTTTCGAGTAGTGTTTTACGGCGTACTACCCGTGCGCCCGTCGATAAGTACTGCCGGAACGCGTTTTTTGTTTTTTTAAATTAACGGCAGATACGAGCGGAGTTTCGATGAAATTGATAATGAATTTAAAGTATTCGGGTGACAATCGATCGAACTGCGCGTGTAGAACGCGTGACCGAATTCTTTTGTGCGCGAAACGTTACGATAGTAATAATAACCATGATTTTAGTCGTTAAACCGCATAGAAACAGAAAATTTTGCGTGTCAATTTTTACGCGAGATGCCAAAATTCTAGGTATGAAATTGCAGCGGTTTTCATCGTTCCTTTAAATTCAATAAAACGTTTTATTTCTATCGTTTAATTTAAATTTTAACATTTATTCTACGAACCGTGTTTAAATGATATCTAGTTATAAATCTACAAAATTACTTGGAAATATCCTCCAGCCTACCCCACTCATACGAATGCCACCGCGTTTCGTATACAATTATATGTTTGTCACGGAAATTACAATATTATTATTTGTGTTGCTGTTTGTTGAATAATTGTTCACTACGTGTGGGTATTGGCCAAAATGGCTGTGAACATAATATGTTATCCGCATATAATATGAACCGTTTTGCATCCGAATTCGGAATTCGTGTAATTCCAGTGAATTTATACCGTATTATAATAGGCACGGAATTTGGCCGTAACAGCGGTTTTTTTTCTTTGTGGGCGGATCGCGTCTTTTTACGGTGAAATAAAGATTCCGCGGTAACAGCGATAAAAACGGAATAAAACACGTTTTCGATCGAAACGACGTAATGGTTCTTATAATTTAAAAATCGTAAAACGTCTCAAAACTTTTTTCTTTTTTACGAAATCTGTTTTTGATATTGTATACTTTACACGTGTTATTTTCTGTCGTTCATCACTCGAATGATATAATTACGCTTGCCACTTAACGTATAACTTCTCATATATAACCAGATAACGCATATAAGTTGAAGACATTTTTTGAATCACGGTTGTTTTTGGCGTTACGAAACAAAATCGTGAGTTCATCTTAGGGTTAAACGAATGATATAAATTTTCCACACTTTATTCAAAAAGATAAAATGCATTTTTTGATTTGTATTAAATTAAATTTTTACAATACGTATAAATCAATATAAATGTATGACGATTTTAATGCGATTAGTTATTTTTCACAATAGCTTTGATTTTCCGTTAAAAAAAATCAAATCTTTGATACATTTTTAACAATACATATATGTTTTACGTAAACGTTTGAACATTTTTATAATTGAATTTTACTACCATGACAGCTTATAGACCTTTTTACACGAGAGTTTTTTCGTTGATTTCGACGGCACATATTTTTCGACACCAACTTTTCCGAAAAATAAAATTTTACATATTATTAATAATCGGAAAGAGACATGACAAAAATCCTATCGATTTTCAATTAAAACCTTTGAATTAACTAAGAACTATATTAAAGTTATAACCGTATATACAAAATCTATATTATGTTACCAAAAAATTAAACTAAACAGTTATTCTTCAATGAATTATCATTTCATAGGAGTAGTAATTAATACTTAAAATGTAATATTTTTTTTTTTTCGTCGCTTTGGCTTGGTATTCAGAGAAAATATTATTTTCTGACGTGTCTGATTTTTATCCAGACTCAGTTTTTTCTCTAAGTACAGACATTTATTTAATATCAAAAAATTATTTTAACTATATACTTATTTACATCACTAATAAATTCAGTTTTCACCGTTGAACGGTTCACATAATATACGCAACATGGAGTATACAAAATTATAGTTTTAATCAAACTAGATCATGAAAAAAAAAACCTTGCTACATTTTGTTTTTTCTTTACGAGACACGAATAATAAATATTATTCTAATCAAACCCACTGACGCGAAAAACGTCTTAAAATATATTTCATGTCTGGATATTAAACAAACTAAATTTCATAAATACTGATTTCTGAGTAATACATATTTTGTAGACAAAACTACTTAGAGAAACAAATATACAAACCATCGCCACGACATCTTCGTTAAATAAAATAAAAATAAGCATACCTCGATTTATCGTAAATTTAAAAAAAACAATTTCTTGTATTTGCTTAATTTAAGAAAACAAATTGTACTTGGTGTATTCAGATCACCAAAATAGATTTTCATTAAAAATATAACTATAATTATTCCTATACTTCTTTGCGAAGTACCCAAACACAAAGTTAAATAATTTAAGATTAGTATTATTGTAGTTATATGTGTTACCATTTAAGATTTTCGCTCGTGCCCTTCCATATTAATCAATAATTATGCATTATTATTAATTGAATATTGATGGATAGTGAACAATAATTGCATTTTTTCTTTATGGAAATTTTTAATTTACACTTATTTTTGGTTTTTTTTTTCTCTGTCAGTTTATGAACTAAAAACATACACACGAAATGCACTTAAAAAATATCACTAAATACTTAAAAACAATATACACTGCTTTAGACCTCATAAATAATAAGTGGTATTTAATAATATTGTAACATATTATAATATTAAAGTTGTTTTTTTTTTTTTTTTTTTGTCAAAAATGCAGCGGGTGAAGTCATAAATATTACAGAAAAAATTGGTATTTAAGTATTTCATTTAATTTACGAAAATTAAACTTAAATATAGCACTTTTTTGGAACATTGTTCATTTTAATATTTTTAACATTTTTGTTTTAGAATTAAAATCATAATATTTATTATAAAAACTTAACTTAACCTTCTTAAAGTGTAAGAAATGAAAATAAAGACAACAAATTTTACAGCGACAAACAAATATTTTTATGAATAATTTAATGATCGTTTGATATTAATTAGTTTTCAGAAAAACAAACAATAGATTACAGAAGTTTGTTGGTACGGATGGAATGTATATTGCAAAAGATTTGGTGGTAATAATGAATTTAGAAATTATTATTGTCAGAGAACCATTCACAGAAAAACTCAATTAAACGAATTCATTCATCGCACTATGCTCAGAATTGTGTGGAGTTAATAAATAAACTATACATATTATTTAGTTGCGAGAAAATTTTTGTACTTTGAAGAACTCATAAAATTAATTAAAAATTAAGAAAAGAGTGAAGAATTGGAAAACTATGAAAACAAAACAAAAATATTGTATTAAATAAAAAAATTGGATTTCAGATAGCAGGTAGACTATAGTAATATTATGATAATTGAAATTCGATCAAACTATTATATATCAAATGCACAAAACGAAGTTAAATTAAGTTAGATAAATAATGATTCACACCTATGAAATATAATAAATGCATTTAATAAATTAAGAAACAATTATTTTTTTCACTTTTGTTGTTTGATGAACAAACAATTTCGTAAATTTATTGTATACAATTTTACTTATAATTTGGATATAGTATAATAATAGCTATATGTTTTAATTTTTTATATTAACTATACCGTTCGATTAATTTAAATAATTTTTTACACTGTACATTAATTTATAGTTATTATATCATTATATATGTTATAATTTATAATATAGCAACACTAATTTCGTATAATGTACAACTTTATCCTCTGTTAGTTAAAATATAATGTGTCCAATTTTGATTGAGGACGAACCAAAGTTATGCTAAACCTCAATCAGTATTGATTGCAACTTGTCATAAACTTACTCGCTGGCCCAATACTATACATCTTTGTCCAGAAAATACGTTTTTTTCGATACAAATTACAACCTATGCGCGTAAGCCTCATAACAATACGCGTAGACTATTGTTTGATATTATATTGTAGCAAACTGAATAGAAAATAAACGTAACAAAATTGTTAAAGTTATTTCATATCGGAACTTCTTGGCTCAGCTTTGGTTTTTACGACACAACAAAAATTTTTGAACGTGTATTACGCAAATATGTATGAAGTATTTTTTTTATTATTATTATAATTAATATCTGAATGGTTGTATCAATATAAATAATTTGATGAGTAACTTAAATTATTAATGTTTTTCCAGTGTGAATCGGTTTGCATATGACTTTTATTAACGTTTACATTTTATTATGATATCATTCGAAACGTATTGAACTATTCATCAGGATCGTCAATTGTTTTATCATAATTACTTTAAAATAATTAATTAAAACCTTTGACGGGTTGACAGAACTTAAAAATGATACACTCGTAAAACTTGATAATAATATGCGTTATTTAATACGGAAATATTCAAATACGTGATAGATTTATGTTTGTAATTCTTTAAGGATATACACCTACAATGTGTGTTGTATATTAATTGCGCGCGTGTTATTTGTATCGATTGTAATAACTATAGTACCTAGGTTTAATATTGTCCATTCTTGTGTTGTTATAATATTATATGCATATTTTTTTGAGTTTGGTAAATTTCAGTTAATCGGTTTTTACTGAATATTTTAAACCGAAGCATTATCGAAAAAAAAAAAAATCGTCATTAATTCGATTATAGTTTGTTTGTAATAGCGAAACTCTGACGAACAGATATATATATATACGCGCTTCTTTTTTATATGATTGATGCGGTCTCGCTTTGTTGTTGCCATTCATTGACGCATATCGAGATTCGAAATAAGATTATCTCCAAAATAAAGGTTCGTCCTCATAATGCTGACAAAAAGTATTTCATCATACTTAGACGTACATTAACGCGTGCAGTGCAATCGCGAACGGAAATTCCGTGGAAACATTTTAACTGTCTGAATAAAAAAATAATCGTGTTACAGTTGTCTGATAACTCTGTTACACTGATACGTCATTAAACTTACTTACAAAAAACTTGAGATCTTGGTTTTTCACTACGATTTTGTAAATTATATTATATTATAAATGAATTTCACTGTTAACATCCTCTTTGTTTTGTACAACAAATTACGCTCCAAATTTTTTTTTTTTTTTACAACAGCTTACTCATTTGTAGATAAATCTAATTTATTAATTGAACCCTGAGTGTGGTCAAGTCGAATAATTTTGTTGTATAGGATCAACCGCTATATTTAAATTTAAAAACAACGGAAAATTGGTTCACCGTTGTGTTGTTTGTTTTGAAAAAAAAAATTTCTAAAAGTAACAGTCTACAAAGTAACCCAAACTTACTACCGCCACTAATTTGATAGATGTCATATACTAAAATATAAAATTAAATAACACGTTTGAATTCACATTAATTCCAATTAGGAATACTAAAAAAAAAACAATTAACGTCATTAAAAAAGAAAAAGATAACATAAGTATGTTGTACGTAGTTATATGTATACAATAGGTATACAAGTAGATACATGGTGTACCAATTTTTCATCAAATTTTTTTCATTATCCCATAATTTATTTTAAATTGTTTTTTTTTTTATTTTTATGATACAATATAACTTTATCAACAAAATTTAATATACGTTTTGATTATCAATCGCATGCTAAAAAGTGAAAATAATTTATGTAAATAGCTATTAATGTGTGCGAAAGTTATATTTATATATAAAAACATAATGTTGTTGGCTATCGAATAATTTCAAAATTTGTCTCTATGAACTCGACCAACCGAACGAAGGAGTAAAATGTTTATACATTTCATAAGCGCTTTAATAAATGGCGTGCACTGTAAGTCATAAAACGTTCTGTTGAAATAACGTTTTTAAAATTAAAGAAAAAAATAATTAACAGCGTATACACTTGGATTTAGTAAGCTTAATTAATATTTTTGTATCCGTGGGCAACATAATTACACCGATCCATAAAGCGTATGAAAAGTGAAAACTAACTTTTACAATACTTCGGGGATTATTTTTCCTTCCTGGATCTTATACAACTGTGTGTTGAATTCAAGTACCGAGTTAAAGGTTTACTGGGAAACATGCAAACGTGAGTTTGTCTGTTGAAGTATTTAAACTCAACGTTACCTATGAGTATTAATTTTTAAATATACGAATATAATTTACAACAAAAGCATCGTTTTTCATTTTGCGAAACGATTGGCGAATTTAAACGAAATCGCAATATAGTAACGAAATTACAAAGAAATTGAGTTTCTGAAAATGTTATATTCTTAACGAAAATATTATAATTACTATTATTATTTACTATTATATTAGTAATTTCAGAAATAATATGGTTCTCTAAACGATTATAAACTTACAGATTTACGTCATAGTAGTACGTTGATTTCTGTTATTTTAGACTCGTAAGCAAAGATTAAAATATAAACTAAATATAAATAAAAAATTTAATTAAAATTTATTAAATATAGTATATTTAATCTATAATAGGCATAGGAAATAATGTGTTACTTTAAACATGATGTAATTTTCTTATTTTTTTTTTTCTTCAAGTAAACTATGAAATTTTTTTCAAACTTTCTGACATGTCTTCATGCTGCTCATACATAGTACTTTACATAAAATTAAATTTTTTTTTTTGGTTTTCAGTATTTCAAACTAAACGTTAATCCAAAAATTTTGTCTTCTCTTCACTTTTCCCCCAACTACCAAACCATTTGGGGTCAACTAAACTTCTTGTTTTCTCTATCGCTCACATTCATTACGAACGCATGCACTCCCCAACTGCAGCTTGGATATAATTTTAAATTGAATCCAATCATCATTGTTTCGTACAATTTTTAAATACTTAATAAATTCGAATTATCAAAATTCATTTTTAGAGTGAATCCAGCTCGGCTTAGAATCTTTATTTTCGTAAGCAATTTGGGAATTTTATATATATACATATAACTTGAAATTCCGAACCAACCCAAAATAGTGGCCAATAACAATATCGTACTCGCTAATCAAACAAACTACTCATACCGTGTTTTAACGCCAATTTTTAGAGTTTCATTGTTTTTTTATTTTTGAGTAAGTTTTATTACTGAGATGGTATTTTTATGACGATTCTTGAATAATATACAACTTTATGGTCGACTATAGAACGTCTTATACGTCTTACCTACTATATTCAAATTTGCTTATAAATTTATTTAAGTTTTCTAGCTATAAAATATTTTTATGTTTTTATACTGAAGAACGAAACATTTACATTTCAAATGTTACCGTTTACATCACGTCGACAACTACGTATCGAGTTGCACAAAAAATTAAATTTTAAGGTAGAAAAAAATTGTTATCAATGTACATAAAAATAAAATCAATAATTGTTTAAAAAGTCATCTAATTGTATTATCTAATTACACTATCTTTTTCAATATTTTAGTTATAACGGTGTATTAAAAGTAAAATGAACACATAAGAAAGTATGTTGTCTGCATTGTTCTAAAATCTCAAGACTCTAATGTCTAAATTGAAAATTGAAAAACAACAATGTTAAAAATTTATAATTCCCTAAAATGTAAAAATGTAATATTCTGTGCATACATTTTAACTTTCTTCCAGGTTAAAACTAACATAGAATAAGAGAATTACTATCCCAATGATGGAAGAAAATACTCCTTCGAAAAATTGGGGCAATTGTCAAAACTTTAACTTTTTCAACTCGGAATTATCAATCAAAAAATTAATCTAGTTTGAATGAACCTGCAACCAAATTGAATTTCAGGCCAATTATTTACTTATTGAGATATTTAATGCTAAGTTTGAAATAACTCTACTACCGACTTAAAAAAAACTTTTACATCAAAAAAAGAAAGTGTTATTGATTTCGTTAGTGGAGTTTGTCACTAGTTCGGATAGATTACTGATTTTGAAGGCCAGACCGCACCTTTATACTTGTAAACTAAAATAAATATTATATTTTATGAAATTTACGGTTGTGGTGTCGCTCATTAAGTTAAATGGTAAAAAAAATTGTAAATTTTAAGAATTTAAATTTAGCATGAAAATTGTTTGAAATTTTTACCACGTTTATAATATACTCATTTTATATTAATACGTAAAAGTTTCAATGAATTCGAATAGATGTTAGAGAAATTAGCACATTTGATTTTAAATTTTAGATTTTTAAGTTGGAAAACAATTATATATTTTTTTTTAAGGACTTTTACATCATATTTATGGAACATAGAAACCAGTAGTTTTTTTTTTTTTGTAGTCATTTGTTATGGTAAGTATTTTCAAATAGAAAACAATTAAAAACATATGAAAAAATATTTAAATTTTCTTAAATGTTTGATAGTTTTCCGTGGTTTTTGTTGTATCTTCTATCAAGAAGAAGACTGGAAACTAGGGTTTGTTAAAAACGCTCGGTCGGTTTACAACAATGAACAAACTCACCGTTTTTTTTTTTTTTTCTTTCTATTAATGCAATTTTTTCGCGAACCAGAGCTGGCGAACAATGTCAGATTTACAACCCGGCCAAGAGTACGAGCTTAAGTTTTAGATATTTTTAAATTGTTCAGTATCCACGCTAGAAGCTTAAAATGTACACCGCAGTATCGATTCGATGTGTTCAAATATACACATAATATCGGTAATCCGCTTATGAGGACTCTAAAAACGTGCATAATTTTGTCCGTGAATTTCGTTCCGGCTGAAATAGAGGCACTAAACGATCAACTTCAGACAAGCAAACATGACTTCAAAATGACCTGACGTATGATCCGAATTGTTATCACCCGCGTTACGAAACATTTGCCTTGTAATCCCATCGACAAACCGTGTTGGCTCTGGTGTTTTAAAAAGTACGACCGGCGGGTCTAAATAAAATTATACGTTTGTGTTGATTTTAATTTAATTTGTATTTTTTTTATATATATATACACGCCCGCGGTACCTCGTAATATTTAAACGCGGTTTCGTCGTTACTGATGACGGGAGAAAAAAGAAAAAAAAAGCTAGTTACCTTCGCTCACGTAAACATTGACCGTGTCGGGTTCGGTGTTGGGCGCCGTACACGTGTAGTTTCCCAAAGCCGACGGCGACGCTCCCCGGATAAACAACCGGCTTTGTATGGTGTTGTCGGGTTGAAGCACTTCGGTGGTCACCGTGATCGGACCCGGATCGTTTTTCTTGTTGTCGGACACGTTGTATAACGATATGGGAGTGCCGTTATGGACCCAGACCACGTTTCTCGTTAACAACGATCCCTGTTTAGAAGAAAAAACAAAAAACGGAACGACGCCGATAGTTAAAAAACGAAAAAATTTCGTAAAAAAAAAAAACCGTCGTCGACGTCGTGTTTGATTCTCAAAAGTCTCTCTAGATGGTTGAAGTTTATATCCACGTGACATGTATCGAGCCGCGACGAAATCGGAAATTTTCAAAAACATGTTTTTACTCGGCTTGTTTAATGATTTTCCACGTTTCTATCGGACCCGAACTTTTCCAGTACAAGATTTATCGTACGTTTCGTCATCAGAGATTTAACTGAACACGAGATTTTTTTTTGGATCTTTTTATGGATATAAGATTCATTTTGTGCGTACACGTAAAATGGATACTTTTATTAACTTCAAAATCTTCAAAATGTACGTCACATATCATTTAGTTCGTATACAAACCATGATACACAATAGCGCGGAGATGCAAATCGTCGTGCGTGATTTAATCAGTATTCTATGATCTAAGTGTAGGATTAAGTGTTAAATTTATATATGTACGTGAAGAATCGTACTAACGTTTCCCTCAATGATAGATTCGAAAACTAATTCATAGAAAAAAAAAAAAACCTATTGACAATTTTTATTTTGTACATTTAATTTATGTATTATTGTAAAAATTGTTTAAAACCTTGTCAGTTGTGCAACGCGAAAAATCTAAATTGATTTTCAAGTATAAGTCGGTACTATTATAAGTGTCAAAAAAAAAATTCGATTTCGATACTGTGCGTACAAAATTAAAATTGGAATAAACAATCGATTATAATATAATTCATTTCTCACACTGAACAATGGGTTGTACACCGTTCAATAATATTCTGTTTCTGAATAGTTTTAACTTCCAAAACTTAAATAACTTATGACTTCAATGCACTACACAACTGTTAAGTGAATTTTCAACAAAGGAAGTATACATGTATACATTATTATATTTGTATTTTTCCCGCGAATTTCTCTGAAAAATAATTTGAATTCAGGTCAAACGTGTTTACGTACGTTTCACTATAATTCAGGCAAGGAATAAATAATTCTGGTAATAACTTGTTACGAATGTTTAGCGAAAATTGTTTGTGAAAAAATGCTTTATTTACCTATTTATAATTTAACGATTTACGTCTGTTTGGAATACTACACAAAGTTAAATTATTGTTGTTTCGATGAATTAAAATTTTTTTATCGAAAGATATTGTTTGCTTAAAATAATTTACAGATTTAAAATTGTTTAAATAAATATATACATAATAGTTTTGGGTTCAGTAACTAGCCTACGTAAAGGTGACGGATTCGTTTTGTAAAACAAGAGTGTTTTCTATTTTAGAGAAATTTGTTGTTTTTGTCATTAAGGATCGAACTTTTTAGAGTAATGTATGAAATTTAATCGAAACTCTTTTTCTAATAAATAATGTATCAAAAATATTCTATAAAATCAACTTAAAAAAATTGCATTTTGAAATCAGAAACGAATCTTAGAAATTATGTATAATAATTTAAATTAAAATCAATTATTTGCAATTAAAAAGGATAAGGAATTAAGTTTTACTTCAATCGTAACAATAAAACATAAAATATTACAAAGATAAAGTGACTTTGAATTTAATTTATGGATCAGAGATTTCTGAGTTTTACAAGTTTAAGTCTATAACTGTTATAAAAACAAAAACGATAAAATAAAACAACACGACCAATAAACACTACTGATGTTTTTATAACGATTTTCTGATAAAACCATTTGTACAAATAAAAGATTTGACCAAATAAAAACAAAAAATTTTCAAAAGGACACAAGTTAAAAAATAAACTCGGGCATTTACTATTGAAATATGGCATATATTATTTAGGGCCAACTTCTAATGAAAATATACTCAATATACAGTTGAAAAGTTTAGTATAAAATCTCAAAAGTTGCAATTTATAGTTATAACTTGGATATTTACCGTAGGCATTTGCAAGTTTTGTGTTAAAAATATAAATGAAGAAGTGCATTAAATGCATCTAAACAATTTTAAAATTAATCTATTGCCCAAATATGTTTCCGTTTCAATTTGAATGGATGATTTGGAAAACAAAAATATGTTCAATATGATTAATTTTATCTTATATTAATATATCTATAATATTTACAATTATTCTAGTAGAAAAATAAAATCCCTCCTAAAATTTTAAAAACATAATTAAAAAAAAAATAAGAAATTTTTAGAATTTTATCTGCCGTTAAATTAAAACGTCAACAGAAGTTTTTTTGATATTTTATTATTTTCTATAAAAACCGATAACATTATGTATATAATTATATTAATAAATTGTATTGTTTTTTTTTTTTGGAAAATATTAATAAATTTAATGGTATGGTATAAAAATAAGCTAGTGGTCACTGTTTTAAACGGCGATAACTAGGTATATAGTGTAATATATATAGTACTGCTAATGAAGATAATGATTTTAAGTTAATTCAATGCTCAATTAATTATGTTTTGAGTCTTAAATCTTAAAATTATTGGTATAATAAAACAAAAAATACACTAAAAAACGAATTAAATATTTCAATGTTTTATTTTTCGCTAAAGCGTAATTAAAATTGTTTCATATTTAATACAATGTGAGATCATCGCAAGTGATTTTAGATACGAAGCCCTTTTTAAGTACTCTGTGCCACTTCTTTTAATTAGTATCAAAATATCAATAACATTTTATTATATTATATAGGTACTTGACTTTATTATGATTGCACTATAATTATAAAAACACCGCTGATAAAAAAAAAAAATCAATTAAACCGGTCACCATTATATTAAAATAGTTTTAATCCAATTTTTGTGCCTATACGTTCAAGTATAATTTTCCAAAGTTTGTTGCCGCGTCGAAATCAAATTGAGTAGAAACATTTTAAATTTATTTTTTTTTTTATTTTTTTTTTTTGAATCTTTTATACATATTTTTTTAAACAATTTGTCTTCAGTGATAACAACTTTCAATATTTTATTACTAGCTAACACATTTTTACAATACATAATATAAATACTTTGCGTGTATTGCTTCATTTAAAAATGTGTGCGCCAGTGGCGCAACTAGAGCTCAAATCTTGGGGGTGCTAAAAAAGAAGTTGGGGGTGCTTCAGCACCCCATAGCACCCCCGTAGTTGCGCCACTGCCTGGGACTTGGGAGTGCTCAAAATAAAGTTGGGGGTGCTAAAAAAGAAGTTGGGGGTGCTTCAGAACCCCAAAGCACCCCCGTAGTTGCGCCACTGGTGTGCGCTATTATACTAGGAGTTTTCAAAATATTATAAAGAATATTAATTAATTAATTACCTATTACACTTATTTTTATATTTTACTCTAACGAGTTTCAAATACTGTTATTATTATGTTCTCTCTCATTTGATACACCATTTACGACACAATTTGTAAACAAAAAAAATTAATATCCGTATTATAATTATTAACTAACTTTATTTTGTTTTCAAACAATCAACACTACTTTGTCTCAACAATACATACAGTCTCCGTGTTCTTCACTGAAATTCTGATAGAAATTACTCTGTCGATAATAGTATTCCGTTCACGTGTCATTGTACATTATTGAACTACCTACTCCGTTTTCATCATGATTTCAGTCGCTAGTTTAGGTCGTCGTTCCGAGTTTGGAAGCGAGTCCCGCTGATTAACGTTATAAAAACAGCGCGTCGTCCTAAACCATATTTGATGTTGGTGACTTTTAACGCGTAATTGTTTTCTGAAAAAATGGCTAGAGTTCAGCAACGTTCTTAAACTCAAACAGTATGATTTTAATTAGTTTAAGTAAGTTAGTTTAAGCCGAATTCGGTGTTTCTGCAGAATATTTGTTATTTATCTCTGCGTTAAATTAAATGCGGCGTTTTGAAACAACGACGATTCGCCTCTTACAAAATATATAAAAATCCAATGTTGCTGAGACACCTTTGTTAAAATTATTTTCACAAATATAACTTGTCGAGTATTTATACATTTATAAGTAAATAAACAATATTGACGACTATTCGGTTGTTCAGATATTATGTTTATTGTTTCAATCGATGATAGAAATTTAAGGAAAAAATAATTTTTTTTATATTTTTTTTTTTTATAATAATATAATTATTAGCCTGCAGTTATTGCGCCTTAACGATTTCAATCAAAAGTTAAACACATATTATGCAACAAATACAATTCAATAGTATTGAAGTACTTAAAAATGTCTTATTTTTTCGATTTCTTTTTTTTTTTTAAATGTTACATCCGATCTACCGATAGGTATACATTTAAAAGTATGCATAGGTACATTTTTCGGTATGTATTTGAATTTTTTAAGGTTGAATCTTCTGTTGAAAATGTTTTAAGTGCTTAATCATTAACTATTATCCGGACTTTTATTCAATATAAAACTAAACTGTTAATTATTTATGAGTGTAAATATAGATTGTATTTTGTACAAAAAAAAATATAATATTATAATTTTTACTATATTTTTATCAACTTTAAACATAAAAAAATATATAACTTTTTCAAAATCATACTTAATGTTTATAATATTCTATAAATGATGTATAAATTGTATCATTGACGTGGCGGTCGACTTGGTATTATAGTTTTCAATCGAACACTAACTCTTCTTGATCATAAAATTAGGATATTATATTTAATAAACTTTCTACAGTTAAACGTTTATGTTTGTAAGAGCTGGAACGGCTATACTAGTTGTAAAAATTATAATTTATTGACCGATATTTAAAACAACTAGGTAAGAATTTTGTATATTGCTTTATATACTAACGGAAATTAAAATAATAAAAAATATGTCAATCGTGCTGGTGGAATAAGTTACCTGCTGTTATTGGCAGGTCGTTCGTTTGGAAGGTGTTGAGCTCAAACATTTTCAGAATTGTATACAATCGGTATGAGAATAAATTCCTGTTTCGATTGAAACTACAGGAATAATCAAATAAAAAAAAAAAATGTTTAAAACGAGATCACAGTAATTATCCTTATTTACTTGAATACAAACCATTATGGGAAAAAAGGTAGGCCATACTAAGCGTAACTATGATAGTATTAATTCCCTTTTTTCGTATTTATAGCAATGAGAGCCAAGTAATGTCTACTAAAAAAAAGTCGTGAAAAGGTTAATGGAGGTTAACCAAAAGTTGGAAAAGGAACAAACTTCTACTTATGAATGTACGATAATGAATACTGAAAACTTTTCAAAACAAAAATTACTGTTGCCAAAATGTGTGTATGTGCGGACGTTTCCACTATATTTACAACACAGTTTTTCGCTAATTTTCTGATTAAAAACATTGGAATTTTTCAGTGCAATACATAATTTAAAAATTGTTGTGGACATTTATTAAAAAAAATATAAATCATTTTTTCGTACACCAGACTCTGTGAAACACGTCATACGAATACTATCAATTAATTACGCATAAAGTAAAACCAAAAAGAGCGATCTCAATGTATATATATATAGTAGTGTATTAGGTCAATATTTTGAATGGATCACTTATTTTGAAGATACAGATCGACGTTCTATATTGATTGTCTTCTTCTTCTTCTGGGCTTTTACAGGCCTTTGAGGCCCATCGCCGCATCGACATATTGTCTCCATCCCTCTCTAATCTTTACACATTCTTCTGCGTTCCTTACGTTCAGAAGTTTCAAGTCTTCTTGTACTCTATTTGTCCATCTTTGACTTGGGTGTCCTCTAGATCTCTAAGTGTCGGGCTTCCACTTTTTTATTGATCCGATCGTTCCCTCTGATCTCCACACGTGTCCCACACACTTATCCTCGTGCTGTTCAGGGACCCAATAATGAAACGATAGGTTCCTTATAGAGATAATCTAATCCTTCGTCGTTTCTCATTTCATATTTTCGATCGTTACTTCTCTTTGGGCCGAAGAATTTCCTTCGTAACTTTCTTTCAAACACTCCATTTTATCCTTCGTCCGATTTTGTCGCGGGCCGTTTACCACATGCGTATAGAGCAATCGGTTTACCTGTGACTTTGTATAACGTTATTTTGGACTTAACTGATAATGATCTTGGTTTGAATAGTGGCATTAGACTATAATAGCATCTATTTTCTGCCAAAAGTTGTTTTTCAACTTCTTCGAGGCTATTAGCATAAATCCATTAATCTCCGCTACTAGTTAGGTACTTGAAGCTCTGTACCCTTTCAAATTAATTGTATTCATCAACTTTTAAGTAATTAGTCTAGTGATTTTGTTTCGATATTGATCGCGATTAATATATACGTTACGTAGTGAGTTCAACAAGTCGAATACTCGATAAGTTGTGAACTTTGAAGATCTACATTTAGCTCAGAACCAACAGTCGATGATCGTTGATGCTTTTATGACGTAGCTGTTGTATAAAAAAAAAGGACAAAGTGACACAACCACGCAAATATTTATGCGTCGCGATCTTTTTCTTGAAGTTCCCGTATTCGTTTCTTCAAACGATCGAAATCACGATAACCTACTGGGTGAAAAAAAAAAAACCTTAATGGTAAATTTTACGTAAACTTTTACAGAAACTGTTTATCGAAACTTCAAACCGCAGGAATCAATATAGAATATACAGAATCGACAAAAATACATGCAGTCAAAACTCGTTTTCAAAAATAATTTTAACGACCCATATAGGTACTATAACGGTGACGTTTAAACGGATTAATAATATGTATCGATATTAAATAATATCGGTTTTGCACTCGAGTACTATACACGAGCGACTAGGCGTGGTAAACGGCGCCGATTCTCGAATATGTCAAAAATAATTGAGGACGCTTTGAGCAATCTACTCTCACTCGGCAACAGTGTCACGCGTTTCCATCGTGGCGGCCATTCAAACGTCGCTCGCGGGCAGGAAAAAACACGACGGTTTGCCGAATGATTTTGCTGACGGGCATATTATGGCGACGCTCTATGGTTTTAGCTGTCGTTTGGATTTTCGTCATAGAACGCGCATAAAGTCGACGTTTCGGTTTATGATTTTTGACACGCGAAAATACGTGCGGAATTCGAACCGCGGGAGTGTGTTCGCAAAGTGTTTTTTGGACGATTCCGGTGCTGGAAGAAATGATTGACGTTGTCGAGCGAACAGTTACAAACGTTCCGATTGTCCAACACCGGATCGTCTCACACGGAGGAAGCATATTTGAAGGAATACCTACGGCAAGATATTTTGTAAAAGCGAAGAGCCGCGGCGAATCGAGTTTTATGCGGATATGCGTAGTGCAACTGCTGCACTTACAAATTCTGATTTTCGGAGTGGCTTACTAATTTTCGGCAAAATTCAAACTATTTTGGGAAATTTTCGACGGCGTTCAGCGATCGTCTTGCAGTACTTTCAGCGCGATTCGTATATCGATTCGGGCGCGCCGTTTAATTCCCGCGCGATTCCCCGTGAAACTTTTGGCGGACACTATTCGTTTTTTTTTTCTTTTTTGTTAATTTTCCTTTTTCTTTTTTCGGCCTCCGCGATAATCCGGCTAAAATAGATTTATGGAATCGCCGGACTTTATGAATCGTGAAGGGACAGCCGAACCCCGGGGCGATTAGAACCGCCGCCGCGCAATATACTTTTGTCGTAAACCGAGCGTTTTCGATGCGAAATTAATTGGCCGGAAACAAGGCGCTATTTCTATAAAAGCAACATAGATATTATTATTATTATTGTGTTTTTGCCGATGGAGCAACGCCGTTTCGTCCGAAACGATCGATCCTGCCAAGTGTATAACGATATGATGTTACATTGCTAATAACCCGAGCTATAACGGTTACGACTGCAATTAGAGAAGAGTTACTAGCACGAAACAATGTCTTGTCTATTTTAAAATTCTGAGCGTCGGTGAAAAACGTATTATTTTGACATGGATGGTTTTTTTTTCTCTGTGAACAGCTCTAAGGAATGCTCAGAATTTATAACGTCAGTACATCTATTGAAAAGTAATTGGATTCTAGTTGTACTTTGAGGAGTAAGTCCAAAATTGAAAAAGTTACAATAAAAAAAACCAAGTGAAATTCGAGGAAAAACGTTAAACATTTAACTTGTTTTTTGACATTATCGATTTGCATTAAATAATAATGCACAATAATGCATTCAAACCATAACTTCAAAACTAGTGACTCACTCAAAGCGTAGTCTCTACCCCGTCAAACTATCCACACGACCTAGAGTGATCCTGGCTTTTTTTACATTTTACTTATCCAAAATAAATCTTAGTCAGGGTTATAATTATTTAGTTGAAAATAACAACACAAACAACAAACATGTGAGGTATAATAACAAGTTATTATTCACACTATGTACTAGGATACTTATTCATTATTGGACCAGGTTCAACATTTCTATCCAAGACCCCGCCATTTTGTTTATGAAGAGAACAAATTAGTTTGGACAGAGCTTTATTATAATAATGTACCTACTTCGCATGTTTCAAGTAGTTCAAAAGACATAAAAGTCATTCTAGTTTTGTTAAAACAAAACTAGACGGCTATAAAATATGTATTATAAATAAAATACATTAAAACTTTTCAAAAACTATGGTAGATACGGTATACTGAATTGACTGTTTGAAAGACAAATATAATAGGTACATTAAAATATTATCTGTGACGTACAAGTTTTATGTAAGGCACTTAAATATTTACAAAAGCGTTTTCGTTTTCGGAACTCTAAAATTTGTAGGTAAACTAATATTATAATTCACTATTTAAATTATTTATTATATGCAACTCGAATTAAAAATTAAATTTGTTTTGACGAATAATGTAAATTATTATACTCGTATCACATTTATCCAGGGTCTTTGAATGTTTATTTTGGATTGAGTGACAAAAATTGTATTCCTAAATATTTAAATAAATGGCTCCAAATAAACCTATAGTGATTTTACTTATCAACCCGGTTACCCGTATAAAAATAAATACCAAATTGTATTTTTTTGGACGATCAACAAACCAAACGGATTTGTTTGATAAATTAAATAGATATTTACCCCAAGGGTTAATCTCATGACTCACGGTAATTTTTGTGGCCAGATCAATGAAAATATTTATTATAACATTAAAATAACGAGTAATCGTTCAAATAAAAATTAATCATGTTGTTTTATATTGTTTAGTTATATAGTATATTGAATATAAAGAGAATATAGAGAATAGAGATAGTACCTATGTACTATGGAAACACCTGAGTTGAAAATAGAAAATTTAAAACCAAATTTCAACTCATATTCCAGATGACGTATGATTTTAATACCTACCGAATTATACTTGAGAACTAGTTACTAAAAAAATAAACTACCCGAATCACAAAATAATACACTTTTTAATTTGCGTATACGTATTTCGACAACCATGTTGTTATCTTCAGCGCGAATAAACGACTCTTTAATATCAATTATTGTTTTTTATACAATAGTGTAACTATAAAAAAAGATAATACGCGTCAAGTGATTATGGATATTTTTTAACATTAGACTAAGTATTATATGATAGAAAATTGCAACAAGGTGAAAAAAGTTCAATAATAATAATATATATACATCTAAGTTATAACTAAAATTTTGAAAAATAAACTTGCTAAATAGATTATAAACATTGAAGTTAATAATTTTTAATAATAACTAGACGCATACAACTATTTCAATTATACTTGTTTAACTTACTGAACTACATTATAATATAAGAAAAACGAAATAAGGTAAAAGAAAACTTGGAATACAGTACCAAAAGTAACGATTGAACTTGTAGTAGAGCACTTATCGGTAAAAAATTAATAATTATTATATTATTAGCAGCGTTGAGAACAGTAAAATTGTAATGATCAAGACAAAAAAAAATAACTAATATTCTTTCTTTTTTCGATTTGAATGTAAGGTAGATGAAATTTATCTCTACAAATAAGAAAAAGACATCTTTATTCCTTTCATAGAATGTAATGTATAAAAATATACTAATATTACGACGTAAAATGTATTATGTAAAATATAGAAACGTGATAAAACTCCGTGTATTAATTTACATATTGTATAGTATACAAAACTGACTAAAAAGAATAAAGAAATTACAAAAAAAAAAACGACTCAAAAGTTACTAACTTCATGAAAATTTCATTACGACGGTGAAGTTTTTCAAATGTTCAGACAACATTCTAACTATGTTTACGATGAGCCAAAAGAGAAAACAAAAAAGTAGGTATACTCGTTCAGTACACTCAAAAGATATTATAAAAAAAAAAAGAAAACAAAAGTTTGTATATTATTTTTTTGTACATAATTATTACTAGTTAAATGCATTACCTATCCACAAATGATCAAAAGTTGTTCAACAATAAATATTTTTGTAAAGTTAACAATGAAATTAAGCATAATATTGTGAGGTTGAGCAAACCACACATAAGCTTTTAATATTACTCAACAAAAATGCGAATGTATAGAAATATTGTCTATAGTACAGTTATGAAATTAGTCACTGATTGTGTGGCCTGTGTAATTAATTGTAATGTTTTTTTTGTTGACAGAGATAAGGAAAGAGATGTTTAAACATAACTAAACCATAAAAACAAACTTTGAACAATAATAATTATACACAATCAGTTTTGTTATGCTAAAATTACGGAGGTATACAAATAAATTTTACTATTTTCAGACGGATTGAAAAATCTACACAACAATAATTCTTTTGTTTTACCACAAACTACTGTTTTCTAAACTGTTACAAATGAGTTTACTGTAATCGATGTGTTTGTGTAACTCTACATAAAAAAAATAATTTAAAATTAAATAAAGTCCAACATTTTCAATTCCGCAAATGTCAAACACCTATAAATATTTTTTTACTCAACATTTTTAACGAATTTATTAAATATTATTCACAGAAAAAATAATCCATATTTATATTGATAAACGGTATGAATGTAAGGGTACTTTTTTATTTTATTTTTATTATTACTTTAAGTTATTCAAATGATTAAGGCTACATAAGGCGAAAGGGTAAGTATTCCGAAAATAATTTATGTAAATGCTTTTATCTAATTTAACATTCTAGTGTCATAAAAATATGACACATAACAAACGACCGACGGTTGTAAAATAACATTTATGGTATTACGAGTGTATATTATTGTCGCTAAAAAAATTATTAATTGCATTTTTTTTTTTTTCAAAAACTAGTACAAAACTCTGTTAAAACTTTGCTAAAATATATCATTAATGGCTTTGCTTTACATATTATTAAAGTGTGGAGTATATATTATAATGTGCGTGTTTTATCATTTAATTTTTAAACAAAAGTTTTATACGAATATTTCTAACAACTGATTATCGAGATAATAATAACTGTATTCTTGGTGGATGAAAATAATATAATTTTCTTCTATTCTAAACTGTCTTCAATACACTATTTTATACCTAAACAAACCAATTTTTCTGTTTCATACAACATTTTATTAAACGATTGTATAAAGTATTCCCATAGAATAAACGATATAGGAAATTCTACCAGGAGGAGAGCTCTACCGGGTGGTGCAATGAAACAAACTATTTAAAACAACTATAAAGCGCTTGAAATAATTTATTGTCCTCAAATTTTGTACAATATGCTACTTGAAAGTAATTAAGACCAAAATAATTAAGTTCCCATCAGATTCTCATTTTATGTAACGGAATCATTTCATGAAATAGGAACGTCTTCCAACATGCTTTCCTTCAATCCGTTAATTTGATTTAGCGGTTTGTTTTAATTTTCTGTTTTTCTTTCAAGCTACACTCACGTTCCAAAGCGTTAGATATCGGTTTTTTTTAAAAATTTTTTTTTTTTACTTTTCACACATAGGTACGGAGTGTTACAACATGGGAAATTCGTGAGGTTTCCGCGTGCCGTCACATACGCCGAAGTGAACACTAAAGAACTAACGTCGCGTGGATGGAAATGAAAGATTGGCCACGCAAGAAAAACCCTAGACGCTGCGAAACGGACCAGAAGAAGGCCGCTCGACGTTAAGTCATCATAATAGTACTATACATTTTTCGCTCGAAAAGCAATCGAAAAAAACTTATCCGAACCAAAACACTCGGTGTAAAAGTTGACCAAGTTTTTTTTTTATTATTCCGAGTTTACGATTAACGTCACGGACCGATAGGATTTTGAGTCAGCTCTGCTGGAACGTCCGTAGAGTTTCTCAAATCGTGCCGAATGTGCGACGAGAACGAGAAACAAACACGAGGGCCAGGAGATTTATAGGAAATTTGACGGGCGAAGAGAGAGCGGTTTATACCGAGGTGTTACAAATCTCGGCGTGATGTTGAACAAGACTCGCAGATTAGTCGCCTCAAACTGTGTCCTGCAGGAGACGGGATGGGTGGTGGTCAAGAACAAATGTTTCCCCGGGATTAGGCCTGGACAAACGTACGTACTACGCGCGGTCAGTTGTGGATCGTAACGTTTCGGCTGACAAAACGATACGATCCGGCAAATGGGCACACGTTTCACCGGAGGGGTAAACGACCCCTCGTCAGTCAAAAACCCTTCGGGTGAAGACAAAGGCTGTTCTTAATAGGCGTCCGGACGCGCGAAACGATTCGAAACAATCTCTTGAGATACCTGCAGCATCGAGCAGGCGCGGCCTATTAGATGCGCGGGGTCTGAGAACAGCGTGTGTGTTTGATAGAACCAGGTACCTGTACTTAGCCTGATTAAAAACGAAAGCCCGCCACGAAACCGATTTACAAAACCGGAGTAACATGGTTCGGTGAAATCAAATCTCGTTTCAATTAAAAAAAAATAATAATAATACTTATAAAAATTATACTAACCGTCAGTGAATCGACAAAAGTTAAGTAATTAACGATCGGCTGATACGTCCTCAAACTTTTACGTTTTTCGTAGAAAAACCGCAGGTAAATACAAAATACGTAAAAAATAAATAATTGCTTCACTTTTTAACTTCATTTAAAAACGATTTTAATAATAATAACAAAACAAATAAAATACATGCCGGTATTGTGCGTTGAATATACCAATGAGAGTCCAAACGGTCCAACTTTCCAATGAGATGTTGTACGATTCAAAATTATGAAAATTACCGTCAAAGACCGTTGAGATAAACGGTTTTCGGTGAAAACTAATAATTGACAAGATGGAAAGATAAATATTTTATTTAAACTCATTGTATATTATTTTGGACTTCTGAAAACTAACTTTCACTATCAAATTGACTTTACGTTTTGATACGGTTATGCTAATGCGAGAATGAGTTGATTCGAATCAATAAATTATTGGCTTAATTTGAAAACCCACCTAAGAACTTTATATAAATTCAATTGTTTATGTCACAGAAGTATAAACTCAAATAACAGCAGTTACGTAATAAAATACACTTATCGTGCGTTTATATCTGAGTAACCAACAGCTTTCGTAATCTAATTATGATTCGAATCACGCATTTTCTCCGATCATTTTCCAACTATTATTATATTATCAAATACCATCGACTTTGAATCTCGGATTTAGGGTAATGGAACAAATATTATTCTCTCATTTAAACGCTGAAACACCGTGCTGACTCTCTTATTTAGTAAGTTATAATATTTCGTTGATGATAAATTAGTTGAACACGGACGTCTTTGGAAATTGTATGAACACACCACCCTACGCAACGAACTTTGTAGTTAGTGTAGTTACACTCGAGAAAATTACATAAAGCACTCAACGCCAATTAATAGAGAAGAACATTTATTAAATTATAACGGGAGAATCGTGGAAATCGCAATAGAAACTCGGTGAACTTAACAAGGGTTTCTTGAGAAATGTCATACATCTCACGACCTTTGTCCACTTTCCGAACACAACTATTCTCTACCAAAGGCCATATGTTTTCTATCGACCGAGGGTAAAACAACAAAACAAATTAAGCGAATTATTTATTTATTTTTATCAAACGAGATGTAGTATGATTTCAAAATGTACCTAACCGTAATCTAGTTCTACTATTCTGAAAGTATCAACTCAAAAATAGAAAACGTTTGATAAAATGTATTATCTTAATACAAATAAAATTACGAACGTGTAAAAGAGTTGGCGTATTCTAAAAGGGCTCGTAATCAAAAAGCAAAAACGTACGTTTGAATAATCTGCTGATGTCTTAAAAATGTTTATAACCAGTTCACACACATTTTTTTTTTTAGATACTTGTGAATAGTTAATTTTTTACTTTCGTACTTCCCTAAACTTTCAGATTTTGAGCGTAGCGAAGAATGTCTTGTTTGTTTGTTGGTTGTTTGTTTTACATTGATGTTTTTTTTTCTCTTATCACTTTTGAGAGCAGAGGAAATTTCCATTCACAAAACGTCATAGAAATTAAGAGTTTGGAAAGTGAACGTAGATGGTACTTTATTTGCAGCGTTTTTTAAATGTTAATTTTGATTTTTTTTTTTTTTTAGTTATAAGCTAAAACATTTTCAAAAATTTTAATGCAAAAATGGTAAATTTTTCAGGTTTGTAATTGCGTTTTCGTGCAAAAGGAAGCTCTGTTTTTTACGTTCAACACATCAAAAAATATAGAATTTTGGCTCAAAAATTAATTGTCATTGAAATCTGATTAGCTTTATAATCATGCGTGCAAGAACGATTACTGTTGCAAAATCGTCATGACCGTTGTTAAATAACGGGTATTTTATTGATAATTTTCACCTATATCAATTTTTACTCGTGCCTTTCAGAAGCTCGTAAAAGTATAAGATTTATATCATGTGATTTACAATGTCAACATAACAAAATATATAAATAAATATTTGTAGTATTTAGGTACTTGTTCCTTATACACACATACTAAAACATCAATCGTAATCAACAAGAGTTATACTCAAAAATATCGAATGCAATCAATACCCACGTAGCAAATTTAATAATAACCAACACTATAGGTATCTTTTAACTAAAATTCAATCGATATCAATTCCGGTTTACCCGCTGGCAATTTCACTTTCAATCTCATTCAATCAAAAATTGAATTTTTCTTACCCTGATTCCTACTTTTTTTTTTTTTTTACTCCAACAACCTAATTGAAACTTATATTTATTTACTTATTTATATTTATGAAGGCACATTACACAAAACTACGGTAGAAGTTATAATACCTAGTGTGAGGTTTGGTAGTATTATTGCTGATGTATAGGCACACGAATCTTTCCAAACTTATGCGGTTACCAATAACTGTAACTAAATGGCACTTTCTGACGCAATACATAATTAACATCTATTGATTACTAAAGATAACTTGGTTACAAAAATCAAAAAACCCCTTTAATTGTTCATTAGTTTTTACCGTAAGAAATCCAATGAAATACTATTACAGTCTTACATTACAAATAATAAAAAATGAGTTATTAAAATAATTATAGGTGAACATTATGATTAACATTCTAAGAAAACCTCAAAGATGGCTCTCCGTCCGCCTAATCGGTCTATAGTTGACCTTTTCAAAACTATATTATTATATTCCTAGTACCTACTATCGTTCATTATGCGTCAAGTTTTCATATGAACAAATTTAATGACAACGCAGAACTTATATAATAGTTGCACAGGAGTAGAATTACAAACTGCAACAAAATTAAACAACTGAATGGTATTAAATGTTTTGTGCTCCATAATTATAGTTTGATTTGTTCGTGGAAGTAAATAACTATAGTGTTAAGAGCAATAAAGTTATTATGAACAAGGAAAGTTTAATTTACGATATTTTTTTAAAAAAAATTTTAATGGTCTTGTCGTCCGCAGTTTCAAAGAAGCTGTTGGCTACGTAAAATCTAAATAACGAATATGTTAGGTAATATAATATTATAATTGTATGTCAACTTAATTTACATAACTAGCCTGTTAGTAGACTATAAAATAAAATATAAATGTATGTATCATTATTTTGATATATATATATATTCAAACATCCATATTTTTTTCTAGAGCTACTGCCTACATTTTCAAAAATATTCTCGTTTTTGAAATGTATGTAAAAAAATTTTGGATTTACTATGTTCAAGCACCATCGCAAGTAACATTTAACTTATCTAAATTAAAACTTACGTTTTCTATGACGCATATGAGATTTATTGTGCTGCCTTTGCCGACGTGGTACTCTTCTGTCCCCAGTATTCGCGCCGTCGGGACAATAACGTTCAAGTTATAATAATGCGATGCGATTCCTGTACCCATAGCGACCTTCAACAAATTATTAAATATTTCTTATAAGTACCGTACAAAAAAATTAGTTTTCAAAGTTTACAAACCCACTATTATAGTGAGAAATTTAATGAGCATCCGGACTGATACATTTTAATTTTTTTTTTTTTTATTTAAATTGAACGTAACTTTAGAGTTTCCAAGTTAAATTTAACTGCATGCTGTCCCAAATATCATTACTAAAATCGTAGCGACATAAAAACTAAAACAATCTTAAATGTAACGATACGTGTTTTCTGAAGCAGAGAATTTTTCGTCACAATAATAAACAGTTTCTTATAACTACACGATTATGACGATTTTCTAAAAAAAAAAAAAAATTCCCATTTAGAAAAACACAAGAAAACTGTTAAAAACCGTTTATTTCGAACTCTAACTCTGACAACGAATTCGAGTGTTTGTAATTTGTACGTGCTCGTTGCGTTCTCTTTGAAGTGTTCTTGAAACCATTTTATTTTAGGAATACGTAGAACGTGATCTTGAGAAAAATCACATGAAGCAACTATTAAATGTAATGAATTTATACATGTACATCTATGTTTTCTAAAGAATTTTAAACTTGATACCTCTCGTGAAATGATATAGATCTAAGGAAAGAGAAAAATTGTGTGGTGATTTTGTTCAAGTCAAAGTCATGCGTAAAATCTATGAAATCAGGAGTACCGTATGAAATAAACACAGTATGAGAAAAAAAAAATAATATTATTATGTGAATGTCGAAAATGTTTCATTATACGTTTGTCATATAAGTAATTATTGTAATAAACAATTAATGTAAAACTGTTTAATTTTTTTTTAAAGACATGTATGTACATAATTATTTCATGTAATAGATTTACTTGAATATGTTTTACTCTTTAATAACTATGGGAATCGTGCTAAATCCTATTATAGAGCTTTATTCGATATGCATATTTTAAATCGGAGTTGTGCTTATTCTCTGTATAGCGTACTAAAAATTGGTACAAAAATAAGAATTTAAGTTCAAATTGTTTTTATTATTATGTACTAAAAATATTTGCATAGCTACGTACAGTCAATCTCTTCAAATTTGTACGATAATCTATATCTATTATAAGTACCTAATTGTTTGATAAATAAATATGGATTATGACAAATTTTTGAACATATTATTTGTTTAATATTTATACTTTCAAATATTAAACACTCTATACTGATCAATTTTATTTTATATACAATCAATTTGAAATTTTATAATACGCGACTGAGAATTACTCAATCTCACACATTTATCAAACACTATTGCCATTAGCCTGAAATAATGAATATATTAAATCATTTTTATTTATAGTCGATTCACACAAACCAATGATTAAGTATGTCGTCCGACTAATGTGAATATTTTCTTTTTCTGGTCATTAAAATTAGGTGCCTATTCTGAACGATATTACATTTTGTATGTATGTGACACGTAACATTTATTATACTATTCTGTGTTTGTATTTATTTATTGAATCAAAAATGCATTTAGTATGTAACAATCGAAACAGAAGTTATCATATTTATTTTTGTTCATGCCAAATTGAAAAATCAAACATTAGGTACCAAAAACAATTTTCATAAAATATATGAATTATCCTTTTTTCAGAAAATCATTTTTATCTCATAAGTAATAAAAAAACTATGAATCCATTGATTGCAAATATAATATAAATATGATATAAATTATGCAGTCAAATTAAATTCAAGTATATTTAACACAGCATTTTCTTTGGAACCAATCACAAACTAATAAAATATTCAAAATAACTTAGTCTGTAAATTAACAAAAACCCAGATCAAGTGTTAACCATTAAAGAAGCAAGGCAGCTATACGAAAAATAACTATGCGGCGACACAAATTAAAACGTACTGTATTCTGGGTTATATAATTTGTTTTTTCAAGTAATTAGGTATTCTAAGATAAATGTTTTTTTACTTAAAAAATTTATGGAAGATTTAGTTTATAATATGTTATTTTTTAACAATATGTACCTCCGAATCTATATTTAAATGTTCGGTAAAATTATCAAACGGCGACGAATCGCAAATAATAAAAATAGCGGCTGACCAACAAAAAAGTGTTATTTGGAATTTATACAATGTATACAATCCATTTGATTGTAAGTTTTTAACGTTTACATTGACTACAGTATTATTATCGATAGAAACACAATATTTTACTTGGCATTCGTATGAACCGGCGTCCCGTTTCTGTACATATTTGATTTGTAGATCCCAATTGTCTGCATTATCTGCATGCAAAACGTGGAATCTGTCATCATTTGTATACATAAACACACCGGAACTCAGAATGTGCCAATCCCGTCGGCGGACCCAAGAAACCTGTAAAAATGAAAATAAACACCATTTTAATAGTATTTTATATTTTATATGTGTTCAAAAATGATTGTGCGTTCAACAATCTATATGACGTGTTATCCACCGATAGAGAGCATATTTTCCAGTGAAATCTTTATAAAAAAATTCAAAACTTATTTTGCTAAGTAATATAGATACGAATGCGGCGTATGAAGTGCAATATAACAGGTTATAAGCGTACGCTTTCGTACATTATGTACATAATATATTGTATTTAAAGTATTTGTCATTTATTTTACAAGAAGATATATATGGGTGATTTTAAGAATAAAAAGAAAGTAGGTATTAACAATTTTTTTGAAAAGAGGAAAAGTACAGAATATGTATTGTTAAGGAAGCGAATCTCTACATACATAATTTTTAAGAATTTCAAGGTAATTTGTCCTAACTATTTCAGCGGTAGGGCTTAAGGTTTTTTTCTATTTTGTGGTGGTAAAATTTGGAACTGATTTATTCGAAAAATGGTAAACTAATGTCAAACATTCCCAACTAATTTGTTTGGCTACATCAACTATTGGCTGCTCACAATTATTGTGATTTATACCGAAATAAAATTGAATTAATATTAAAAAGGTTTTTATTACATAATATCTGTTAAAGTTATAACATATCTACAAAACCTCTATCAATGGTTTATCACAAAAATATGAAATGTAAAATGATGTTTAAAAAAATTTACCTCATAGATTGTGTTTTCAATTTAAACTTTTATATATATAAGGTAGGTACCTGCCGTTATAATTTATTCATCTTAACAATTTTATAGATTAACTAGCTCCCACGCACTTCGTTGCCCGTAAAAAATGATAATTCGTAAAAAAAAAAAAATCGTGTTTGTTCGAGTACTTTTGGGTGTAATCGCTGCAGTAAGCGCGACTCGGCCACCCTGGTTCGCGGACAAAGTACCACCTCGGTAGGCCGTGTTCAAAAATTCGATTTGACGCAAGTTTTTGTACCTGGTCTGCCCGAACAACCAGTGGCAACCAATAATAATTAAGTACTAATTTCTACTATATAATTGTT
>CM029358.1:30907309-30928412 GCA_017140985.1 Hormaphis cornu
GCGGGATCAGCTAGTAAGGTATATTTCTTCTGTATTTTTTAATTTTAGTACATTGTATGATTACGTTTTATATAAAATGCCTACCTATATTATTTTTAGAAAAAAAATAAATGATCCGTGAATCTACATTGCCTACTAAATTTCTGTTAAAGCTAAACACTATGATTTATAAAATTATAAAGTAAACATTTTGTGGGTACAGCTCGTATTAATGTTATTTATTCAACTAGGTTTTTGTTACTTGTTTGAAAAAAAAAAAAAATACAATATTTTATAATAATATTCACGTTATGCCAAAACGATGTGCAACCATGCACACACGTGTTGTAATGAAAATAGTAATTTAGAAAAATAATGCGTTTGATGAAACATTTTTTGTTCCGTCGTAGTGTTCGGAAGTACGATGTGCACTAATGATGAGCTGATATTATTTCCGTCACATTTTAATTAATTCTACGAATAATTAAACACATACAACACAGCGTGGTGACTGCATAATATTATTAATCAAGATAATATTCAGTTTTGTTTTCAACGAACTCGAATGAATGGTGATTTAAAATCTAAAACCATATAAATACGTTTTGCAGCTTGATTAACTTTTAATACTGCAGGCATGCGTACAAAAACCGTGACGGCGGCGTAATTTGAGTTGAGCCGTTTTGTATCTCTTATCAATATTTCATATCGAATTTGAATAACAACTTTTCGGTAATCCTTAATTACTATTCATGGCGTTCATTCATATTATCGTAAAACTCGGAATCGTTTCATACAGTGTTTTAACACTTTGTGTATCACTATAAACCCCATCTAGGTCCGTGTATTATTTTTGCATTCTAATACACTGTGTGTGTGTGTGTTTATTCGTGTATTAACAACAGCGATTAAAACAATGAAAAAATAAATTGAAAATCTATCGAAACGGTTCTAAGCTATAAAGTACGAGTATAAATAAAACTGTGAGCTCTAAATAGCATTAAAACCTATGTCCGAGGTATCCGTTATAATATTTTATTAGCGTTAAAAACCGAAACCGTACCAACGTACGTAGCGCAAATACTTTCGGTTTTTCTTTTATAATCCGGTGAGTAATAAGTTGAGAGATTTTATCATATAGGTATTTAATCTATTGTGGTAAATTTTACTATACAATTTATATTATAATAAATTAATATGACCTGACTATTTGAAATTTAGTGTAGTGTTATTTTTATTCACAATTTGGTATCAACAACCAAGTTTATTTATTATATCTGCATTACATTACTGTAAAACAAAAGTTCCGATCATTTATGGACTATTTTTTACAATTATATAGAACCAAATTGTTTTAATCCTAATAAAGTACCTATAGAGTACTGCACGGTTAAATTCAACAAAGTAATTTTTTGAGGGCAGTATCGTTTTTGAAATGTTTCGTTCAAGTGCAGTTTACGTATGAAATGATTAGTCACAAAAAATAGGTAACTAAATCAAAAGAAAGATTGTCGTTTATTCAATAAGATAACTTTAATAAACAAACGGAATAAAAAAAACTTGACTAAATGACGATTGAAACTGAGAAAAATATTTATATTTACGATTTGATCGGTCAAAAACTAACTTTTCAAACAAAAGTATTATTGTGCAATAACAAAAGCACAACATCCGTCCATTTAACACCAATCGTAAATCAAAACTAAATGTTTTGTAGTATAAATAAAATGTCTGTATTGACCGAATTCCAATTGCGGTGTTTTCAGCAAATTGAAAAATGAATATTTCAAAGTCAAAACTTTGAAGCAAAACCACGGTTACAATAATTTAATTATACTTGGCGAAAAGCACATGCAAACAGTATTTATTTATGTACGATCTAGATGAACGGCTACGTTGTATAATATCAAAATACATTGTAACAGACAGAACAATAATTATTGTAAAACAAAGGGACATAGTACGCAAGATAATTAATTGGTTAAAAAATGAAAAATGAAATTTTAATATCTTTTAAAAGAAATAAATACAGTTCATTAAATTACTGAAGATAGTTAAATAGGTGTTTAGCCTGTTAAAAATGTAATAAGTTCGTATATTATAGTTGTATGTGAAATTAAATAACCTTTTTTTTTTTTTCTAAATGGTAATTAATTAATTTTAGAATAATAATTACTCGTGAACGCAAAACTCGATTAATTACTCACTGTACTTGTAAGCCAATCTTTTTTGGTATTTTGTCATTTACAAATTACATTTATGTTTATAAATATACAGGAAGTTAAAATCCACCCAAGTTGTTTTATTGAATTACGTAATTCGATTTCTTTCTATTTCAGTCCGTAATAATTTACTATAATAACCGTTTCTCATTTGTCGTTGTCATGACATAAATGTATACACATAAATTATAATAAATACGGTTTTTATGACTCTCATTCGATTCTTCAGCCAGAAAAAAAAAATAAGGTACTAATATTACTATACACCCAAATCATCATCGAATTACACTGTAAAAAAATTGTAAACGTCGATGTAAAACAACTTAATTTTATCAATTAGCAGAAAAGTTTATTGATAAAAGCCAAAAGATAAAACCAAGTTAAATATAAAATTAAATTAATATTCATTAGGTTATTTAAACGGTTTTAAACCGCAAAATCGATTTAATTCAGCGAGGCATATTGTAATTTATATTGACTGAGAGAAAACGTAGGCGACTCTTCCAATCTATAATATACAATATGATCTTTATTTAAATATTTATATACACAAACAGAAATACAATTCTTCTTACACTATGACGTTTATTTTTTTGCTAGAATCCTGCGAATTTCCAATTTTAAAGTATCTCTTCTGTAAGTAGAAATTAGCACTTGAACGGAAGGGATTGAGTAGAAGTAAATTGGTGTATATTAAAGAATATTACTTTGAAGAAAGATACCTGCAGGCAGCACTTGACGATACGAGAAGTGTAATGGCAGTAAGTGGTGGCGTAGTATAGAAGAAGAAGAAGAGAACTTTAAGTGCCTAGGATTCTTTGTACAAAGGGACGGAAGTATTATGATACAGGTGTGATATTTACATAGGATTGACCTAAGTACGATTGGATGAAATGGAGAAAAGCGTCAGGTGTTTCGTGTGATGAAAGAATTTTTAAAAGGCTAAAAGGTAAGTTTGTGGTAAGTAGTGCGGCGAGACCGACCGAGTTGTATGGTCGACAGGAAAATATAGCAGAACACGAGTGTAGTGGAAATGTGAATGTTTATTAGAATAAGAGACGAATATTGTAAGAGGTAGTATAAGAGTTGTATCGACAGTGGATAAGATGAGGAAAAATAGACTGAGATGGTTTGGAGATGGTGTGACGAAGAGAGAAGAAACTGAAGCTGTAAAAGCGGTAATGAAAATGAACGTTAAAGGAAAAAGAGGTAGAGAAAGACCAAACATGAACGGAAACAGTTGAAAAATATACGAGGGGTGATAACGTGTGTGTGTGTGTAGGGAATGTAAATAATCGAGTGGAAAGACAATACAAAGGTAGCCGACCTCAAATATTTAGGACGGAGAATAAGAATACAATGTATATTTTCCATGAAACGTGGTCATAAGAATCTCATAAGAAATCAAAAGAATTTTACTCCCTATTTTATTAAATAATTATTCACCACTCACCGGTCTTTGTTTCAGATTTCGGACGGTGCAGTACAGAAACGTGCTTTCGCCCGATCTGGCCGTTACGTTCGATATCGCCGGTCCCTCGAACACGGGTGGCGACAGCGGCACCGGTAAAGTTTTCGTCGAATTTCTTCGTTTCGTGTGGAGCGGAGGCGACTTGGTTTTGGGCGCGGTCGTCGGTTGCACAAGTTCGGGACCCAACACGGTTTCTGTGTTACGAAAACAAGCACATTTTATAATCAATACGTTGATTAAAAAAAATTTTACAAACACGCGTATACTGTTTCTCAGTATTACGGTAATGCCACAAACGTGAAACTGTCCGGTCCCCAAACAATACTTAATTTTATGACGGTTTGTAAGTTTTTACAACGACAAAATTCACCAAGGTCCGAGAATACAGTTGTTTTGGACTGTTTAAAAATGAAATTTTCCGATAAAAATTATTTAAATATTTGCAAACAGTATTTTGAAAAACGCCAATATACACGGTTAACGGTAGGTATATTCCTTTTTTTTTTGTGTGTGTGGAACGGTATATTGCGAACGTAATCTGATTTGCCGTTTTTCAACGAATTTCTCCGACGCGACAATTAGAAATATTTAAATTATTATAATTTTTTTTTTTTTTATCTATGAAACCTAACGGGTTTTTATGTTAAACTGTTGTGTATTATTTTATTGAATTACAAAAACCAAGCGCACGAGTATAGTTTTAAAGTAGACTATTTTTGAATTCGGTTTCAAAATACTTTTATAAAACACGCGTTCGAAAATGTTATCTCGTATGCATACTTTAACGCGTTCACTTTTTGTTGTAAACGTGTTGACGAACACGAGAAGATTGTCAAAAGTTTGAACCGTTGAGGTTTTGCAAGAAAAACTTTTTACTGATAACATTATCCACTTTGCTGTAACTCGTAATGTATCAAAATAATATAATACCATAACATTTTTGGTGTTCGTCGCATGCAAAAACTTTATTTGAAGTCACTTTTCGCCAACGTCATAGTGACGTATCAATAATATACAGTGTTATATAAATTAGTGACACGTTTATTTATCATTGTTTTGATGAAAATGAACACTTTTTCACATTCATATTATTTCTAAAACATTTATCGACTATCGTTCACAGTCCTAAATAATAATGGTCAATTGTATTCAATATAAACCACTATGGACGACAAAATAATATACGTTATTTTTAAAAAAGACGAGTTTATTGCATGATATAAGGACGAAAAAAAACCTCCGTAAATATTGTGTACATTACCAAAACAAAATAGGTCATTTTGAAACACTTTTAGCATACTGCACTGCGGATGTTTTGTAAAACGTTAGCGTTCCGTTGAGGGGATCTTTTTACCGTAGTACAATGTTTTTAAATCATTTCATTTTATTTATTTTTATGTTTGGTAATAAAAACGTTAATTTATTATTGTAATATAGTTACTACAGTCGTGCTCAGTATAATGTTCAAAGTTCAGAGTTTCTATTTCTTTGTAAATTTAATTTTATATTTGTATGATTTTTCAGCGTTTTTAAAAAACTTGTTTCACAAAAGTAATGATTTAAAATTTTATAAAATACATTGAATACCTACATTTATTAAAATACGATACGTTTATTTTATTTTATTCAACATGGCGTTTTTCAACTTTTAGATTTAGTTGTGTGCTTTTTTTATTTTATTTCCGTTTAAAACTATAACACAAAAGGTTGAAAATGTAAAAAAAAAATTATAAATGTAAAAAACTATAACCTAACCGCTAGGTCGAAAATACTTGAAATTTTGCATGAACGTTCTTATACAACGAAAGAAAGTACTTTTAAAGAATTTCTTTTTAATTTAACACTTAACGTTTTAAAGGGAGTAAGGGGTGTAAAAATGAAAAAAATAATTTCTTGATCAAATTTTTTTAAAACTCATACATACTTTGTAATGAAAATAATAAAATATATATATTTCTTCACTGTCTGAAATTCAATCCTTAAAGAAGCGAAAATGGGCTGGAGTGGGTGGTAATGAGGTACAAATTAAACACATACCTATTTTTCGGTCAGATATTTTTAAACTCGACATATACATTACTCGTTTCAACTTTATTTGAAATCAACAATATTTTGAAATACACTTTTCACATTTTTGCTTATGAAAAACCATTTTCCGTAACAAGACATTTAATTGAAATTTGTTTTGTTTTTAACGAATCTATTGTAAACGTTACAATAATCATAATGACGTTCAGTGAAAAATGATTTATCATATGTATAATGTGTCGGTTAGGTAACATAAAAGTTGTATGTGTATGTGTACATGCATGTTTTAATTAATATGCAACTTATACAATATCTTTGAAACCGCACAACTATATGCGATTGCCCCAAATGTGGTTTAGTGATTGAAGACTTGAAAATAGTTTTTATTTTAAAAACACATTTTCCAATTGCACACAACATAAAATAAAATATGACGATGTATACCGCGCCTGTTTACATCGTAGTAATCGCGGGTACTAGCTTAAATTCAAAATCAGCACATCCGTTTACGGTCATTATTTCTTAATACTTTTCGAATATTTACAAGCTGATCTCGCGTCACTTGCGTGTTTTAAACTTTTCATACGTGTTTGGAATGTTTTGCTCGAATACACCCACGTAGTATGCGTGTTATACTGGACGAAGAAAGTGGCAGCTTTAAAAAGCCGTCACTCGAAACCGGGAATTCTGGATTCCTAAAAAGATTTTATTTCTCGGGTTCCCCGATTTCGATTTTTTATTGAAAACGTACACAGTCGACCGCGCAGTTCCTCGGGGAAGAATTATTCCGTTACTCGCGAGATTTTCCAGCTCGTGCTACAATGCACGTCGCTTACAATGGACGCGTTAACTCCGTGCAAATTTACATTCCTTCGGTACGATCGTGACCCTCGTCATATCTCATAGATAGAAAACGTGTTCTTTCTGCTCCAGCAGAAAACCGTTCGCCCGATTTTTCTCGCACAACAATCACATTGTTACCCCTATATATATATATATATACCAAAAGTTTTTATACATTATATACCTACGCATTTTCTCCGTTGGTGTGAGGGCCAGATATGAAACGTAAGAGCTTTCGAGATAATTTCGAATGGTTGTTTATTTTTGGGCCAACTTATAGTGATCATTCGGTTGACACTTTTGTAGCTCGGAAAGCATACGAGAAAGTGAAGAATACAACATAGCAGTGGTTACATAGAATTATAGAATTTATTAATAGCGTTTCAAAAACAGCTATTTCAAATCCGCTTTATCCACGTTTTCAAACCGGATATATTGAAATGAAGTCAAATTTTGAGAATTCAAAGAGCCAAATTTCATGATACCCGCCCGTTCTCAGTGTTCTCATTGTCCAATGTTTTACCAGTCCACCAATAGTGTAGACCCCGCACCGCATCGTCTGAGCGTTGTTTTTTTTTCTCTCTCTCTGAAATTCCCGATGTTCGGAAAAGGCCGCAACCTACGCGGGAAATGAAATAATCTGACGGCCAAACACGTTGAAAAAACCAATTGGTTTTTGCGGATTTTTCCCGTCCTCGAGCTACAGAAACGTCAAAAAAAAAAAAAAAATAACAAATATATTCCATAGGTATTATATGACGTTTTTGGCGTGTTCCGCGTTGAATTCCATTAGGAATAAGGCTGAGACCGCGAGCTTTCTTCTGTTCGTACGTTCGCACACTTCCGCCGACCAGCTGATCTTATTCCGGTAACTGGTCACGTATAACCGTAACGTACGAATGTTTCTTTTCAACCGATTTCAGTACGCGATGCATACATACAAATCCTCGACGGATGGCGAATCAATTTGATCTCGGTGCGCATCTCTCCAACGATTGGAATTCGGCGCAGGTGGTTATAGCGGTAGGTGATTAAATTGTTCACTGCGTTTGAGCCGTTTTGTAATGACCACCGCATGTAACAGGATGATTCGTAGTCACCGGCGAAAGAAAATCCGAATCGATTATGATTAATTAGCAGTCAAAGCTGGAATCGGGTTAAACTTAATGGGACCGATTTTATAGTATTGTGTTCATATTTGTTTAAACGAGGAACGGAAAGGTACAATTCAAAAATTGAAAAAAAAACGGTAAAACTAAAAATTAACTTTATATATAGGTAGTAACCTGCAAAAACTTTATTTGAAGTCACTTTTCGCCAACGCCATAGTGACATATCAATAATATATTATATGTAGTAACCTATATATAAAGTTAATTTTTAGTTTTACCGTTTTGTTTTCAATTTTTGAATTGATTAGTTATCATACTTCAGAAACTATTTTTTTTTTTTTTTTCGTTTTCGTTGATAATCTTTTTACCATTTATAATTTGAAATTAATAGTTTGAACAGTCGACGACAATAGTTTTATACGTCGAGCGTTAAAAATGTATACGGACTTGACTATAGAATTTTTGTTAGTGCTGTACTCGCGTGTTGTTTCTAACTGAACTGGCCAAAACAAATAAAATCGCGAAAAATACAAATATAATAAAAAGTGTTTTTTCAGACGCTCAATGTTTGCGCTACCCACCCGTGTATGAATTCGTTTATGACGCATATGTTTGTCGATTTTAATAGTGTAATTTTTTTGTTTTTGCCGAAAAATAATACGCTGTACGTGCTGTACGCGCGCTTTTCCGTGTTTGTTATAATTATTTTTAGTATTGTATACGGCCTGTAGGACCAAACGTAAAATCGATTTATAACTGCAAAATCGGTCGGCTTAACAATTATAATATACAATATAAATAATAAATAAGCCTATATATATATATATATTATGCTTTGTAGATTCGATATTAGATACGTCCAAATAATTTTATACCTGATTTACAGTTAACATTTCGTACGCATTTCACAAAAATGAAATTAGCCGCGCGCGCTTGAACGGTACGGGCTTTTTTTTCGGTTGTTAACGCGTGAGCACCTAGGATTGTATATTTAAATAACTTTTGTACCGCGTTAAGCACCGGTATATTGTAAAGGTGTGCATATATTCCGTAGTATTCTATCGTATATTTCGGTAGATTAATAGGTAGTAGGTAGAATAGGTAATTTTTAAAGAAAATTTTTTTTACGTAATCGAATTATTGTTTTAACAAAAGTTACCATAAATCTTACTGAGCGAATCGTAAAATGGTTTCATTTTTAGTCGTTTTTTTCGAGTCTTTTATTTTTGTAATTGGAATAAATTATAATAAAAAAAAAGGTTCCGCACGATAATTTTCTGTAACTTTCGCCCGTTATATTGTATTATACAATAGCAGATCTCATTAGAATGGGTGCTGCGTCTAAAGTGTTACGAAATAAAAACCTAAGACCGTCGATTATATTATATTGTTCATATCGTATGGATTATTGATGCTAAAATGTACATTAAATTACTAAATATTTAAAATTATGGTTTGTTATCGAGTATCAAACAAAACTACCAATTCCTTTTACTTTTGGTATAAAATTTATATATCTTAAACGATTTAGAGAAGAATCTAAAATCACTTATAAAACATAATAAGATCACTCATAAAAAATTATTGGCAAAAAAAAAAATGTAAACTTGCCGATAAATCGCTGATGATCGAATTGCTCATATTTTGTCAGGTCGGCAGATTCATTAAACGACCAGTATGGACTGATTTTCTCCGTCTCTTCATCTGAATCCGAAATAGTATTATTTGTAGAGTTTTCTAGAAATAACAAAAAAGCATGTATCTATAAATAAACCAGTGATAAAATACTAATATTTATATCAAACAAACAAATACCTAAATAAACAGTTTTTTTTTTTTTTTTTTTTTTTATTTTAAACGAAAAATTCTAAAAATATCAAACCATGATTATTCTCTCGGTATCTACGACAAAAATCAAAATATTATTTTATAATAACATTTTTTGTACCTACGGAAGAAAGAATATCGTATAAATAAATTGTTTGATAAAGATAATGACGTGATGTTGCATTTTTTTCGGTTGGTTAATTTATAATGTTAGAAACGTCTAAATCGTCATAAGGTCATTTATATACATAACATAAGCACATGAAATATAAGAGTATCAGCACCTCAAAACTGGTCAAGTCAATAAAATTCATAAATTCGTACTATTCACTCGGCCACGAAATAGTTGCCTCTTAGAATTGGAAGAACGACAGATTGACATTGATTGAAATATTTACTCCTTAGTCAGTATATGAATTATTATTATGTTGAATTAACTAAACTAGAAGTTTAAATTAATTTTTTGTCATAATGTTCTTTAAAACCGTTCTACATTGAGTATAATTTTGAAGATGTATATCAACTACGTAAACTTTCTAAAATTCATAATTACTAGACACAGATGGTAAAGTTTGTTGCGACGTTTCACAACTTAACGGTGGGTAGTTTTTTTTAAATGCATAAACAAACGGGTAGGTAAAGTCAACATATTTCCTTTTTCTTTTCTTTTTTTTTTTTATAAACACAATAAATTTACACGAAAATTACTTAGAAACTCTTAGGGAAAAATAATTTTGTATTAGGTACTCATACTGTATAATTTCGAAAAATCGGCAAAAATGTTTATGAGAAAAATATTACTTTTAGTCGCACACAGCAGCTTACTTAGAATAAACCGTTTTTGTAATCTGTAAAAAAATTTAAACAATCCATCTTATTTTTTTAGGTTATTGTAGAAACAGATTTTTGAAAGAAAATTTTACATACTTCATATTATTGGGATATAATTTAGAAAATATGAGAAAATTTTGAAAATTTTTTCACTAATAAAATAGGCCGCTTTCAACCGCCTCAACAAAGTTAATCAAACTTGCTCAGCCTTGATAATATTAGACTTCGTGGTACTATATGTAGCGGTTGAACGCACTTAATACAATAATCCTCGTCTTTTCACAGATGACACGTGGTACCTCCTACGATTAATAATAATTGTTTTTACAATAATAATGTATGACGGGTGCGAATGAATAAGCTTCAACGAATAATCTGCTGTCGAGATGAAGACGATTTCGTGCGAATCGTACTTGAGATCCGAAAAAAAAAAAAAACGATATTTTATTCTACTTAAATTTGTTTGTTGACATTTTAATCACCATAGTGTTACGGATGTACACTATAAAGTGTTAAATCTGTAAAATACACTTTATTATTAGATACAAAACAAAATACTCAATTTTAATAATCGCGTGTGAGAACAAAGCATACGATTAGAATCCCTTCGAGTACATATTAATTATTTTAAAATCAAATACGGATTTCGGTGGAATTAACGCTAGGTAAAGACAAATGTTGAAACACGATTAAACATTAAGTCGTCACACTCAGTAACTGTTTGTGTACATCAAAGTTTGAAACTAAACTAAATATATAGTGTTGGTTGCTAGCTCTTAATGAGTGCGTATTTTCATCAGTAAAATCCATCATTAAAATATAATTTCTAAAGTTTAGGAAATGCATTTATAATGATTTAAGTGCTTATACGTTAAACTTTGTGACTACGGAGAATGTGATTTTACTGAAATATAATATAAAACATTATTTTTGTACATTATAATAAGAAACAAAAAAAAAAAAAAACATTTTTATATCAACTAAACATTACAAATTACTTCTGTTACATTTTTTTTTACAATCTCGAAGGCTTGTCAAGAAATAATATTGGCTATACGTGTGCGCTTGCAGTGGCAACTGTAAACTAACAATTGTTCAATATAATATATATATTGTTTTACATATTTTTTTAATACGGCCGATATTTTTTCGATTACTCGTAAAAATGTGTTTTAAACAGGCGACCGTACGTACAAAAAGATAATATTTAATTCGTCCTTTAAAAATTTCGTTACAATAAACGTAAAATACGTACGCAAGTATAAAAAACTGTGCCTGCTGGTAGGTAACAATTCCTTTATATAACTCGATTCTTTCAGCAGGTACGTCACATAATGCTGTTGTATTTTTCAGTATACGTTTGAAAGAAGAAAAAAAAACTTTTTCGGAATTCGCATTATTAGCTGAGAAAACGGCACATAGCTCGAGAAAATAGGGTAAAAAGTTGACATTACGCGCCTTTCAGTGCGTCTGAAGACCGAAGTAACATTTTTTTTTTTTCTCTATCGCTCGGACAAAGTTTCAAAAAGATAAAACAACACATTTTATTGTGACTTGGCTCTGTTTTTTGTTCTATTCTTTCCCTCTCATTCCGTTCACCGATCTCGTGATACATTTCATAAGGCTGACGTCGCACAAAGGTCGCCATCCCGATGAATGCGCAGCGCGTGTTCCGCCATTTTCTTCTGTAAACAGGTACGCGATCGCGTTATTTAATTATTTTAACTCCTAATTTTCGGCCAATTTCTGTAACCCGTGAAAAAATTTCGTTCAAATAAGTACGCCAATATTATTTATTAGGTACTTTACCTTTATTTTTTACTTTGCCCATCTCGGAGACCGTTACGTTAATAACAAAATTCGTTTTGAACAGTAAAATCAGTATTCGAAATTGGAAAATTTAGAATTTTATTTTAGGGTATGATTTACAACAATTCAGTTACTGTTTACCACTAAGACACTGTAAAAAATATAAAAAAAAAAAGCAATTGATGTTCATCTTACGACAGTATATTTCAAATTATGTTCCAAATTAAATCTTTTTGTTTTAATAATAATTAATTGTATAACTCATTCGTAGTATAACCTCGTAAATCCAAAACAGTTAAAAGTTAGTTACACTTTGAGTGATTCACTGTTTTAAAAGGTCTAGTAAAGTTATACATTAAATGTAGATTCAATTTCAAAATTATCGTAAAGTTGTTGAAATAGTTTGAAAATAATAGCACGTTTCTATTTTATCGCTTAATAACAATTTGTGAGTATGTCAACTAATTCGCTTACATATCTTAAGAAATTATGGCAAACAAATTAACAAAAATAAACACGGTGTAAAAATACAAACTGCCGAACAGAAATGTTACCTATAGCTTTAGAAACTCAAAAACAATGGGAAATGTGTTGTTAAGTTAATATTGAAGTTTTGAGTCTTTAAACTAAAAACTAATGGTCTTTTAAAATAAAAACTACAAAATTGTAACAATTAAATAATTTAGAATGTCTGTTTTTTGTTTGAAAAATTGGTTAATATAATAAATGAATTGTACGTTTGAACATTTTTCATTGAAGATTGAAAAATTTAAATAATCTGAAACACTTTGGAGTACGTTAACATTTTTTTTATCATTATATTTAAAAATTATCGATATTTTAAAATTTGCTTCAAAAATTATATGGTGGTCAAATCCTATCTGTGTTATGGGAAGAACTATACGAAAATATCGAAGAAATTATATCATATAATGTAGATATTTACACAAAAAAAAGTATTAGATTTATATTCTTTAGTTGTTGAGATTGCAGTTTATGGTACTTATATAATTTCTAAAAAGATTCTATTTTTATACAAATTGTTTAAAATAAAGGGAAATACGTTTAAAAATTACGATCAATGTATGTTGATTTCAGTTTAAAACACTTTATAACTTACCCATAAAAAAACTTAACTCATAAAATAAATTTAAAACTGCAATATATATAAAATCTAAAAGTCATTATATTATAAACACATTGATAAGGTATGCTAAAAGTATAATATTCAGTATTTCAATGAATATATTAGTATATTTTTTTTTTATTTTTTATTTTAAATACTTGGTCACTATAAAAACACAATATTATTTTTTTTCCGCTGCAAAAGTACCATTATAAAAGTGAGAATATTTTTCTGTTCGTGGTTTGAAACCGGAAGATTGGAACACGCCAATTATTTTGAGTGGAAACACTGAGAAGATTCTGAGATAATGATGAAAACGTGGTGTTTGCAGCTGAATTCATGAATTTAAAATTTGATTTAGTTAAAACAGAACACAGCCGTAAATTTTTACATAGGATGTTTTCTTTTGTTTTTTGGTACTTGTTTTCTTACAAAATACACACACACACACACACACACACATTTTATATACGTTATTTAAATTGATAAGTAATTATAATTTATGATAACCCTAGAATTAATCAAACATTTTTAAATATGATTGGCTGGACTGCAAATGTTTTAAAATATTTTTGAATTGTATAACCTTCCTACTACAATTTAATAATAAAATACATTTCAAAATTATTCGAAAAACAGAACTGTATAGTCCAACGTACTATTGCATACATTTTGTGTTATACCATGATGTTTATACCTATATTCTAAAAATTTTTAAATATTCTTACTACATTTAAAAATTCAAATTATATTTAATGAAAATAATATCTACAACATGTACATCATTTTTTTTTATTTAAGTTGATAATTTAACGTCAATCAAGGTGAATTTATATTAAATTAAAACGTCTAAAAAAATGAATTTATGCGCTTTGACTTAGTCACTATGTAGTTAGTTATAAAGTACCTATTTCTTATTTAAATAAATATTTCAATAAAATTTGTAAAATAAATATTGCCCTACGCTGGACAGTTTTATTTTGTGTCTTTTTTAATTTTACTGAATATTGAATTTTTGAGGAGTGCGTGCTAAATAAAAAAAAAACATTAAACCTATTTACAGTTGTTGGTGTACAAAGACATATAATAAATACGTTTCTTAAATCAATATTTAGCAAGATCCTTATTAATCCTTAAAATGTTCGGTTGATTGGTAATTCACACAAAATGTACATAGTTTTTTAAATAGATTTTTGAACGTAAAAGCATAATTTTGCATTAGTTTCGCATTTTAACAGATCTATCTGTGTACTATATGTATGATAACGAATAATATTTATCAAGTTTTAATACAAAATTTTGAACCCTAATATTTTAGCATAATATAAATTGGTCGTACTTAAGTAGAGTGAACTTGAATCTTTTGCAGAGTCCTTCAACGTAGTATTTAATAGTAATATTCTTAAATATTATTCGTTGCCTATTTTCTTTTTTTATAGTTTATAGTTATACTTCTTACGATTGCGAAATTGTATTTGTTCTAAAAAACGTATAGTTTTATATTTGGATGGTTAAGTATAAAAAACGAAACCCCCGTAAAATATACTAAATATGATTCTTTTACTTTACCGTAACACCTAAGTATTATACCTATACTTGAACAGTTCTTCCGAATGATTGTTAAAAATTAACGTGTTTGTAAAATTGGACCCGAATTGAACAAATATTGCTCTAAGCCGTTGAAAAAATACCGATCGTTATCTTGTAAAAATAATGATCGACTACCTATTATTCTCAGTATCAGGCTGTGAATTGCGTGAATCTGTAAGGATGTTTCACTAAAGATTACATCTTGCATTTCACCCGTTCCAACTCCATTTCTATTATATTGTGTTCTCCCCGCAAACCGTCAAAACATGTCCTCACGGATACGAGTTTGCTACTATTGTACATCCGTTGTCCACGAATCATTAAAACTTTTGAGCTTGTTCAAAAGTGTTCGCTACACTCTGCGTAGACGACGACGCCGTTATAGTTATTTTGACGAAGTCTTGTGGAGAAGAAAAGTATCTACAGCGATATTGGCGATGATAAAACTAATAACAAAAAATATCCCCTAGACCCAACACTTTAGCGTAATACTTAACTGTAAAATATGATGTCTTACAGCGATTGCTAGGATCGTGCAGTGATATATACAAATATTAAGTTTAAAATAATTAACTAACCAGTTGATTTACTTTTAGCGTAAATGTTTTTAATATTATGATCCAACTGTTGAATCGAGTATCAAATCATCAATGTTTTACCCTCAATAATAATAATAATGTAATACGTACTTGTGTACGTGGTTGTAAAATTTATTGAAAATTAATACTGACTCCAACATTTGCGTAGTAAAAAGTTTTCTTTTTTTTTGTTACTCTAAAATTTAAACAATCGTCGAATTGTTATTGATGTCGGTATTTTTCTTTTTTAAACAAATTTAATTGTATACTTCCAACAATTATTTTAGATTGGTATTACAGATAAAATATTGTAAAAATGTTTTTGGAACAAATTTGAAACGTAAAAAAAATGTGTTGATATTTTGTATTACTCGTACATAGGTTATTAGTTGTTTAAATAATAAGAAAGACATTAATTTACCTCGACATAAAAATCTTGCTTGTATTATTAAATAGTTTGATATACTGTGATCTAATGAAAACCGAAATTGAACGTTTACGACGAGAAATGAAAAATAATTTAGTAAAAAACTAAAACATTAATACAACCGTATTATAATGTATGATTAGTACGAAATACCTAACCCATGACTCACGCGAGTGAATCATTTTAAAACAAAATATTGAGATATTCACCTATATTGTGGTTTGAATGCAGATCAATCATGAAAGTACTGTTTATTGCACATGTAAATATATTAAATTAAGATCGGTTGTATATTCAGTAAGTATATTTATTTGTAAATAATTCACATGTCAACTCTAAAGCGTGCGTAGATCGATCTTATACGTTCGCATTCGTTATAATATCTGTGAACGATCCTGTTTAACTAATGATTTCACTTTATATAAGAAAAAAAATCCCTGAAAACGATCGAAAACGGTATTTGTTGACCTGTGTAATGTTCGCCAAATATTTATATGCTTTATCGATGCGAATTTTACGGTTGTTCGATTTTATTATATTGAAAATGATAAAGTACCTGCGGCCATCCGTGCGATATGATGTACGGACGGGTGACTCCGAAGAATATACTAAAAAAAGAAGTTATTCAAACACAACGTTCCAAAAAGAAAATGTTATGTCGCGAGTATAAATATTATGTTATTATAGATTACTGTGCAAATTAAGTTACTGTACCATTAAGTTGAGTTTGCGTTGAAAGTAATTTATCCACAAGTGATCATGATATTATAAAAACATTTAAAACACGCTGTCAACAACATTTTTAAAATATGATTTCATATTAAATAAAAAAAAAAAAAAAACAGAAAAACTCTCATACTGTTTTTCTATGTTACGCGAATTTCTAAAGAATATTTTTTTGTAAAGAAAAAAAAATATAGAAATCCCAAATGTAAATTCTAGCTGATACAATAATATTTATCTTTTATTAGGTATCTACTTTTGCACCCCTGACCACCACTGTATACACACTGTATTTGGTATTATTTTATAATATTAATAAAATATAATTTATTTGAGGATGACAGAGTCACAATCTAATCAACGTTCAGCAATAACAATTAATTGCAAGTTCTTAATTTACGTCTGTGATTATTATCCATGTATGACGCAAATGTTTGTTTGTTTTGAAACGAAATTGTGTATTTTTTTAAAAAAGAAAAAGGCATTGGCGTAGCAGGTGATTTACCGCGGTATGGTGATCTGCAAATTCAGGACAAGTGATCTACGTACAAATTAAAAATATTTATTTTATTTTTTTAATGTAAAAACACATCATATTTTTTATTACGACGTATCATACAAACTACTATTAATTTTGTATTACGATAATTTATTAGATAATCATTTTGGATTTTTGATTAACATAAAAATTATAAAAAAAAATTCAAGTACAGTAAAAATTTTTAGTATCAAATAAAAATTTTAAAAAAAGTATGTTGAGGATTATAACTTATATTTTGCAAAATTTATAGAGTTTCATTCATCTGACATGATTTACTCCCATAGGTTTCCGATTTCCATGAATACTACAGCACACATCGCGGCGTGAATTGTACCAATCTACTACGGTTTTATTATAACGCATAGTGAAACGACAAACGTTTACAATACTCATGTCTTCTGACCAGTAAAAATCTAACTCTAAAATTTGTTCCAGCGACGATTTAGAATTACATACATCATTCGATTCCGTGTAGGTAAAAAAAATGCGTTGTCTTGACGCAGAGACTGAAATGTTTTTTTTGAACGCATCTTAAATTTTGGTACTCGCGTGGTTCACCAGACATAATTAATTCACAGCAATATTGCGCGTTTAAGTGTTTTTAATAATAATAAGTATAAATGTAGATCACCAACTACACCTAGTACAACTTGCTACACGAATGCCAAATGTTTCAAAACAATATTATTTACTACTTTGTTTACCTTTTGATCACGCCATAGCTGTATGGCATGAATGAATTTATAAAAATATCGCGTTTTATCGTCTTTGACGACTCGTTGTAGAACATACACAATGAAAAAATTATAATAACATTAGACGCACGGACAACAAACTCGACGTATTTTTAGAACTACGAAAAATAAATATAATTTATTGCCGTACGTTATTCTTGTGAAGTTATACAACCATTTTGAACGTAACAACGTACTTTTGAAGTCACAAAGGGTTTCACACAGCACGATAATATTATAAAGTAATACGACAGATACAATTTGACCGCAATCTCGACCCTAATAATTAATCGTGACACTTTTAAATAACTGTGTAGTATTTTGTTTGTCGCACTACGATTTACCAAAAACACCGCTAGTTTGCAAGGACCTGATGAAGACCGTTGTGAAACCGTTATAAAATAGATGAAACTTGTAACGTAACATTATATTGCACACGTAGTATGACTATAAAACAGTATTATTCTCACTTAAAGTGAGGACTCTGTTTTGAGTCTTCTTTATAAATAAGGTACTTAATCAATAGGTAGTAGCAGTTTTTACATTTTTAGACTTGAAATATAATTATATTTGTATGGGTTAGCCATAATACTAATTGTACACAATAACAAATACCAAAAAAAAAAATTTGCTCTTTCGTTCTGTAAAAGTCATACAAATTAATTAATATATTTTATGTAGGTATTAAGGTGTAATTTTTCATCACAAACAGTTTTTACAGAAAAATTAAATTATTCATTTGCATTATTATGCATTATTTTAGTAAATTTAGAGCAAAGCAAAAAATGTACCTATTCATTTTGCAAAGCCCGAAGATATAGTAATTTATTTTTATCTCAATTTACCATGATTCTGAAGGCAGATATTATTATTATTATATTTTTTATTTTGATAATTTAATTGGTTTAATACTCAACAACAGAATAACAAATTTTGACTAAAATTAATCGGTACTGACATGTATTCAAATTTTTTTTCGTAAAATTTCAATTAATCATTTAAAAATTACACGTTTATGACAAACTATTGTTTGACGATTTTAATTGTTTTCTTATGACACTCGGAATGTAGACGTCATTAGATTCAGGTTGACTTTTAGAAAAATCTCTGTATTTTTGTTCCGCAGTTTAGTTAAAAAGATAATAGCCTTCATTTGTAAACTTCGAGTGTGAAATAATGTAAAAATTTTAAGTGCTTTTATAAGGCAAGTATCACGATCATGACATACGAATTCTATTGAAAGCTATATATTTTTTTCTCGAGGTGAAATACATTTATTTTTTTTTTCAAAGAGGCAACGTTGTTTTTAAATTTAAAACAATATAATATAATATTATGGGTATACTGTATATAGTATAGGTATTACCTCGCTATTTCACCGCGGTTGCAAAATAGCGCGTAAAATAATAATACACGATATTATTCCGACCGTGCAGGACACAATGTGCTCTACAAATTCAAATCGAAATTGGTGAACAAACTACTGTGCAGTAGGTAGAGCACGTAGAGCGATACTTCAGCAACAACTAACAAGACACTTATACCCTACACCTGGCTTTTTCCCGTTGTTTAGTATCAATCACTATTTGAACAACTATCCGACGGGTATTTTCTAAAATCATATATTATTACGTCTCTTCCCAGTTCGACCCCGTGTACACAGTATATAATATAATAGTCCGAACTCGTGACTTGCCATTAACCGGCCGGTTCGCACTCGTATTATACCGACTGCCTTTTTGCGTGTAAGCTTCATTACTCTTTGTAATCCCGTCGAATCTCCCTTTGACTGACTATGCGGGAAGGTTTATTTTCCAATTTTCCGTTGCCATTTTCAATCATTCCTTTCTCTATAGTTCTCCCGACAATTTCTTCCTTCGTTCATTACGTTTCGATACCTACTTACCCCACAAACGGCCGTACCCAAGTGGGTATGCGTCTTGTACCCATACCGGTTTTCGTTGATAAAGTAAAATCAGCGTTCTTCTGTAATTATTTTGCCTATTCGAGCGCAACAGTTTAATTAATTTTGTTATTTTAATTTAGTTTTAATTTTTTAATTTTAATTTTAGAGTAGACAGGACTACTTTAGAATTAAACAGCTAAACGCTAAACGCTAAAAAGTATAAAAATGACAAAATATTAGAATTAAAAAGTAACCGATCAAAAAATACGTGTTGTAAACGGAATGACATAACATATAATTATGCCCACAGTATGGACTATGTATAGCGTATAGGTGTATGGGCATATTATAACGCAGTCCAATATAATAAATGTCGTTTGAAAAGACTTATTTATTTGTTAGAGATATATGGTATCTAACTAAAAACAAAATATTCGATTGTCTGTTTTATTAGTCAAATCATAAGTGGATGTTATGACATATCGAAACGTATATCGTAACATTATGATATTATTATGGCGTATCTTAGTAGGTATCGCTACGATTTACGAAATTAAGTAAAGGTATGTACAAATTACAAACAAAATATTGCTGTAAAAATGAATTAAAACCATATATACTCCAATAAAATTATACTCCCATAAAGTATATTAAAATGCCTAATAACTAGTGATAATGAAACATGTATTTTAATATTTTGTTGCAATCAGTTACATAATAGATTAATTTTTCAACCATTTTAATCGATAATAATATTATAACACTATTCTGTATTGTCGTTTGTAATATGTAATAACAATAATATTGACATTGGCATAAAATCAATTACTACGTCTATATACAGTACAAAACACAACATCTTCCATCGTCAGGATGGCCGAGTGGTCTAAGGCGCTGCGTTCAGGTCGCAGTCCACTCTGTGGGCGTGGGTTCGAATCCCACTTCTGACAAGTAATTTTTGCATTTCTTTTTTTCAATTGTTTTCATTTAGGATTATAATACTTTGGCTTACATTAATAATACGTCACACTTAAAATCATATAGTTCTTTGTTTGTCTTTTATAATGTAAAATATCATTGATTATTTTACTACTTAGTATTGTATCACTAACTTACTAAGTTATAAGTGTGTAGCACAATAATATGTGTACAGTGCAATAGCGTTTCATCAACGTTTGAACTTTGAAGTCTAATTTGAAAGCATAGTTACTCCGAAAAAAATAATTTTACCAAATAAATTAACGCTTCTGAAAAATTATCGTTATTGACTTTTTTAGTTTTAATCACAGTGCCTATTGAGTAATAAAATAGCAAATTTGTACAATAAACGTTTACGTTGACATTAAAAATTATACG